>JAHIAL010000008.1:600000-1070000 GCA_021605145.1 Aegilops bicornis
TAATTTTTAAGTAGTATATACCATTTTTTGAGTATGCTCTTTTTTACGTACAAATATGTACGTATTTCATAAATATAACAAAAATTATTGGCTCATATGCAATTTTTTCACGTAACTTGCTTTCAAATATCTTATATATAGTATGTGAACATATTTAAAATAATAAAATAGTATATATAGTATCACTTGATAGTATATGAGATATGTTGAGTAAATACCACAGGGTGGTAGGATGGATTTTTCTTATATATATATATATATATATATATATATATATATATATATATATATATATATATATATCTTATATGTGGTCCTGGTCTGCAGATTTTGACGAGTGCAAGGTACCAGGCCTTTGTAAATGCAATGATGGCTATGCAGGAAATCCATATGTTACCAGCCCCGATGGCTGTCAAGGTGCCGCCTCCCTTGTGTAGTTTTTGATTTTTGATCTTAGCTATAGCATGCATGCATGTAACTGCGTCATTGCCAAATTCTAGTCGTCTTTTAATATTATGTACTCCCCCATTCCTAAATATAAGTCTTTCTAGATATTTCACTAAGGACTACATACGAAACAAAATGAGTGATTCTACACTCTAAAATACGTCTATATATGGATACATCCATATGTAATTCATATTGAAATCTCTAAAAACACTTATATTTAGGAACGGAGGGAGTAGTATTCACTAACATAATTTGTATATGGATCACCAGCAATATTCTCTAGTTTTGCCTCCCGAAAAATCTCATGCATGTTTAACTTTTATATCTTACTAGCACAAATGCCCGTGCATTGCAACGGGAGAGATACTTGACGTGTCCATAGAATAAGCACAACACAACAATAATTAAACAGTGTCATCTGGTGGCTGCAGGGAGGCGCATGGCGAAAGCTAGTAAAAATGCATATAAGTCATACATAAAAAACCATGCTACACATACAATACTTTTGGTATGAATTTTGTATGACGGTTCTGATATTACAGGATTCAAATCTTCCATATAAGGTACTATTTTGGAAAGTTGGAGTACTCTTTGGTGTTTGCACTACGCCGTGATTTTTTTTTCAAAATTCGCACCGAGCAGCAATTATTTTTTCCGGATGTTGCACCGAGTCTGAAAAAATCTAGCTAAAAGGGTTGGGTTAAATAATGTGTTTTAGCCCCTCCCACACTTCACTGGACATTAATTCATTTGTGTCGGGTAAATACCATGACAGATGAAAAAAAAGAGAAACTCGGCTCCATTTATTATTAAAAAAAGCAAGCATATCTGTGCATTACAATGAAAGAAAATAAATAAATATATGCTGAGTAACCTGAAAAATAATTTATCATTCAAACAATTTCGCAAGAAGCAAAAGAATATTAAAAGCACTCAAAAGTATCAAGGACCATTAATGATGTCCAAACAACGGTTCAGTGCTCCTGAAATAAGTTGTCTTAAATCCCAGACTTCCAAAAGAAAATCATGAAAGAACTGAAGAACATTGAAAGAAGTGGCCATGGATGCACAAGTCACATAAAAATCATAACAGTGACGCTGCTAGCACACTGCACTTGAACAAAAAGTACAATGGCAAAAGTCCATGTTGAGAGTTACGACAGAGCATGCTACTTCAAAGTTATTCGTAATCTGATCGCATAGAATATAGTACTCATGTTGTAATTAATCGATGAGGTAAATCATTTCTCATTCACGAGCAAGTTCTTAGACACATAGGCCTGCATCCTTTTTCCCTCATTAATTGGCATGCGTGATTTCCTCCTCAGCCCTTCCTACTCCCTCCTTCATTAATACGCCTTCCTTTTCCCTCGTTAATTAGCACTGCCTGAGCTCGCCCCTCTCTTTTGTTTTTCAACAGATCCATGCCTTATCCTCCAATTATTTAATTCCCAAGAAGGCTTGTCCTTAGGCAACTTGCTCACATATTTAAACTGGTGGGACTCATTGTTACAAAGCGATGTGGGGCTATCCTTTTAATGAGTAAACTAACATGAAAAGGCTGATTAGAAGCCCACTTGGCCCTTGGTGACGTGTTGGTCTTTTTGGGATCAGAAGAGTGCTAGACTGGCCGTGGCTGAGGCCCAAAAGAGGGTAGGGCAGGCCTAATACACATCATATACGGCAGGGAACAAACAGAGGAAGCTTTTGTTTACGTGCCGACCCCAAATGCGTATTATGACATGAGAAGAAAGTGTATTGTGACGGTGAACCCATAGAGTCAATCCATGCTTTATTATATATATATATATATATATATATATATATATATATATATATATATATATATATATATATATAATGTTTCCTACAAGCACTGGTAGTTACCACCACTTGCGTTTTGTATGTTGTATGTAGTATCTATTGAAACCGAGAGTATGCACGTGTAGTATGTAGTATATAACAATGATTAGGTAGTATATATACTAATTTTTAAGTAGTATGTACCATTTTTGAGTATGCTTTTTTAGTACAAATATGTACGTAATTGGCTCATTGCAATTTTTTCACGTAACTTGCTTTCAAATATCTTAGATATAGTATATGAACATATTTAAAATAATAAAATAGTATATATATAGTACCACTTGATAGTATATGAGATATGTTGGGTAACTACCACCGGGTGGTAGGATGGATTTTTCCTATATATATATATATATATATATAGGGAAAATGCATCCTACTACCGGGTGTAGTTATACCCATTTCTCATATACTACCATGTGGTAGTATATACTCTACTTTATTACTTTTAGTATGCTCATATACTATATCTAAGATACTCCAAAGCAATTATGTGAAAAAATTGCATGTGAGCCCATGTTTTTATAATATTTAGAAATACGTACATATTTGTACGTAAAAAGGAATATGCTCAAAATATACTACATACTACATAAAAATAGTATATATAGTACCTAAACATTCTTACATACTATATACTACGCGTACATACTCTCCGATATGATAGATACTACCTAGAACGTATGAAACAAAAGTGGGAGTAACTACATCCGATAGTAGGAAAAATTTGTCATACATCCGATATATATATATATATATATATATATATATATATATATATATATATATATATATATATATATATATATATCTTATATGTGGTCCTGGTCTGCAGATTTTGACGAGTGCAAGGTACCAGGCCTTTGTAAAGGAGCATGCCACAACACTAATGGAAGTTACTTTTGTGCCAAGTGCCCTGGTGTATACGACACTATAAAAATGAAGTGCGCTCCATCAAGAAAGCAAATTATTCTATCCGGTGAATTTCATACTCATTTAATTTCGAGCACAACAAAAGATGAAACATATATTAAGGTGCCCTACCATTCTTTGTAGGTATCGCTATTGGGCTAGGTATTGGCTTCGGGCTTCTCTTTCTTGGCTTGGGGGCAATGTTTATCCTTCGTAGATGGAGAAGAGACATCCAAAAGCATCTGAGAACGAAGTATTTTGCAAAGAATCATGGCCTTCTTCTGGAACAATTAATATCATCCAATGATGATGCAAGTGAAAGAACAAAGATTTTCTCTTTGGAAGAGTTAGAGAGGGCAACAAATAACTTTGATCACACAAGGATCCTTGGCCGTGGAGGGCATGGCATGGTGTACAAAGGCATCTTATCTGACCAGCGTGTGGTGGCTATAAAGAAATCTAAGCTCATTGAGCAAGGTGAGATTGACCAGTTCATCAATGAGGTCGTCATCCTTTCGCAGATCAATCACAGAAACATCGTAAAGCTTTATGGTTGCTGCCTGGAAACTGAGGTCCCACTTTTAGTGTATGATTTTGTTCCTAATGGCTCCTTGTTTGAAATCCTCCATTCTGGTCCAAGCAACAGTTTTTCTATGCCCTGGGATGGCTGCCTAAGAATTGCTGCACAAGCTGCAGGAGCTCTCTATTATCTACACTCTGCAGCTTCAATATCAGTCTTCCACCGCGATGTCAAGTCTTCTAATATACTACTAGATGCAAACTACACTGCTAAAGTTGCTGACTTTGGTGCATCAAGATTGGTGCATATAGACCAGACTCATGTTACAACACGTGTACAAGGCACATTTGGTTACTTGGATCCGGAGTATTTTCGCACTGGTCAGCTAAATGAAAAGAGCGATGTGTACAGCTTTGGTGTCGTTCTTTTAGAGCTCCTTCTCAGAAGGAAGCCCGTTTTTACCGGTGAGTCAGGCTCAGCCCAGAGTTTATCTAGTTACTTTCTTGCGGAGATGCAACAAAGGCCAGTAAAAGAGATAGTCGCAGCTCAAGTTTGTGAAGAAGCAACCGAGGAAGAAATTATCAGTGTTGCCTCTCTCGCAGAGATGTGCCTACGGATCCAGGGTGAAGAAAGGCCTACAATGAAGGAAGTGGAGATGTCTTTGCAACTTCTGCATAAGAAACGTTCAGTGTCATCCCATGTCACTCAAGATAATGGTAGAGCTGAAGCTGGTGTTTCATCTCACTCAGGTAACGGAGTTGATCCAGTCACCGCAAACAACCAGCGATGTTATAGCTTGGAGCAAGAGTTCATATCATCTGCTAGCTTACCACGCTAAAGTGTGTTCTTTGCTTATCCATTCCATGTATGTTCTCTGAGAGAGTGAGAGTTGCATAGTATAAACTCTGTTTTTTCTCTTAGCTGAATAAGGGGTCGGCCATGCAGCGTGTGTATGTTCACGTCTTGGCGGACGGCACAGCAGTAGCTTCCTCGTTCTGGGACTATTCCAACTTTTTCCGGCACCTTTAAGAGTTTCCATCTACTACTACTACTTGATTAGTCCAGCGATTTTGGTTTCAACAATGGCAACATGCCTATTTTGTTTAAGGAGCAAAATGCATCAAGCTAGTATTTACTAGCACACCTTCATGGCTGCCCATTTATGTGGTTCGAAAGGATTTACTTCTTTATAACTTCTATAAAACGTTAACCCTTTTTGTAAAGAAAAATACTAAAACATCTTAAAATTTTAATCCATTGTTGCACGTGCATACCAGAAAAATGGTAGTGACTAGTGAGCTTGATCTTAATGTTCCTACACATATTTTCATTCCAAGGAAACATACCATCGTTACAGAGAATTTGTGCTCGGTGATGGAACATGGCGCCTGTGTTAATAAAATCTGCAAGGAGGAAAGGGAAGTGTAAGCATAGACAAAGATGCACTTCGTCTTTCCATAACTTGCACTTGGAAAGTCCCACAAAACAATGACGCCTTGATGGGAAAGCCAACAAGCGATGCAGACGAATCTGAAGTTTCACAGAAGATTTGCAAACTGTAGTATATTACAGGTACTAGCAGGGTGTATTGGACTCGTGGAGTGCCTCTGCAGTTTTATTGTGCAGACATATTTAACCGAACATGGAAAACTACCATGGAAAATGCCCACCATGTCGCTTATACCGAACTCTTTCTAACTGAACAAAACCCACAAGCAAAGAGGATGTCTTCCCAGCCCTCTGAAGCAAATGCTGCATTTGAAAAAGAAGTTTTCTAACAAAAGAATGAATATTATGATGAGACAAGCTCAATGATATTCTGCCAACAGCACTTCCTATTTAAAACATGCCATGAGTAATTAGCATCAACGGAGAAGAAAGCAAGGATGCATTCATCCAGGATGTTTGACTATCAAGGAACACATATCTAGCTGTAAAGGGAAATGCTTTCACAAATTGTATCATCAGCAGATAAATGATACTAGTTTGTTAGACATATCTGTCAGTTGTCATAAGATGCTTATGCTTACCCAAAGTGCAAATCAGATATAGAAGTTTAAGCTGCAATGGCAATTAATCATGCCTTCTACCATATCGTCATAGAAATTTACTCAAAAACTGAGTGAAGTTAACTGAACATGTGGATGCAGAAACAAGTACATATAACAGGAAGTTCAGTGGAAATTTTTGAAACTATTCTAAGAGAGATAACACAAGTTGGCTCTATACAAGAACCATTGCCCAGACTTGAAAGAATGTACACATTAGGGCACTCCAATAGGAAAAGCTGAGAACCAAATTCAAGCACATTGCTCCAAAGCACATACTATTGATAGGCACCAGCAGTCCCGCATTGATGTCACGAGCGCAAGTAGAAGGGCACATATGGCAGATATGGTGACCGGCCATCTTCAAGAGTGCGGATCTGGCTAGTTCGCCCAGTATCCATGTTGTAACACATGAACTGTTTTCCTGACCACAGGGTGAAGAAGATCACGTTACATTCTGGATGGATCGCAACCCAATCAAAGCCAATCCCGTAGTCTTTGCTATTAAACATGTCCGAAAGTTTAACAGTATGCTTCAGTACCCATTCTCTTCTGTCATAGTCCTCGAGTAAACTACTGTCTTAATACCGGTATTTCTCTGAGTAATATTTGCATAAAACCATCATCCTCCATACCCAGATCACGCTGCAGATCACTAGGAAAACCAAAGTCTGTCCATGTTTGGCCATCCGTGTCCACTGCAGCTATAGAAGGGACACCCGTCCCCACCCAACGACCAGCTGAATCATAGACAGGATAATCCAAAGTGTGGAAATGGAGACGGCCATTGAGGAAGACAGTTCCCTTGAGACGATCAAAGACGGTGACATCTCCATCCAATCTCATTTCATTGTAAACCCATGTGCTGGTTTCCGACGAGTAGACATCCACTCCGAGGCGGTGGCGGCCACCCCAAGAAAACACAAACACGTGGAAGTGGGAAGACGCGGCCGGATCAAAACCGAGACGCACTCTGTACTCGTTGATGGCCTTGCAGCTGTTTGGGATGTCAATGTCCGGCAGCGCGACCCACTTCTCCGTGGCGGGGTTGCACACCACCAAGCGGAACCCGTCGTCGTCGTCGCCGTACCAGCGGCAGAGGACGAGGCCGTTGCAGCAGTCCAGGAGGTCGAGGCGCCGGCGGCTGGGCAGGAAGGCGAAGGAGGGGTAGATGAAAGGGCGGCCCTGGCCACCTGAGACGTTGAAGAAGTGGAGGGCTGTCTCCGGGAAGCGCTCCTTGTTGCTGCTGGTGTAGAAGAAGCCGGCGAGGGATTGGGGCAGCGTCCTGGCGAGGCGCAGCCAGCACCGGCAGACGCGCTTGCAGCGCCAGCGCTGCCTGGACGGGACGCGGGAGATGATCTCCAGGAGGACGTCGTCGTTGAGCCTATCGATTGGCGTGTCGCCGTCGTGTGATCTGCGCGGACAGAATTGGAGGAGAGAGGTCAGGGGAGGGATCAGTGGAGAAAGGAAGAGGAAAGGTTGTGATTCGAGTACCTAGTTCGAGCGCGGCGTTCCCACCGGCGGTAGCGATCGGAGCGGATGGACATGGCCGGCGGAAGAAAACGGTGGCGTTGGCGGCGCCGTCGGGAGGAGACCGGCGTTGGCGGATGCAAAGAACTGCCGCTCCCAGAATCTCGGTGGATCTATATTAGGGGTACTCCGATTGAAGCGTGTCACTCACACGATCCGCCTCCCGCTCCATTTTCTCCACCAATCTCGGTTGCTCAAAACCCTGACGAGGCTGCTATAGGCTGGGGCTTGGGCCATGGGTAACGGGCTTAGCCCAACTCACAGGGACGAGACTTGCCTGCTCCCATCTGTGCTCCCGCATACGTGGCTTGATTTGATTGGAAGAAAATAAAGCCCGGCCCCACCCCCTGAAAATCAGGGGAAGAGATGATTAGATTAGAAAAGAAAAAGGAAAAAGAACAGCCGTAGGATGAAGTGGGAGCACGGATGGGAGCATGGAGAGGGAGCAGGCAAGCCGGATCCAACTCACAGCAGCTCATTCCTTTTTTTATAGGGAAAGCCTTCTGGCGCAATTTATTGAGAACTTCTTATTTTAGAGAAAAGGCATATGCCCCTCTTTACTTGGGCAGTTGGTAATTTGCCCTGCTTTACATTCCGTTTGATGATTTGCCCTGCTTTACATTCCGTTTGATGATTTGCCCTGCTTTTTCTTTTCCTGTTGACAATATGCCCTTTTTAATTACTGTAATCATTTCTCATTTTTATCCCAATTATCACCATGCAAAATGACTCTACTACCCCTGTGGCAAATTGCAATCGTCCTACTAGTCTCCTCCCCTCTTTACGTTGGCATACACAACAGAACCAACTAATCAAGAAATTGTAGATTGATTCTATTACTTTGCATCGTCATGTCCCTGCCCAGCGGACAGGGGGATGCACCGCCGGCCATCAAGCCGTCAACTCCGGCGGCCCCTGGACAGCCGGCCACCAAGCCATCAACTCTGGCGACCCCTGGACAGCCAGGGTCCACACCAGCAGCCGGCGAGGTGATTCCACCGAGTGCCGGACGAGGCAATTCCTGTATGCATGGATCGCCGCAAGATGCTCCAGACTGGTAAGCATTTGGTCCTCCCTTCCGCCTCACACCCTCCCTCCCATATGGCGTTGATGAACCTGCATAGAAAGAACAGTAAACTCAGATGAAGCCTGAAAATTACTTCAGATCTAGCATAGTTTTAATTTTGGATGTAATATTTTGTAAGTAATTGTATGATGTCCCTATGTTAAAATGCTTATTTCTTCTCCACGTAGGCGAACGACGGTTGATAGCAATGATACATATGTATCAACAATAGAAGGATGCATTGGTTGGTCTCAGATTGAGATAGCACCAATGAATGATGACGAAATTTTTGACTCGAACGGCAGGTGCTCTGCCTTTTCATTGAAGATTAGGAATGTACACAAGAGTGAGCAGTCGTCCAGAGAACGCTGTCTGTACAAAAAAAAGGGGAAATTACAGCGCCACTCTCAGGAAATATAAGTCAGCTTTTATCAGAGAAACCACGCCGTCCGCTGAGGTAGACTTGGCATTGAAGACCCTCCTGTTCCTCTCATTTCACATGTGCCAAGCAAAATAAGCAGCAGCAACGGCCTGCTCGTTGTTGCGCTGGGAGCAAACACTCCACCAATGAGAGATGGACTGAATGCTAGCAGGCAGGGAACGGTAGCACAAGGGTCGTGCCAAGCATAGCTTGTTCCAAACATCCTTGGAAAAAAGGCATGTTTTGAAGAGGTGGAGTGCAGTTTCAGGGAGTTGGAGGCAGAGAGAACATGTCGCGTTATGATCGCTCCCATGGGCTCGCAGCCTGTGAGTGGTTGGGAGTCTGTTTTGAGCCAAAGTCCAGAGGAAAAACCTCACCTTTCTTTCAAGCTTGAGCCTCCAGATCAGGTCAACATCAGGCTTGGCAATCGAACCAATGAACTGACAGGAATATGCAGACTTGGCGGTGTATTTCTTGTCCTTCGTCCAGATCCAATCAATGGTATCTCTTGTTCTAGATAAGTTGACACTCTGAATCTTCTCCCACAGAAGCAAAAAGGAGTGCAGATCATCATGGGAGCTGATTCTTTTAAGCCCCTTCATCCACTTCCTGTCATGCATGGCTTGAGCCAGAGTGTAGTTTTTCCTGCGCGCCAGCTTGAAGAGGGAGGGTGCAAGGTCACGTGGTGCGGCCCCATCCAACCACTTTGACTTCCAGAAACTTCGCGGTTGCCCATTTCCAAGGTGAATGTTGGTGGAGGCATGAAAGAGCTGCATATCCGTTTCAGAGCAGGGGAGTTTCATTCCAAACCAGGGCCTAGGTTGGCATTGCCACGCGAACCAGGCCCATCGCAGCCGTAGAGCTCTGCTAAAAGACGAGAGGTTTTTGATGCCCAGTCCACCGTACTTTTTTGGTGAGCAAACCAGCTGCCAGTTGACTGCACAAATCCCACCTTTGGCCTCCTCCTCACTACCCTTCCAAAGAAAACTTCTCCTAAGCTTGTCGATCCTCTTGATCAGCCACTTGCTAGGAGCGAACAGGGTCAACAGGTAGGTGGTGATAGAGGTAAGGACTGAGTTGATCAAAATATGTGCTCGGTGCTTGGAATCAACGATGAACCTGTGCAACGAAAATGTGTATCTGAAGCAGCCATGAACGCCTCGATTGCAAATGTTGATGCATGTATAGCTGATATTAATGAGGACTTACTTGCTGATGCGGCTCTTCTAGTGCCTGACCATATGCCTGAAGATGATCACTTTTGGTATGATGAGGAACATCATGTGATAGAGGAAGGTTCTTTGTTTCGTTCGATGAAAGAGTTTAGGATGCTTTTGAGAACATTTGCTATTAGAGGTAAGTTTGACATTAAGACCAAGACAGTGACACTACTATATATGTGGGTCACTGTAAAGGAAATGGATGTCCTTGGCGTATAATTGCTAGAACGATAGAAGATGGCAAAACAGTCAGGGTACAATCTAACATTAATCATTTTTTATGTTGAAACAATTTTTAAAAATTACTTGCACCTAATGGTTGGTATTGTGCAAGTTAACAAGATAGTAAAGCCTCATAAGTGTTCATCAACCGCTAAAGTGATTACAAGCATGGCAGACCAAGCATGGGTGGCAGAAAAGGCAATTGGGTATCTTCAAACTGAACCAAACATTGGTGGCATGGAGCTCCTAAAAAAGCTACAAGCAGAGTACAAATGTACTATTGCGTATGATACTGTTCACAGGGGAAAAGAAAGGGCCGCGAAGTTATATAGAACCTGGGAAAAAGCTTTCAAAATTTATTCAACTTCAAAGCTGAGATTGATAAGAGATCTCCGGGTAGCATTGTTGAGGTTGATGTAAGAGGGAAAAAGGTGGAGTGTATTTCCGGAGATTTTTTTATGGCACTTAAGCCATGCATTGATGGCTTTTTGGCTGGTTGCAGACCATATCTCAGTATAGACTCCACACATTTGACTGTAAAGTGGAATGGTCAATTGACGGCATGTATAGCACTAGACGGATAGAACTGGATGTTTCCTTTAGCATTTGGTTTCTTTGGTACGGAGACTGAGGAGAACTGGGTTTGGTTTATGCAACAACTACATAAGAGCATCTCTATCAGACCCCACATCCCTCCGACCCGCATTTCACGTTTGCGATTCATGGAAAAGTCGCTTTGGCAGTCCATGACAAAAAAGTCATAGAGGCGCACTTCGCAAAGCCGACCCGCATCCTGTTTTACGGGTCGCTTTGCGGGGTCTGCCTGTGCGGCCGTCCTCCCCCCAAGCCGCAAAATGTAAATTTGCACTCCATTTGCACTTCAATTTGCATTTCTTTGCATTTTCAACCACATTGGATACATAGGACATCACCAAATTTTTGCTAGAAAAGCAAGCCCAAAGAAAACAAGAACCACAAGTATGCATTTTAGAAGATTTCCAACTTCCATAACTGCTCCCACGAGTTGAAGCAATATCTTCTCCACGTACTCATTGTTGATCTGCGGATTCTTGTTCTTTACTTCTTCATTGTTCTTCTTTGGTAAAGATGTAGCCGTTGCTTCCCATCTAATTGCGCATGCATGCGGTTCATTGCCTTCGATTGCACTAAGGAGTGCATGAACGTCTATCAATTTTCTTTCTATCAATAGATCAATGTATTCGCCTTCCCAATACCAAAATGAGCATCCATTTTCCTACACGCATGATGATGTTCCAAATGAGCTATCCAAATGAGCCGAATGCAAAACAGCACGTACCCCGTCGTTTTCGCATTTGAAGAACAACCATCCGAGGTGCTTCGGCGTGCCCGAAGTTAAGCGCTAGACCTTGTCATGAGCAGTCATCGCCTTTATATGAGTGGCATCGGCGAGCCACAAAGCCGCTGCGCGAGGCCGAGCTGTGACGGCCGAATCCATGTCGGCGGCGCGTGACGAACCCTTTTGCATGCGCCGTTGAGCCTTTGCCGGGGCTGTGCGAGGCGCTTCCCGACAATTCCATAGCTTGGTGCAGCCGCCGGCGGCCGGGAAAGCCAAATCCGGCCGCCTGCGATGAAAACGCCGCAGATCCGCAAGGTCCCTGTCCACCGACTCAGGAGGAGGGGGGAGGGGGCGGAGGGCTACCTTGTGCGTCTGGAGGCCTTCCCACGTGCTCCCGCCGGCCACTTTCACCGGAATTTTGGGCGGCAGCGGGGCGAGGGGGAGAGGGGAGGTGGTTGGTGGGGAAAAGCGCAGGCTGAAATGTCCCCCCACCAACCGCCTCCCGCTTATATGTGTGGCACCCAGGCAGGCTGGTAGCGAATCGCTGGTTGGGGCAGAACTTTTGCGCGCCCCTCAAATTTTTTACGAAAGCCAGCCGCAGCGTTTGTGGTGTCTGTTGGTAGGGGTTTTTCGCCATGACCCGCATTTTGGCGGTTATTTTGCGGGTCGGGGGCTTTTGCAAGGTCTTCTAGAGTTGCTCTAAGGCAACATGACATCTTCAAACTCTAGCTATTTGTACTGATGCATGCAAAAGGTTAGAGAATGCAGTTAAATTTTTTTCCCTCAAGCTGAGCCAAGGGAATGCTTTAGGCATGTAATGGCAAACTTCAAAAAGAAGTTTCATGGAGATGTTTTTGGTCGCATGTGGCCAGCAGCCAAGGCTTACCGTCTAGAAACATTTAACTACCATATGGGCAAGATTTTCGAAGCTGAACCTACGGTGAGTACCTACTTGTGTACTTATCATAATTTGAAGTGGATGAGATGCGACTTCAACACAGAAGTAAAATGTGATTAATTCACAATAATCTAGCTGAGTGCTTCAACATATGGATCAAAGGAACAAAGGACCTGCCCATCACTACAAAAAAAGACACATCCGTAACATTTTTGGCCGAACGAAAAAAATTTCTGTCATACATATGACACTTCTATGACGATAATTGTGACAAAACCCGGTATCATCATAGATGTGGTGGGCTCCTACTTCTATGACAAAAAATCATGACAGAAAATGGGCTTCTCGTCCTGGGCGGGCCGGAGACGCAGCTGCATGACATTCTTTGGGCCGTCCATGACGGAAAAAACCGTGGTAGAAGCGAGGGCGAGAAAATTTCGGGTAGTTCCGGTTACGATGGGAGGTCGGGGCCGAAGCGATGCAGCGTTTCTCGTACACGTGGCGTGTGTCTGGCGTTATTCGAATCGAACCCGAAGCGAGGCATTGGGCTCTAATTGAACCCGAGCGATTGTAGATCAGTAGGCTACGCGTTATCGAACTCCGAGCGATCGATCGATGGTCGTGGCGAACCCGATCGGCGATTCTTTTGCTACTGCGCTAAGCGAAGCCGATCGATTGGATGAGCGATTGGCGTTGCGGGGGGTTGGATGAGCGATGGCGGTGGCGTTGCCTCTGGATGAAACAGGACCCGTGGTGTGGAGGGCTGGATGAGCGAGTAGATGGTGGAGGGTGCCCGTGGAGGGGTGGTTGAAGAGTAGCGGTGGAGTAAGCGCGGTGGAGGGCTGGATGAGCAGGAGCCGTGGAGGTGGAGGAGGTCGGCGGTGGCAAGTGGAGGCTGGAGGAGGTCGGCGGTGGAGATGAAACGATATCCCGTGGTGTCCTGTTTTGCGGTACACCACACCCCTCCCGATGAAAACAGACCCCGTTTGACCGTGGCGCTCCAACACAAGTCCGTTGGTCCGTTTTGCGATGCGCCACACCCCTCCGATCAACGGGACCTCCGTTTGACCGTAGGGAGGTATGTTTCCTCCGTTTGTGGTACGCCACACCCTCCCGATCAGCGGGACCCTATTTCGATCAGGAGGTCCGTTTCCTCCGTTCTTGATGCGGCCCACATCCTCCCGATCAACGGGACCCGTTCCGAGCGTCTGGTCCGTTTCCTCCGTTGTCTTGATGCGCCAGCCTCGTTTCCATCGCTTTGTCCGTCCAAGCCCTCCCGATGAACACGACCACACATTCCATTACGACCCAGCCGGTTGGCTCCCCATGAACACGGTACGGCAGCTGTTTCTCCGTTCTAACCCAGCCATGTACATGAGCCACGGACCGATGCGTATCGCGAGTAGGCGTTCGAGACCCGCCCGTATGTACACATACGTGGCGTATTTTCTTTCTTGCACCACGGCGTTGTATGCGTGCGTGTACATGCTACGTCACGGCGCCTCTACATCGACCAGTATATATGCGTACCGTGCGCGACCGAATGACAACGCTTCGTATGCCCGACCGGTGGGTCCCGGTATCGAGGCAATTCCTTGCGTGCGAAGATGTAGCTGGTGGGTCCCAGCGATCGAGCGGCGAATCGTTTTGTGTTTTGCCCGGACGCACTTCCTTGCGTGCGAAGGTGTAACCGGGTCCCAGCCAGACGAGGCGAATCATTTTTGCGGGACGCACTTCCTTGCGTGCGAAGGTGTAACTGGTGGGTCCCAGCGGTCGGCCGGTCGTTTTTCTCGAACGCACTTCCTTGCGTGCCAAGATGTAGCTGGTGGGTCCCAGCGATCGGGAAATGTTTTTTCGCGAAATCTGGTGGCCCGTCTGGTGGGTCCCCGGCTGTCGGTGGAGGAATAATTATTTCTTGGCGTAATAAGGAGGCACTTCCTTCTTTGTGGCCGTGGACCCACATCGGCCTCTCCACGTCTGATCCACGTCCGATGGAAGCCGTTCCTTGACCACGTTGACCACGCCGCCGAGAGCACTAGGGCGGTGGACGGCCAGCGAGCCTAGGAAGGGAACCACGGAGGCGAGGAAGACGCGGCAGTTGTTTCCCACGTGGAGGGAGTATGGTATCTGAGGGTTTCTTGGTTCGTCTCCGTCGCCGGAGAATAAGCAGGTGTGTGTGTGAGTAGAGGGATGGCTAGGCCAGCGATGGGAGTCTGGTGGAGGCGGTGAGGCTGCTGTGACAATACTGACCCGGCCTTGAGGAGGAGGAAGCGAGCAGTCCGTCGGCGCTTGTTTGAGCCGGTGGGCGAGGAAGAGCGAGAGATTGAAGAAGACGATGGCCGTTGGATGGACATCCAACGATCCTTGCTTGTCGTCAACCTTTTTAGGAAAGCCTCAAATCTATGGAAAACAGCATACGACCCATCGCCATTATTTCTAATAATTTACAGACCATTTGCTAATTCTTAAGGCTTTTTAGCCCATATTCTTTTTTGTTAGCATTACAGCCCATATTGTGTACGGTTAAAAAGTTATACTGAAATTTTGCATATTTAGGTGCGGTCCGAACTGTTTTAATCCCGAAATTTCGACTCGATTCAAACTGATTTTAAAAATAAATGTATATCAATATAAAATCCAACAAATTCTCCACGCATAAAAATTAATGTAATTTAAAATCTCGAAATAAAAAAAGATATTTGAAACTAATTGCCGGTTTGATGTGTTTTAATAATGTACATCCCATTTCTCATTACTAATGGGCCATTTTCTCGGCCAGCCGAATGAAAGCTCTCCTCGTCTTGAAAGATTTGCAGCCAACAGCTGACAAAGCGACTTACTTGGCAAATCTCAAAAAACTGGCTGTGGCCCGTGGACCCATTGTCGGCCTCTCCACGTCTGATACTCTTCCAATGGAAGTCGTTCCTTGACCATATTGACCACGCTTGTGAGAGAGCACCACTGCGGTGGGCGGCGAGCCTAGGAAGGGACAACGGAGCATCGGGAAGACGCGCAGCGATGGAAGCCCGTGCGAAGAGGAGTACTGAGGTTATTTGGTTTCTTTGCGGTGTAATGAAATTGCACCGTCGCCGCGGGCACTGCCATGATGGGAATAGTAGGGGCGGTGAGGCCTCTGCGGCCAGCGACACCGCCACGAGGCGAGGAGCATGCGACACGACCGGCGCTGCTTTGGGCGGCCGGAGCAAGAAGACGAGAGGTTGAAGAAGCAATCACGGACGTTGGATGGACATCGTCACGGTCACTTTGGAGCTAGAATCGTTCATATTGACTAAGTTGACAAAGCCCTTCGTCCCGTCAACTTAGAAGGCCCTAAGTCAGCCTCCCTCCAAGGTGGGTCCCAGCTAATAGGGGAGTATGCATTTTTTATGCGTAATAAGGAGGCACTTCCGGTGGGTCCGGTGACAATGGGGAACGTTTTTCGCGAAATCGGTGGCCCGTCCGGTGGGTCCCAGCGATCGAGGAAATGTTTTTTCGCAAAATCTGGTGGCCCGTCCGGTGGGTCCCATTGTCAGTGGAGGAATAATTATTTTCCGCGTAATAAGGAGGCACTTCCTTGCGGCTGCCGTGGACCCAGCTGTCAGCCTCTCCACGTACAGTACTCTTCCGATGAAATTTGGTCGTTGACCACATTGACCACGCCACAAAATATAGTCATTACAAGACTTCTCACTACAGAAACCCATGTAGCTCACATAACATGCTACAGAACTCATGTTCTTGACAAAAACATACATCAATTCTGCATAATGGCAGTGACCTCTTTCTACTTGATGCAACTCTTTAGTATAAGAATACAATTCTGCATAACTTAGCATGACTCTTGGAATAACATTTCTGCCTCTAGTGCTCCTGAGTAATCAACATGTCCATCCTTCCTCTCAAAATAGCCGAGATAATGAAATCTCACAAACATGTAATCAAGTGGATCAGGAGGATCCAAAGAAAGCTGCAAATTGAGAGAAATTTCTGGTCGGGTTGTATAGTAGTGCAAATGACCGACAAAGTCCAAATATTGATTCAAAATATTCAGTTGTATGCGATCTTGAATATTCAATCAAAATTATAGTGCAAATAAATGACATAGTCCAAATATTCAATCCATCCTTCCTCTCTAATGCATAGTTAAATGATTGTTCAGTCAAAATTGGAGTGCAAATAACAAAGTGCAGATTTAACATTCTTGATCGACAAATGCGAGTTAACACGATGCACATATTCAGCCAAAATTCAGTCAAAATCAGAGTTACCCAATAATGCGGTGAAAGTCACTATGCTCAGTTTCTATCAACCCAGTCAATAATGAAACAACATAAAATAAACTACTTTCTTCTGAAAACAAGCACGATCGTCCACAAAATCATAACCTTTTTATGGAAGAACAACATCAAGAACAACCCTACATGATGCCACTAAACTCATCGCCACGTAAACAGAAACATGATGAGATCCAAGGCGGACGAACATACCTTCAACCATGGTTTGAATCTGAAAGGAGATGGAGGCGCGGACGATCGGCAATGACAGTGTAGCCTAACCATGGGCGACCACGGACCGCACTTTATCCCATGCGAAGTGGGCGCCCGGGCGCCAACGATTATTGACGGCGGTTGGCGACAACGATTAGGCGGCGACAATGACGACGATAGCTGGCTGCGGCGCGTCCTCCTCAGGCGAACAGAGGAATCAAAACAGATGAAGGGCATGCGACAGGCTAAATATGTGCCATCCGTTATTTCAGCCATCAACAATACTTATGCGCCAAATCAGTTATTTCGGCCATCAACGACCACGTCACCAACACTTATGCGCCAAGTCAGCACCAACTAAATGAAAACACCAGCAAAACCGCTTCAGATGTGACATGAAACCACTCAGGGCTTGATTAAACCGGTTTTGACAATTTCAGGGTGTAAATCAGGCCAAACTTGACTTTGGGGGGTTATGGAGATATTGAGAGGGATTTGGGGTTGAAAACTATACTTCTTTTGCTAGAATGTACAGTCCATTTGCTGGGCTGGGTGAACAAATAATTTCGCGTCAATCAGGCCCATTTATATTTTCTAAGAAATCCGGCCCATTTGCACTTCCTTGAAATACATGTATTAGGTGGGTATATATATATATATATATATATATATATATATATATATATATATATATATATAAATAATGTTATGTTAGAAGGAGCAATTAATATCAAAGAATAAACCGGAGAGGCACATTTTTTATATATATAATTAAAAAATAGCGAGTTATTGCTCAAAATAAAAATGAGCGCGTTATTATTAAATTGGTCCTTAAAATCTTCCCAAGCTTTTGTTACTTAATCACCAGGATTTTCCTTGCACGTGAGTCAAAAACAACCAGGATTTTCCTTGCCAACTTCCGTTAAACATTTACTTTTATAAGTTAATAACACGTGGGATGTTTTTATAATGTATATATAAGTCTCTATAAAATCTACGACAATAGTAATAATATAAATATATATAATGTGGTTAGAAGGGAAAACATAAATTGGACACAACATTACTTTCATAAGAGACCTGTGTTTTATACCCCCAGTAGGCGTACTAACAAGTTCACACACAAATACAACATAAAAGGTAAACATTCGTATCAAACTCAGATTCACAGGACACGTTCATATTCATAGCCAACATTCACTATCAACAACTCAAAAGATTCATATATACACAAGCTCAGCATATCTATGCATCCAAATGATTGATAGATCACACGACAATATTCATACATAATTCACAAAAAGATTTAGATATACACATGTTCAGTATGTTTATGCATCCAAATGATTGAGATCACAACCAATATGATCCATGGACGAACTTTAATTACCTAGAAGTGCAATTTGGTAAATGGTGTTCAATCGGAGGTACTTCTTGCTAAAATTAGTTCTTATGCGAGTAAACTTTCCGATTACATAAGAGGCAGACCTGCATAATCTGAACTTTGCTTGTAGGTTTATCCTCAAATAGTGGCCTCATGCCGGGAGGTTTGAGCAACTTGGCCACTACTTTCATCCAACTAGTTCTTGGCTCATCTTGGTCACAGTATCTGCCAAAATTCTACATTGCAGGACGAGAAAAGAGGCGGTTGAGAAATGAACCACCCAAATTTTTGTGCGATTCAAGCGAAATGGAGCATCCTTGGCGTGCGGTGATTAAGTGCGAGATGAATATGTCGTCAACCAACATGTCTGGAATCTTTAGACTCCATGCCATATAGTTAAGCTACCATATGTGCCGATAACCAAAAGGCACAAGTTGGGACCAAAAGAATTTGATGCGTTTTTTCGGGCTATGCACCAAGCAATATTTTTGGCGTTCACTCTCCTAATACTTGAGTTTGACAATTGGTTGGCCAGGTTGATACTCGAATGAATATAGGCACTTCTTCTTGTCAACATCGATGCTTATGCCGAGTGAACTTTGGAGTACATAGCAGCAAAGATAAGTACTGTCCATCCGATCATTTTGTGCAGTTCTCTGAAATCACCCGATGTAATGATTTGCCTGCGAGTTCGGGCTCCAAATTACTCCTTTATGAAATCGGCAAACAGTAGCACAATACCAAATTACCAATACATATGACAAGCACAATAATCAGGATAAAGACCGGTACCAACTGTGTGAGGTAGCATATCAATTACTATTTCCTTTGATTGGAAGCCGAGATAAACGAAGCGACTGACAGCGAAGGAAGAAAGCAAGCCGAGATTAGCGACTGACAGGAAAGGACGGAAGATGTCGAGGCAATGAAGCACCCAAAGTTTTTGTGCGGTTCCACCAAAATCGAACATCCCTGTTGGCACATATATTGAGAGAGTGAGATTACTGTAATAGTGGGACTAGTTGATGAAACATACACTAACAAATAGAAGCACCGTCATTATCTTAATGGGTAAAGTTAGCAACATACTAGTCTTGCTTAAAGAGAGGTATTAGTTTATTTAATAAGTGCCAATTAGCTCAACACTCAAAGCATTGCCATTTATCATAGGTTGCAAAACTTTAACGTGCAAAGATAAAGGAGTTTCTCATAAAGATGTACGATACAAATACAAATGACAGCAAACTAATATGGATGAAGGCCTTAGGCCCGTACCAACCTGAGAAAAAAAGCTTATTCATGTAGTCCCATAAGAGATGGTAAATCACTCACTGGAATCACACAATAGTATATATTTTTGTGCACTTCAAATGTATGGTTGAAATCACTCTTGTTTACCAAAGTCTTTGAGATTATATCGAAAGATTATCAAGAACTTCCAGCAGAGTTAAACCACTGGCTGGGATACAGTTCATTGTATTGTCTTCTGTAGTTCCACTAAAATGTATGATTGGCACAACATGATCCCTGTGTGCACAAGTAGGAACAAGGTGAAACCGTCATTAGCTTAGTGAGAAAGGATAGGAAGACGTTGGCATATTACTCAAACAGTAGAATCAAATTCATGATGGACAATACGCAAAACATTGCCTCATTGAACCAATGGCAATAAATTGACATGCAAAACAATAGCACTATTATGTCATGACACTAATAATATTCCCTCCTGCTCCACCACATGATTCACCTCCATAGACAAACATACACACATACATGATTCAAAGCATAGGGTCCTACTAAAGATTTGTTTAACTCCAAGCAGGAAAATTAGGCGATAATAAATTAGTGGTACTTAAGTACTCCTAATTAATTAAGTGAGACAAAAGTGGAAGGGCTCCACGGAGGATCGTCTCACATGTAAGGTAGTCGCTGCGGAGCCTTGAATGGCCTCGGCCGAGGCCTCCTGCTTCAACAAGATCGCCTTGGCACTTTATTTTTCTTCTTCTTCTTCCTCTTCATGCTCTGTTTCTCTTTCTCCTCACCGCTTGGTAAAACCAAGTACATGATTGGCCTTCTAACTCAGAATTGGTTTTGTCGGTGAGGGAGTACAAGCGTACTAGTAAAAACAGCATTATTTTCTCATGGCAGTCGGAAAATAGAGATGACACATGCATTAAATATCATTCTTACCTAAAGGAAGGTTATGGCGCCAATATGGATGATGAGGATTGGAACACAGATCTCCCTTTGTGCAGTTCAACCGAAATGAACCAACTGTTCCATTCTGACATTCTAGTTAAACAAGACAAAAGTCACTTCTTTTAAGAAGAGTTTTGTGCAGTGCACCAAAGGTCACAACAAAGAATCAGTGAATTGGGTATCCTGTTTGCACAAAAAGGTCTGAGAGGAAAGCAATTGAGTCTCAAAAATTACAGGCAAAACATTTGGCTAAACTTGTCATGGCTTATAACGTTGGCATGGCTTCATTTTACCAGGGACATTAGATTGAGAACAACTAAATATTTGGTATAAGGGCATGGGACGGTGGGTGCACCAGCAGATCCGGCACCATGTACGTAAATAGGGGCATAAAGTGGTGATTCATAGTTTGTTGCCCGAGAAACAAACATCCAAGAAACATATCGGGGTTGGTCCCATTTTTGTTCACTCTAGCCACCTACTCCTATGTGTGGATAGCAAATCTAGTCCTGGTCATACCACTTTGTGTATAAGCGTTACCCCTATATTTCCTTTTGACCAAGAGACCGGTTGGATGACCAGTCTGTACTACTTTCACCTCCTTTCCTTCCTGTTTGTAGCAAGTCCGATGTACATACTAAATTCCCCCACCCCCACTTTATTTCTTGTTTGAACCAAGTACTCCCTCCATCCGGAATTACTTATCATCAAAATGGATGTGTCTAGAACTAAAATACATCTAGATACATCCATTTCAATGACAAGTATTTTCAGACGGAGGGAGTACAAGATTCGACTCCATGAAGTAGCTTTACCTCTAACAATAGAAGAAAAAAATAGGCGACGTTGGACCATCCGATCGAGAGGGGCTGAGAGGTAGAAACTGATGCACATGCAGCGACGTAGCGAGCTGGGCAAGTAGAGCTAAGGTGGTTTCGAACAAAGATATACCTGAAGGTCGTCGGGATGTTGATAGGTGGGCGGCGGGAGGCCGGATCCGCCCATAGGCAACGACGAAGGGATCAGAGGACCTCCAACGCCGGCGCTCGGCCAGAGATAACGGTGCGGCCGGCAGTGGGTCTCCTCCCTCGCTGAAGAGGGCGGCCTAAACGCTGCCCCTCCTCCCCTTCACCAGCGGAGGGGGATACGTCCAGATCTGTAACCAGCGGTGAGGATAGAAAGCCAGTATTTTTTGAAGGGAGAAAGACAGTGTTACTACCCCTATCTTGTTTAGATCTGGAGAGGATGAGAGTGTGTGAATAGAGCAACCCTAGCAAGCAAGCGCGGAGGCTCTGGCCTATATATACGTAGTGGGGTAGTTTCCTTTTTCACTCCATCAAAACAATCGTTTAAAAAATTGTACTACTTCATGCCAGGTCGCCGTTTTTTTAGTTGTTGATTGTTTTTTGAGATAGCTACCCGCTTGTTCCAATGGTGTTACGGTGTGCCAGGTCGCACTTTGTATCGTTCAAGTCCGGTACTACAAGTCCCTCCATTAAATGAACAACCACCCCTCGTAAAAATTGTGAACAAGCCCACGGCTAAAATTAAGCGAGAAACGTGGGTTGCCCCAACATGCATTATTATTTATATTTTCTACTCCCTCTGTTCCTAAATAAGTCTTTTTTATTAGCCACACCTAAGACAAGTTTTTTTTATTAGCAGTGAACCCCACATGTCATAGACACAAAAATTGTGGCAAGATTCCCTTAGGCAAGCCAAAGTGTGTCTAACAATTTGATCAACTCAGGTTAGGCAAGTGTGGCAAGTGTGGGAAAAATAATGTGGCAACATAAGACAAACATAGTCACAATCCAAACAGCCCCGTAATTTTTTGTGACATGCATGAAAATTTGGTTAGTTAAATATATAGTCAAACTTTGGCAAGGTGCATCAAATCAACACATGCAAGTATCAAAAGGAAAGTCACGGCATGCATGCATGCATTGTACTCCCTCCATTTCCAAATATAAGTCTTTTTAGAGATTGCAACAAGTGACTACATACGAAGCAGAATATGTGTACATATGAAGTAGTCCATTCGAAATGTGTAAAAAGACTTATATCGAGTGCAGTGCTTTGATGTGTCGCGTCAACTCGTACAAGACCGAGAAATTTGATTACTACAACGCCCTCTCCCTCGCGGACTGAGCTCTGGTGCCTTAACTGCACCTGCCTTTGGCTGCATGACAGGAGGGCCAACCACCTGTTGGGCCCACCTATCATAGACGCAAAGGCAGGAGCAGTAAGTAGAAGCTTTCGCTACACGGTATCCCTCCCGCACGAGGTGAACGGACAAGCAACAGTGGATTCGATACTGTAGAAGTAGGAGTAACATCATTGTTCGTCTTCTCGAAGAGGCGAAGAGCCAAGCGCAACCCGAACGTGGTAGTTGCGAACGCTCGCGTGGTGCGGTGCCTTGGAGCACGCATATACTAGCCAGGCTCTTGCATGAGACAAAATTGTTATTTTTTAACAATTAAACTCCATCATCCATTGGTTGATACTCATTCTGCATAGATCCATGCGCTTAGCACCGTTTCCTCCTGGGGTCACCAATGTTTATTTGCTAATTAATAGCATTGCTTGCAATGAACTAGCCATTGCAAGTCATTAAAAGCATGCACACCTCTCATCTCTTATTGGTTGATATGTCAAGAAACAAGAAACAAGGTAGAAGTTAATGCACCGCGCCTAAGTGTTTTGGGACTATTTGGTTTTCGTAAGATGACTTACACACCTGAGACAGAGGGAGTAGTATAGCCACAATAAACCGGAAAGGAGTATTTGCCTTTCTAGAGATTTCAACAAGTGACTAGACTACACCGAGTGCAGTACTCCATCCCTTCCGGTTTATAGGGCTCAAATCTCAAATCTCATGAACCAAGGCATTTTGCGATTGGAGGAATGTATCTCCTACTTTACAAAACTACCCTAATTAAACTCATGCATTAATTACGTAGTTATCTCGTTTTCCTCTCCGCCTTGGTCGCGGTACACAATATCGAGCACTCCTATATGACTAGCCGCTCTATCTACATGCGGGACATTTCAAAGCTTGTCCGACGCAGCGTGCCATCCACCAAATCACAGCGAGGTGCTACAATCGAGACTCACCTGTCACCCTGGTGTGGCCGTCATGACCAATCATATCACAAAACCCACACCTTTACCAGCGGTAGTAAGGTGGCCTCCTGCTATGTCTTGAGCTTGCGTTGGTTTTCCCCAAGAGGAGAGGATGATGCGCACAAGATGGCGTAAGTATTTCCCTCAGTTTTTGAGAACCAAGGTATCAATCCAAGAGGAGGCCACGCCAGCAAGTCCCTCGTGACCTGCACAAAACGATAGCTACTCGCAACCAACGCGATTAGGGGTTGTCAATCCCTTCATGGTCACTTACGAGAGTGAGATCTAATAGAGATAATATTTTTGGTATTTTTGGTATGAAGATGCAAAGTGAAAAGTAAAAGGCAAAGTAAAACAAAGCAAGTATAAAAGTGATAGAGATTGATATGATGAGAATAGACTCGGGGGCCATAGGTTTCACTAGTGGCTTCTCTCAAGAGCATAGATATTCTACGGTGGGTGAACAAATTACTGTTGAGCAATTGACAGAATTGAGCATAGTTATGAGGTTATCTAGGAATGATCATGTATATAGGCATCACGTCCGTGACAAGTAGATCGAAACGATTCTGCATCTACTACTATTACTCTACTCATCGACCGCTATCCAGCATGCATCTAGAGTATTAAGTTAAAAACAGAGTAACACCTTAAGCAAGATGACATGATGTAGAGGAATAAATTCATGCAATATGATAAATATGTTGGGGAACGTTGCAGAAAATTAAAATTTTCCTACGGTTTCACCAAGATCCATCTATGAGTTCATCTAAGCAACGAGTCAAGGGAGTGAGTTTGCATCTACATACCACTTGTAGATCGAGTACGGAAGGCGTTCGAGGGAGCGGTGATGATGGAGTTGTACACAACGTGATTCCGATCACCGATGACCAAGTGCTAAACGGACAGCACCTCCGCGTTCAACACACGTACGGTACGGGTGACGTCCCCTCCGTCTTGATCCAGCAAGGAGGAAGGAGAGGTTGAGGAAGACAGCTCCACCGGCAGCACGACGGCGTGATGATGGTGGAGAAGCGATCTCGGCTGTGGCCGGCCGAGCACACAACGGAGGAGGAGAGGTGTTGGGGAGGGAGGGCTGCGCCTTGGCTTGGTGCGGCTGCCCTCCCTCACCCCTCTATTTATAGGGGAAGGGAGAAGGGGCCGGCCTCTAGATGGCATCTAGAGTGGGGGGCTGGCCAGGGAGGGGGACTTGCCCCCCCAAGGGGCGCCCTTAGGGTTCCCTCAACCCCTAGGCGCATGGGCCCAAGGGGAGGTGCGCCCAGCCCACCAGGGCTGGCTCCTTCCCCACGCAGCCCATGTGGCCCCCCGGGAGGTGGCCCCTCCCGGTGGACCCCGGAACCCTTCCGGTGGCCCCATTATACCTGTATGCCCTCAAACTTTCCGGTGTCCGCTTGACAACTTCCCATATATAAATCTTTACCTCCGGACTATTCCGGAACTCCTCGTGACGTCCGGGATCTCATCCGGGACTTCGAACAACATTCGGTAATCACATACAAGTCTTCCTAATAACCCTAGCGTCACCGAACCTTAAGTGTGTAGACCCGACGGGTTCGGAGACATGCGAACATGACCGAGACGCTCTCATGTCAATAACCAACAGCGGGATCTTGATACCCATTTTGGCTCCCACATGCTCCACGATGAAGTCATCGGATGAACCACGATGTCAAGGGTTCAAGCAACCCCGTATACTATTCCCTTTGTCGACGGTATGTTACTTGCCCGGAGACTTCGATCGTCGGTATCCCAATACCTCGTTCGGTCTCAAGCATCGGCAAGTCACTTTACTCATCTTGTAATGCATGATCCCGTGACCAGACACTTGGTCACTTTGAGCTCATTATGATGATGCACTACCGAGTGGGCCCAGTGATACCTCTCCGTAATACGGAGTGACAAATCCCTGTCTCGATCCGTGTCAACCCAACAGACACTTTCGGAGATACCTGTAGTGCACCTTTATAGTCACCCGATTCGTTGTGACGCTTTGGTACACCCAAAGCATTCCTACGGCATCCGGGAGTTACACGATCTCAAGGTCTAAGGAAGAGATACTTGACATTGGAAAAGCTCTAGCAAAACGAACTACACGATCTTGTGCTATGCTTAGGATTGGGTCTTGTCCATCACATCATTCTCCTAATGATGTGATCCCGTTATCAATCGACATCCAATGTTCATAGTCGAGAAACCATGACTATATATTGACCAACGAGCTAGTCAACTAGAGGCTTACTAGGGACGTATTGTAGTCTATGTATTCACACGTGTATTACGATTTCCGGATAATACAGTTATAGCATGAATAAAAGACAATTATCATGAACAAGGAAATATAATAATAATGCTTTTATTATTGCCTCTAGGGCATATTTCCAATCTCCCACTTGCACTAGAGTCAATAATCTAGTTACATTGTGATGAATCGAACACCCATAGAGTTACGGTGTTGATCATGTTTTGCCCATGGAAGAGGTTTAGTCAACTGATCTGCGACATTCGGATCCGTATGCACTTTGCAAATTTCTATGTCTCCATCTTGAACATTTTCACGGATGGAGTTGAAGCGACGCTTGATGTGCCTGGTCTTCTTGTGAAACCTGGGCTCCTTGGCAAGTGCAATAGCTCCAGTGTTGTCACGGAAGAGTTTGATCGGCCCCGACGCATTGGGTATGACTCCTAGGTCGGTGATGAACACGTATCCGGTTTGTGACTTAGAGTCATCCAGATCTGTGTCGAAGCTAGCGTCGACGTAACCCTTTACTACGAGCTCTTCGTCACCTCCATAAACGAGAAACATGTCCTTTGTCCTTTTCAGGTACTTCAGGATATTCTTGATCATTGTCCGGTGTTCCTTGCCGGGATTACTTTGGTATCTTCCTACCAAACTTACGGCAAGGTTTACATCAGGTCTGCAGTACACAACATGGCATACATAATAGATCCTATGGCTGAAGCATAGGGATGACACTCATCTCTTCTTTATCTTTTGTCGTGGTCGGGCATTGAGCCGAGCTCAATCTCACACCTTTGTCTGAGGCAAGAAATCCTTCTTGACTGATCCATTTTGAACTTCTTCAAAATCTTATCAAGGTATGTGCTTTGTGAAAGACCTATGAGGCGTCTCGATCTATCTCTATAGATCTTGATGCCTAATATATAAGCAGCTTCTCCAAGGTCCTTCATTGAAAAACTCTTATTCAAGTAGGCCTTAATCTTTGTCCAAGAGTTCTATATCATTTCCCATCAAAAGTATGTCATCTACATATAATATGAGAAATGCTACAGAGCTCCCACTCACTTTCTTGTAAACGCAGGCTTCTCCATAAGTCTGCAAGATAAACTCAAACGCTTTGATCATCTCATCAAAGCGAATGTTCCAACTCCGAGATGCTTGCACCAGCCCATAAATGGATCGCTGGAGCTTGCACACTTTGTTAGCATTCTTAGGATCGACAAAACCTTCCGGCTGCATCATATACAGCTCTTCCTTAAGATAACCGTTAAGGAATGCTGTTTTGACGTCCATCTGCCATATCTCATAATCATAGTATGCGGCAATTGCTAACATGATTCGGACGGACTTAAGCTTCGCCACGGAGAGAAAGTCTCATCATAGTCAATCCCTTGAACTTGTCGATAACCCTTAGCGACAAGTCGAGCTTTATAGATGGTGACGTTACCATCCGCGTCCGCCTTCTTCTTAAAGATCCATTTGTTTTCTATCGCCGCCGATCATCGGGCAAGTCTGTCAAAGTCCATACTTTGTTTTCATACATGGATCCTATCTCGATTTCATGGCTTGAGCCATTTGTTGGAATCCGCCCGCCATCGCTTCTTCATAGTTCAAGGTTCACCGTTGTCTAACAACATGATTTCCGGAGACAGGGTTGCCGTGCATCACTGCAGTGCGGAACGTGTCCTAGTGGACCCACGGAGTTCAAGAGCAACTTGATCCGAAGTACCTTGATTATCATCATTAATTTCCTCTTACATTGGTGTAGGCATCACGGAAAATTTTCCGAGCTGCACTACTATCCCGCTCAAGAGGTAGTACTTCATCGAAGTTCTACTTTCCTCCCACTTACTTCTTTTCGAGAGAAACTCTTTTCCGTAAAGGATCCGTTCTTGGCAACAAAGATCTTGCCCTCGGATCTTAAGTAGAAGGTATACCCAATGGTTTCCTTAGGGTATCCTATGAAGACGCATTTTTCCGATTTGGGTTCGAGCTTTTCGTGTTGAAGTTTCTTGACATAAGCATCGCATCCCCAAACTTTTAGAAACGACAGCTTAGGTTTCTTCCCAAACCATAATTCATACGGTGTCGTCTCAACGGATTTAGACGGTGCCCTATTTAAAGTGAATGTAGTCTGTCTCTAGAGCGTATCCCCAAAATGATAGCGGTAAATCGGTAAGAGACATCATAGATCGCACCATATCCAATAGAGTGCGACACGACATTCGGACACACCGTTATTACTGAGGTGTTCCAGGCGGCATGAGTTGTGAAATGATTCCACATTTCCTTAAGTGTGTACCAAATTCGTGACTTAAATATTCTCCTCCACGATCCGATCGTAAGAATTTTATCTTTCGGTCACGTTGATTCTCTACCTCACTCTGAAATTCCTTGAACTTTTCAAAGGTCTCAGACTTGTGTTTCATCAAGTAGACATACCCATATCTACTTAAGTCATCGGTGAGAGTGAGAACATAACGATATCCTCCATGAGCCTCAACATTCATTGGACCGCATACATCGGTATGTATGATTTCCAACAAGTTGGTTGCTCGCTCCATTGTTCCGGAGAACGGAGTCTTGGTCATCTTGCCCATAAGGCATGGTTCGCATGTGTCAAATGATTCATAATCGAGAGACTCCAAGAGTCCATCAGCATGGAGCTTTTTCATGCGCTTGACACCAATGTGACCAAAGGCGGCAGTACACAAGTATGTGGGACTATCGTTATCAACTTTACATCTTTTGGTATTCACGCTGTGAATATGTGTAACATTACGTTCGAGATTCATTAGGAATAAACCATTGACCATCGGAGCATGACCATAAAACATATCTCTCATATAAATAGAACAACCATTATTCTCGGATTTAAATGAGTAGCCATCTCGTATTAAACGAGATCCGGATACAATGTTCATGCTCAAACTTGGCACCAAATAACAATTATTAAGGTTCAAAACTAATCCCGTAGGTAAATGTAGAGGTAGCGTGCCGACGGGCGATCACATCGACTCTGGAACCATTCCCGACGCGCATCGTCACCTCGCCCTTTGCCGCCTCCGCTTATTCCGCAGCCTCTGTTGTGAGTTACAAATATGAGCAATGGCACCGTATCAAATACCCAGAGTTACTACGAGTACCGGTAAGGTACACATCAATTACATGTATATCAAATATACCTTTGGTGTTGCCGGCCTTCTTATCCGCTAAGTATTTGGGGCAGTTCCGCTTCCAGTGACCCTCCCCCTTGCAATAAAAGCACTCAGTCTCAAGCTTGGGTCCATTCTTTGACTTCTTCCGGCAACTTGCTTGCAAGGCGCCGCAACCTCCTTGCCGTCCTTCTTGAAGTTCTTCTTGCCCTTGCCCTTCTTGAACTTAGTGGTCTTATTGACCATCAACACTTGATGTTCTTTCTTGATTTCAACCTCTGCTGACTTCAGCATTGAGAATACTTGGGAATGGTCTTCACCATCCTCGCATATTGTAGTTCATCACAAAGCTCTTGTAGCTTGGTGGGAGCGATCAAGGATTCTGTCAATGACCGCCTCGTCCGGGAGGTTTATGTCCACTGGGACAGCGGTGATGCAACCCGGACATTTTGAGTATGTGCTCACCGACGTAACTGTTTTCCTCCATCTTACAACTATAGAACTTGTCGGAGACTTCATATCTCTCGACCCGGCATGAGCTTGGAAAACTAGTTTCAGCTCCTCGAACATCTCATATGCTCCGTGTTGCTCAAAACGCTTTTGGAGCCCCGGTTCTAAGCTGTAAAGCATGCCGCACTGAACGAGGGAGTAATCATCAGGACGAGACTGCCAAGCGTTCATAACGCCTTGGTTCTCTCGATGGGTGCTTCACCTAGCGGTGCTTCTAGGACATATTGTTTCTTGGCAGCTATGAGGATGATCCTCGTGTTCCGGACCCGATCCATATAGTTGCTGCCATCATCTTTCAGCTTGGTTTTCTCTAGGAACGCGTTGAAGTTCATGGTGACATGAGCGTTGGCCATTTGATCTACAAGACATATTATGCAAAAGTTTTAGACTAAGTTCATGATAATTAAGTTCATCTAATCAAATTAAAATGAACTCCCACTCAGATTAGACATCCCTCTAGTCCTCTAAGTGTTACACGATCCGAGTCGACTAGGTCGTGTCCGATCATCATGTGAGACGGACTAGTCATCGTCGGTGAACATTCTCATGTTGATCGTATCTTCCATACGACTCGTGTTCGACCTTTCGGTCTCCGTGTTCGAGGCCATGTCCGTACATGCTAGGCTCGTCAAGTTAACCCTAAGTGTTTCGGCGTGTGTAAATCTGTCTTACACCCGTTGTATGTGAACGTAAGAATCCATCACACCCGATCATCACGTGGTGCTTAGAAGCTGACGAACTTTAGCAACGGTGCAGTTAGGGAGAACACTTCTTGAAATTGTTGTAAGGATCATCTTATTTACTACCGCCGTTCTAAGTAAACAAGATGCATAAATATAATAAACATCACATGCAATTATATAATAGTGACATGATATGGCCAATATCATAAAACTCCATTGATCTCCATCTTCGGGGCTCCATGATCATCTTGTCACCGGCATGACACCATGATCTCCATCATTGTGTCTTCATGAAGTTGTCACGCCAACGACTACTTCTACTTCTATGGCTAACACGTTTAGCAATAAAGTAAAGTAATTTACATGGCGTTCTTCAATGACACGCAGGTCATACAAAATAAAGACAACTCCTATGGCTCCTGCCGTTGTCATACTCATCGACATGCAAGTCGTGATTCCTATTACAAGAACATGATCTCATACATCACAATATGTCATTCATCATTCATCACAACTTGGCCATATCACATCACATGACAATTGCTGCAAAAACAAGTTAGACGTCCTCTAATTGTTGTTGCATCTTTTACGTGGCTGCAATTGGGTTCTAGCAAGAACGTTTTCTTACCTACGAATAACCACAACGTGATTTTGTCAACTTCTATTTACCCTTCATAAGGACCCTTTTCATCGAATCCGCTCCAACTAAAGTGGGAGAGACAGACACCCGCCAGCCACCTTATGCAACTAGTGCATGTTAGTCGGTGGAACCGGTCTCACGTAGCGTCACGTGTAAGGTTGGTCCGGGCCGCTTCATCCCACAATACCGCTGAAGCAAGATACGACTAGTAACGGCAAGAAAGTTGACAAGATCTACGCCCACAACAAAATTGTGTTCTACTCGTGCAAAGAGAACTACGCATAGACCTAGCTCTGATACCACTGTTGGGGAACGTTGCAGAAAATTAAAATTTTCCTACGGTTTCACCAAGATCCATCTATGAGTTCATCTAAGCAACGAGTCAAGGGAGTGAGTTTTCATCTACATACCACTTGTAGATCGCGTACGGAAGCGTTCGAGGGAGCGGTGATGATGGAGTTGTACACAACGTGATTCCGATCACCGATGACCAAGTGCTGAACGGACATCACCTCCGCGTTCAACACACGTGCAGTGCACGGGTGGCGTCCCCTCCGTCTTGATCCAGCAAGGAGGAAGGAGAGGTTGAGGGCGACAGCTCCACCGGCAAAGACGACGGCGTGATGATGGTGGAGAAGCAAGATTCCGGCGAGGCTTCGCCGAGCACACAACGGAGGAGGAAAGGTGTTGGGGAGGGGAGGGCTGCGCCTTGGCTTGGGTGCGGCTGCCCTCCCCTCACCCCTCTATTTATAGGGGGAAGGGAGAAGGGGGCCGGCCCGTCTAGATGCATCTAGAGGGGGCGGCCAAGGGAGGGGACTTGCCCCCAAGCAGGCGCCCCTTAGGGTTCCCCTCAACCCCTAGGCGCATGGGCCCAAGGGAGGGGTGCGCCCAGCCCACCGAGGCTGGCTCCTGCCACATGCAGCCCTTGTGGCCCCCCGGGAGGGGTGGCCCCTCCCGGTGGACCCCCGGAACCCTTCCGGTGGCCCCAGTACAATACATGTATGCCCCCGAAACTTTCCGGTGTCCGTTTGACAACTTCCCATATATAAATCTTTACCTCCGGACTATTCCGAACTCCTCGTGACGTCCGGGATCTCATCCGGACTCAACAACATTCGGTAATCACATACAAGTCTTCCTAATAACCCTAGCGTCACCGAACCTTAAGTGTGTAGACCCTACGGGTTCGGGAGACATGCAGACATGACCGAGACGCTCTCAGGTCAATAACCAACCGCGGGATCTGGATACCCATGTTGGCTCCCACATGCTCCTCGATGATGTCATCGGATGAACCACGATGTCAAGGGTTCAAGCAACCCCGTTTACTATTGCATTTGTCGAGACGGTATGTTACTTGCCCGAGACTCGATCGCCGGTATCCCAATACCTCGTTCGGTCTCATCGGGCAAGTCACTTTACTGCATCTTAGTAATGCATGATCCCATGACCGTACACTTGGTCACTTTGAGCTCATTATGATGATGCACTACCGAGTGGGCCCAAGTGATACCTCTCCGTAATACGGAGTGACAAATCCTGCCCTCGATCCGTGTCAACCCAACAGACATTTTCGGAGATACCAGAGTGCACCTTTATAGTCACCCGATTCACGTTGTGATGTTTGGTACACCCAAAGCATTCCTACGGCATCCGGGAGTTACACGATCTCAAGGTCTAAGGAAGAGATACTTGACATTGGAAAAGCTCTAGCAAAAGCGAACTACACGATCTTGTGCTATGCTTAGGATTGGGTCTTGTCCATCACATCATTCTCCTAATGATGTGATCCCGTTATCAACGACATCCAATGTCCATAGTCAGGAAATCATGACTATCTATTGACCAACGAGCTAGTCAACTAGAGGCTTACTAGGGACGTATTGTAGTCTATGTATTCACACGTGTATTACGATTTCCGGATAATACAGTTATAGCATGAATAAAAGACAATTATCATGAACAAGGAAATATAATAATAATGCTTTTATTATTGCCTCTAGGGCATATTTCCAACAAAATACTCCTCTTGTTATCCTCGATGGCAACAATACAATACGTGCCTTCCAACCCTTTCTGTCACTGGGTAAGGACACCGCAAGATTGAACCCAAAGCCATGCACTTCTCCCATTGCAAGAACTACCAATCTAGTTGGCCAAACCAAACGGATAATTCGAAGAGACTTGCAAAGATAACTCAATCATACATAAAAGAATTCAGAGAAGATTGAAATATTATTCATAGATAAGCTGGATCATAAACTCACAATTCATCGGTCTCAACAAACACACCGCAAAAAAGAAGATTACATCGAATAAATCTCCACGAGAGAGGGGAGAACATTGTATTGAGATCCAAAAGAGAGAAGAAGCCATCTAGCTACTAGCTATGGACCCAAGGTATGAAGTAAACTACTCACACTTCATCGGAGGGGCTATGGTGTTGATGTAGAAGCCCTCCGTGGTGGATGCCCCTCCGTGAAGCTCCTAACAGGCCCCAAGATGGGCTCTCGTGGATACAGGAAGTTGCGGGGTGGAATTAGGTTTTTGGCTCTGCTACGATCGTTTGGGGGCAATGAGGTATATATAGGAGGAAGGAGTACGGTGGAGCTTGAGGGGCCCACGGGCAGGGGGCGCGCATACAGGTCTTATCGATGAGAAAATCACGTTTCCGAAGATTTCATTCCGTTTGGACTCCGCTTGATATTCTGCTTTCTTGAAATCTGAAAAAGGCAAAAACAGCATTTGGGCTGGGCCTCTCGTTAATAGGTTAGTCCCAAAATAATATAAAAGTGGAAAATAAAGCCCATTATAGTCCAAAACAATAGATAAAGTAGCATGGAGCAATCAAAAATTATAGATACGTTGGAGACGTATCAAGCATCCCCAAGCTTAATTCCTGCTCGTCCTCGAGTAGGTAAATGATAAAAAGAGAATTTTTTATGCGGAGTGATACTTTGGCATAATTTCAATGTAAATCTTCTTAATCATGGTATGAATATTCATATCCGAAAGATTCAAGACAAAAGTTCATATTGACATAAAAATGATAATACTTCAAGCATACTAATCAAAGTAATTATGTCTTCTCAAAATAGCATGGCAAAGAAAGTTCATCCCTACAAAATCATATAGTTAGGCTATGCTTCATTTTCGTCACACAAAGATGTTCCCAACTTCTATACCCCGATGACAAGCCAAGCAATGTTTCATACTTAAATAATCTCAAACTTTTCAACCTTCACGCAATACATGAGCGTGAGCCATGGATATAGCACTATGGGTGGAATAGAATATGATGATGGGGATTGTGTGGAGAAGACAAAAAGGAGAAAGTCTCACATTGACGAGGATAATCAACAAGCTATGGAGATGTCCATCAATTGATGTCAACATGAGGAGTAGGGATTGCCATGCATCGGATGCACTAGAGCTATAAATGAATGCTTAACAAAGAAAACTAGTGGGTGTGCATCCAACTTGCTTGCTCATGAAGACCTAGGGCATTTGAGGAAGCCCATCGTAGGAATATACAAGCCAAGTTCTATAATGAAAAATTCCCACAAGTATAAAAAGACAACTTATGAGACTCACTATATGAAAAACATGGTGCTACTTTGAAGCACAATATATGAGACTCACTACATGAAGAACAAGGTGCTACTTTGAAGCACAAGTGTGGAAAAAGAGATAGTGGCATTGCCCTTTTTATTTATTTTCTTTTTTTTGGGCCTTTCTTTTTTTCTTTTTGGCCTTTCTTTTTTTTATTTGGGCAATGCTCTAATAATGATGATCATTACACTTCTATTGATCACAACATAAGGATTACAACTCGAAACTAGAACAAGGTATGACTCTATATGAATGCCTCCGGCGGTGTACCGGGGTGGTGCAATGAATCAAGAGTGACATGTATGAAAAATAATGCATGGTGGCTTTGCCACAAATACGATGTCAACTACATGATCATGCAATGGCAATATGACAAAAGTAAAGTATGTCATGATGATGATGAACGAAACAGCGGAAAGTTGCATGGCAATATATCTCGGAATGGCTATGGAAATGACATAATAGGTAGGTATGGTGGATGTTTTGAGGAAGATATAAAGAGGTTTATGTGTGAAAGAGCGTATCATATCACGGGGTTTGGATGCACCGGCGAAGTTTGCACCAACTCTCAAGGTGAGAAAGGACAATGCACGGCATCAAGAGGCTAGCAATGGTGGAAAGGTAAAAGTGCGTATAATCCATGGACTCAACATTAGTCAAAAGAACTCATATACTTATTGCAAAAATTTAGAAGTCATCAAAAATCAAGTACTACGCGCATGCTCCTAGGGGGATAGATTGGTAGGAAAAGACCATCGCTCGTCCCCGACCGCCACTCATAAGGATGCACAAGCCAGCTACACTTCATGTTTCAAATTTGTTGCACAACTTTAACCATACGTGCATGCTACGGGATTTGCTAACTTCAACACAAGCATTTCTCAAATTCACAACTACTCAACTAGCACGACTTTGATATTATCACCTCCATATCTTAAAACAATTATCAAGCATCAAACTTATCTTAGTATTCAACGCACTCAAAAGAAAGTTTCACATATCTTGAATACCAAGTATATTAACATTAAGAAAATTACCATGCTATTAACTACTCTCAAAATAATCTAAGTGAAGCATGAGAGATCAAGTTTCTTTAAAACAAATCCACCACCGTGCTCTAAAAGATCTAAGTGAAGCACTAGAGCAAAAATTATCATGCTCAAAAGATATAAGTGAAGCACATAGAGTATTCTATCAAATTTCAATTCATGTATGTCTCTCTCAAAAGGTGTGTACAGCAAGGATGATTGTGGTAAACTAACAAGCAAAGACGCAAATAATACAAGATGCTCCAAGCAAAACACTTATCATGTGGTGAATAAAAATATAGCTCCAAGTAAATTACCGATGAAAGTAGACGAAAGAGGGGATGCCTTTCGGGGCATCCCCAAGCTTTAACTTTTTGCTGTCCTTGGATTATCTTGGGGGTGCCATGGGCATCCCCAAGCTTAGGCTCTTGCCACTCCTTTTTCCGTTATCCATCAAAAGAATTCACCCAAAACTTGAAAACTTCACAACACAAAACTCAATAAAATCTCGTGAGCTCCGTTAGAGAAAGAAAACAAAAGACTACTTTAAGGTACTGTAATGAACTCATTCTTTATTTATATTGGTGTTAAACCTACTGTATTCCATCTTCTCTATGGATCATAAACTATTTTACTAGCCATAGATTCATCAAAATAAGCAAACAACACACGCAAAACAGAATCTGTCAAAATAGAAAAGTCTGTAGTAATCTGTAACTAACGCAAACTTCTGGAACTAAAAACATTCTACCAAAATTAGACGACCTGGAAAATTTGTTTATTTATCAGCAGCAATTGGAATCAGTATTTTATCACGTTCTGGTGATTTTTAACAATTCGGGCACTGAGCGCAAAGTTTCTGGAAATTACAGCAAGATGAAATAACTATCATCCAAGAAGATCCAATAGGTTTAACTTGGCACAAACACTAATTAAAAGATAAAACCACATCTAAACAGAGGCTAAATGGATTATTTTTTCCTAAACAGAAACAAAAAACAAAAAACTAAAAATAAAATTGGGTTGCCTCCCAACAAGCGCTATCGTTTAACGCCCCTAGCTAGGCATAAAAGCAAGGATAGATCTAGGTAGTGCCATTAATTTTCAGTTTTTTAGCGGAGTCATGCTCGAATCCGGGTGGTTCTTCTCGCTTCCCTTCATACTCGGAAATTTTTAGATCTAAAGAATCCAACCGCTTATTACAAAGAGTAATCAACATATTCATGCGGTGAAGATTTCCGCTAACACTTTTAAGAGGCTCAAGAGACTTTTGTAAAAATTTTGTTACTTCGCAAATCTTCTCAAACACTTGGGTTTCTTCCTGGGTAGGATGAGATCCTCCCTTTTGGGGTAGTGTTCCCACTATTCCCTCTATAATTTCATGCGCAATACTGGGATCAATCTCAATGAAATTTCGCTTGGCAATGCAATCCAAGAGTTGTCTATGCGTCATATTTAACCCAACATAAAAATTGCGAAGAAGAATTCTAAAGTTCACCTCTAGGGTACACTTACGATAAGATTCCATCATCCTATACCAAGCATCTTTTAAGTTTTCTCCTTGCCTTTGCTTGAAGTGAAGAACTTCAAACTCGGGAGACATAGGAGCGGATAAGGAATTTGACAAGACGACAAGCAAGCGAACTAACACACGAGCAAACAAAAGGCAACGGGAAAAAGAGGAGGAGATTGGGAAAGAGAGGGCGAATAAAACGGCAAGGGTGAAGTGGGGGAGAGGAAAACGGGGGGCAAATGGCAAATAATGTAATGCGAGAGATAGGGATTTTGATGGGTACTTGGTATGTTGACTTTTGCGTAGACTCCCCGGCAACGGCGCCAGAAATCCTTCTTGCTACGTCTTGAGCTTGCGTTGGTTTTCCCCGAAGAGGAGAGGATGATGCAGCACAGTAGCGTAAGTATTTCCCTTAGTTTTTGAGAACTAAGGTATCAATCCAGTAGGAGGCCACGCGTGTCGGTGTACTAGAGTAGGGGTATCCTAGTATCCCGAACTTGTGCACGGGCAGTTGCAGCACCCCGCGGCAAGGCTTGCCGGGTGACCGCCAAGGTCCTCCGTGGTTCCTTTGGAGCCATTCAAGAACAAAGTATTCAAGCCAAGGAGACAAGGCCCCGGCAAGAGGAGCTTGCCGAAGGCCAACCAAGGCATCTCAAGGAACTTGCCGCTGACGCCACCACGCGTCCAGCGAGGCCCGATGAGCGACAAGCTTCGGGACGATGACAAGACAACGACCACGACAAAGGCGCTTGCCATGAAAACTACCACTCTGCACCCGGCGCTCCGGCACATCCACCAACGTGTCGCCTCGGGACCTTTCCAGGTAGCGTGGCAAGAGGTCAGGCTGACCAGCGGTGCGCTGGTGGCAAGCGACGCCGACAAGATTGCCATCGTGGCAGCGTGGCGTCCCCGACGGTCCCTTTTGCACTATTTGGGCGACGTGAGACGGGCATTTAATGCCTTTGTCCCCCGCCGTCGGGGTTAGGTATGATACATCGCGGTGTAGTTGTAACAACCGCAATTCCTTTTCCATTTTTACCCTTGTCTACGTTGCCACCTGTCGGAGACCCCTTTAGCATATAAAAGGAGGCCCATGCGCAACGTAGAGGGGGATGGGAAGGCAGAAAAACACTCAGGCTCGGTCTCGTTAGCAGCTAGTGTGCACTGTAGCACTCAGCGCTCCCGAGCAAGAACTCAAGACACTCGGACATGCAGCCCGGAGTGTTATCTCTCCGGAGAGCTCCGAAGCTGGGTAAACTGCTCGTGTGCTTCGCCTCGATCCGCTCTTCGTGCGATCTCCGCCCCCCGCCGAACCGAAAGGGGCTCGGTCCGCCGGTCCCATAGGTGTTCGTGGATCAGTTACCCCGACATTCTTTGGCACGCCAGGTAGGGCGCCGAGGTTGTGTGAACCTGATCCGGCGTTCACACGAAGCTAGATCTTCATCTTCTTCATCGACATGCCACCGAAGAAGAAGGCTTCGCGGCAGCTGTTCCGGCCCACGTCGATCCCACCACCACCGGAGCAAACGGGTGGTGGGGTAGACGCCGGCGGAAGAACGAACGTCGATGAGGGAGCCCACGGTGCTGCCAGGTCCAAGGACAAGGCTGCGCAGACCTCGGCGTCCGTACATGCACCGCGCCCATTTCAGGAGGCGCAGGACCGACAGCGTCATGGTATTCACAGTGCCATACGCTCGTTGGACCAAGATCGAGCTGGTGGATCTCGGGGTGCTCAAGACCAGCATGCACGCCAACATGCTGGCACGAGCGAGTTTCTGCGATCGCTGGGCGGAATCTTGCTCCTTCTAACATAGTTAGAAGTCCGAGCATATCCCGCCCCTCGCGCCGTTCGCCACTGCCGCCCGCCACTCCAGCAGAAGCTTTAGCGCGAGCTCAACTGCTCCTGGATTACCCTCCAACGGCAGACAAGATCGATGAATGGAGGGCCACCATTCAGAGTCTCATCGGCTTCGCCAACGCTGGCGACTCCGCGGCAGCCGAAAGTACATCGCCGTCGCGCAGGACTGCGAGCACGAGCCGGCGGCGACGAAAGCTGGTGGGGTGCAACCACCATGCACTCTCCACCCGAAGGCCAAGATCGCCGACTCGCCGGATCCACCTCGACAGCGGCTCCACCGCATCATCAGATCCACGAGCTTCGTCGCGATCAGCGCCAAGTTCTTCACGAACGACAAGAAGAAGACGCTCGAACTCGCATCGAGCGCCAAGAGAAGCGCCAAGGCGTCAATCGGACCAGCGCTGGGCCCTCTCCGTCGACATGCATGCACCAGGGGAACCAGCGACTTGCGAGACGCTGTAGGTTGCCCTGCGTTCACTCGTGAGCTGCGGCAAGTCCAAAGGGCCCGGCGAAGAATTTCAAGCCGTACGCATCAGAGAAGTACGACGGCAAGTCACATCCGTCGGAGTTCCTCGATATCTACACCATCGCGGTGCATGCTGCCGGGGCGGGACGACAAGATCCCGCCAACTACTTCCGCCGGTGCTCAAGCCCAATGTCGAGATCCTGGCTCATGCACTTGCCGGACAACTCCATATCCTCCTGGGCAGACCTATGCCATCGGTTTGTCGGCGCCTTTACGTGCAGCCACAAGCCTCATGGCCAAGAGAGCGACCTTCATCTCGCTCGCCAGAAAGAAGGAGAGCCCCTGCGCAAGTACATTCGTAGATTCAGCCACAGACAAGACAACATCCCAGATGTCCACCCCGCCGCTGTAATCGGCCGCTGCTCCATCGAACGCGCGAAACCGCAGATGCGGGAGGAGATGGCGATGTGCAAGATCGAGAGACGTCGTTGAGCTATATGCCCTGGCCGACAAGTGTGCATGTCTTTGAGGAAGGAGGAAACTCCCGGAGAGAATACGAAGCAGGAGGATCTCGATAGTGAGGAGGCTGCCCGGCAAAGAAAAACCGGCGCGGAACAACAGGAAGAAGAAATTCAAAGATGTGCTAGTCTTTGAGCAGTACGCCAACGGAGGTGGCGCTAAGAAAGCCAAAGCCGGGTAGCTTGGCGAGGAGATTGCCGCAGCACCAACTACACTGGCTGGCGCGCCAAAGAATGTCGGGTAATCGATCCACGAACACCTATGGGACCGGCGGACCGAGCCCCTTTCGTTTCGGCGGGGGCGGAGATCGCACGAAGAGCGGATCGAGGCGAAGCACACGAGCAGTTTACCCAGCTTCGGAGCTCTCCGGAGAGATAACACTCCTACTGCTGCATGTCTGAGTGTATTGAGTTCTTGCTCGGGAGCGCTGAGTGCTACAGTACACACTAGCTGCTAACGAGACCGAGCGTGAGTGTTTTTCTGCCTTCCAACCCCCCTCTACGTTGCGCATGGGCCTCCTTTTATATGCTAAAGGGGTCTCCGACAGGTGGCAACGTAGACAAGGGTAAAAATGGAAAAGGAATTGCAGTTGGTACAACTACCGCACAAAGCGTATCATACCTAACCACGGCGGCAGGGACAAAGGCATTAAATGCCCGTCACGCCGCCCAAATAGTGCAAAAGGGACCGTCGAGGGGACGCCACCGCTTGCCACGATGGCAATCTTGTCATTGCCGCTTGCCATCACAAGACCGGCCGCAAGACCCTTTCTGCCACGCTGCTACCGAAAGGTCCTGTATGCGACACGTTGGTGGATGTCTTTGGAAGCCGCTGGTACAGTGGTAGTTTGCCGCGGCAAGCGCTTTGCCGCGGTCGTTGTCTTGTCGCGTCCGGAAGCTTGTCGCTCACCGGGCTCGCTCGCCGGACGCTGGCGCCACAGCGGCAAGTTCCTTGAGATGCCTTGGTTAGCCTTCCCGGCAAGCTCCTCTTGCAGGGGCCTTGTCTCCTTGGCTTGAATACTTTGTTCTTGAATGGCTCCAAAGGAACCACGCAGGACCTTGGCAGTTACCCGGCAAGCCTTGTCGCTGGTCTTGCAAGCTGCCCGTGCACAAGTTCGGGATACTAGGATACCCTACTCTAGTACACCGGCAGAGCCCGGGCTGGGCTACACCTGCAGTGCCGAAAGAGCATGTTGGGCCAGGCCCAAAAAGCAGGCTGCAGACGGCACGCGCCTGGGTTGCGCCATATCTCACTCTGCATCCACCGCGCCCTCCTCGAGCAGTGCAGCGTCGAATGCGGCGTCGTGGGAGAGAGATGGGTGGTTTCTTTATTCGAAAGACGGGCGTCTGCTCCCTCCCTCTTTATAAGTAGGGGAAACAGGGTCAGTTCGCCCATCTTGCCGATTGCTATTCCAATCTCACAAACCTCCGCCGCTCCCCCCTTCTTTCCAAAGCTGAAAGAGAGCAGCGCTCCACCCCCCCCCCCCCCATCGCCACAGGCACCACCAACGCCGTCGATCTTTCTCACCTCCTCCGCCATGGCTCCGAAAGCCGGGAAGGTTGTGAAGTCGGCCGAGGCGCAGCGGCTCGCGGCGCTGCGAAAGAGCTGGCAACCTTCCCCCTCAGCGCCGCGAAGGAGCTGAGGGAGTATTACTACCTCTTCTGGTCGACGGAGACGCGAGCGCATCCGCGCACGAAGGTACTCCCAGCTGCCGCTTCGGAACTGGCTCCGAATGGATATCCCTTCTTCGCGTTGTTCTTCTACTGCAGGCTCTGCCCGCCTTTCTCTGAGTTTTTCTGTGACATTATGAACACCTACGGGTTCCGCCTTCTTGACTTCACCCCCAATGCCGTTCTGACCATGGCAGTTTTCGCACATCTATGCGAAAACTTTGTCGGAGTCTATCCAAATGTAGCTCTTTTTTGCCACTTCTTTATGCCCCGAGTTGAGAGAGGGGAGCCTTTATCCGGCGGAATCGCTGGATCTCGAGAAGCGGCAAAAGGAAGCTTATCTGGAGGGAGAGCTCGCAGCAAGTGGGATGAATGGAGAGCGACCGGTGCCGGATTGTCGAGGAGAACCCGCAGCCATTTACCGTCCCGCCAAGCCCCGATGGCCAGCGGCAACGATTGGAGCAACGTGGCCCCTAAGACGATAGGCTGAAGATTGCCGTCACCGGATCCTACGCCTCGGGCTTGCCGGGCTCCACCGTGGCGCCGTTGGCGCAGATTTTCTTCGCCGCCCGCCAGACGCCCCTGCAGGAGAGGAGGAGACCCTCCACAGGAGTTCCGAATGCGGCGGATATCGCGAGGCTGCGCTCGGCCTCAACTTCAACTTCATCACCCCTGAACTGGGACGCGATGCTCCGGAACTGTTCAAGCACGATCCTCAACATCCCAAGTGTTCAAGGTTGCCGAGGGGTGTTGTTCCGCTGGCAACAACTCCTCGCCGACCGCATCCGTGCAATGATGCCGCCAGGCGATTCGCATGGAATTGTCCCAACTTGGCAAGAGCCTGCAGACGACGTCGTCACGGAAGTTCTTTGACGGCTTTGTAGAAACGCCAGTCCGCTCCGATGAACAGAAGAGCCTTACCCGCGACACCACCGACGCGGAGATGCAGCGCATCGCCACTAGGCTGGAAGAGGCGGCGGCAGCCGCTGCCGCGGGTGAGTTTGGATTCACCGTGGAGGAGGCAGAGGCAGCAGAGGCGGCAAGCCTTGCCGAGCAAGAGGAGCTTGCCGGCGAGGGAGAGCTTGTCGGGCCTGAAGCTGAGTCGAGCGAGCCCGCCGAGGGCGCGAGCGACTCGTTGAAGATCGACTCCTCCTCCTTCTCACCTTCAGACAGCTCGCCGCAAGCGGAGCCCCCACCACTAAGAAGGCGTCTCCGCAAGGCCGGGACGAGCGGGCGGCAGACGGGTCAATAGCGCGCCAAGGCTGCGACGCTTCCACCGTGGCAAGTATCGCTGTTGGAGCACCTCTCGCTATTGCGGCGGCAATCGAGCTGGGCCCTTCCGGGACCACCGCTTCGCTTCCGCTAAGCGGCTAAGGAACCTACTCCTCCGCCTTTGTTGTAGAAGGTGGGCGGACTTCGACCTCTCCGCGCCAGCTCCGGACGAGGAAGAGGAAGAGTAAGATTCTTTGTTGTACTTGTAGTTCTTCAATTTTTGCTGTTTTGTCTTGTATCTGATTTGCTTTACTCCGAACCCATTCCTTTTTCGTGACTACGGCCCGAGAGCGGCGAAGAGAGCCAAGGTCCCGGTGATCGTCATCGAGGACGCAACCCACCGCGATGACAATAGGGTGTGTCCGAGACCACCTTGCCGAACCCGGCAACTTTTCCCCAAAGCAGCCCCCAGCGCAGCCCCCAGCGTAAGTATATGGTTTACTTCCTGCCGCTAGGCGCGCATGGGTGCTCTTTCTTTGCTGACATCTGACTATTGGTTTGCGTAGGAGCAGAGCAGTCTCACCAGGAGTGCCCGGAAGCCGCTCCCGACATGCCATCTGCTTCGACTACACCGCCAAGGGAGGATTCCCCGGCAAGGGAGAATTCTCCGGCAAGGGACAACACCAATGAGCAGATATGGATGATGAAGATATGGATGATGACGTGACCGATGAGCAGGAGTTCCAGAAAGCCACAGAGGTCATGTGCGTTGACGGCGGTGCTTCTCTGCATACTTCACACTGCCAGCTCAAGCAGTGGGTGCGGGAAGTCAATGCGGCAGAACCACCCGTCGAGTCACGCAAGCCTCTGAAATGGTCCAGCACACCTATCATCTTTGATATTGAGGACCACCCTGGTCGCATAACTGCTGTCGGGTGCCTGCCGATGTTGGTTTCACCAACTATCCGCAACCTCAAGGTCACTAAGATGCTAGTTGACGGCGGGGCCGGCTTGAACCTGATCTCCTCCACGGTACTCCGAAACTCCGGATCCTCGATGGCGAAGCTCGAAGAGACCGGCACATTCCAAGGAATCAATCCGGAAGGAGCAAGTCAAGGGAAAGATCACGTTGCCGTGACATTTGGCAGCGAAGTTGAACTTCAAGACCGAGAGGGTCACTTTTGACGTTGCTGACTTTCCATTGCCTTACAATGGGATACTCGGCCGTCCAAAGACTCGCCAAATTCATGGCAGCCTCTCACTATGCATACAACATGCTGAAGATGCCAGGCCCGATAAGGTGTCATCTCGCCCTTGGCGACAAGAAGGATGCTCTTATCTGCGCCCGACAAGATCTACCAGGAAGCAAAGAGTCGCAATGTGATCGCAAGTCACTTGCCGCTGAAGCTCCCGGGCGAAGAAGAAGACCAAGTCCGGCAAGAGTTCGATGCCCACTCCGGCAAGCGCACCTCCTCGGAGTGCTGCGCCACCGCCGAGGACGCACTCATCGAGCTCCACCGGCAAGTGTAAGAAGACAATGGCAGCTTCACCAGAGACCAAGAAGGTGTCCGCCAAGGAGGATGGCCTTGGCCGTACCTTTACCATCACCGCCACTCTCGACCCTAAATAGGAAAGCGCTTCGTTGCTTTCACGGGGCTAACGTCGACGATGTTCGTGGCAACCACCGTCGACATCCCCGTGTTCCTGTGAAAGTAATCGAGCACCATCTTGCCGCCTGTCCTCATCATGCGCGCCCGCCAAGCGTAAAGTCAGGAAGCAGGCGGTGGAGCGCCAAGAATTCATCGCAGAAGAAATCAAGAAATTGGAAGCAGCAGGCCTTGTCAGAGGAGTGCTCCATCCTACGTGGTTAGCCAACCCTGTAGTTGTGCACAAGGCAAACGGGAAACGGAGGCTTTGTATCTACTTTACCGATGTCAATAAAGCTTGTCCCAAAGACCCATTTCCCTTGCCGCGCATCGACCAGATTGTTGACTCCACGGCCGGATGTGACTTGCTTTCATTTCTTGATGCATACTCAGGATACCATCAGATCTTCATGGCAGAAGAGGATGAGGAGAAGACCGCATTCATCACCCCATGTGGCACATACTATTTCGTACGGATGCCTTTCGGTTTAAAGAATGCTGGTTCAACATTTGCAAGGGTAGTCCATCACGCTTTTGAGCCGCAAATACACAGAAATGTGGAAGCCTACATGGATGACATAGTGGTCAAGAGCAAGGACAAGGCGACTCTGATTCAAGATTTAGACGAAACCTTTACAAATCTGCGCAAGATCAACCTCAAGCTCAACCCCGAGAAGTGTGTGTTTGGAGTCCCCTCCGGCAAGTTTCTCGGGTTCTTCGTGTCTCGGCAGGGAATTGAAGCCAATCCCGACAAGATCAAGGCCATTGAGCAGATTGAAGCACCAAAGCGCGTCAAGGATGTACGAAGACTTGCCGGTTGTGTAGCTGCTCTCGGCGAAGTTTATCTCTAGGTTCTGTGGCTGAAGGCTTCTGCCATTTTTCAAAATATTGAAAAAGGCAAGTCCAATGAAATGGACTCGAAGCGGAGGTCTGACCGCAGGACTTAAAGAGATACTGTCCTCCACTCCAACACTTGTCGCACCTAAGCCACAAGAGAAGTTGCTGCTATATATAGCGGCAACCAATCAAGTGGTTAGTGCTGCGTTAGTAGCGGAGAGGGAGGCGGATGATGAGCCAAGAACCCACGGCAGATGCATCCAAATGACAAGCGAGGGACTTCACCGCAAGCTCTGGTCCCGGACAAAGATGGATCTCGCGCAGCGCCGTGAGAAGATGCAGAAAAGAATGGTGCAGCGCCCAGCTTTACTTTGTCGAGTTCCCTTCTGCAGGGGCTAGGTCAAGGTACTACTGGTGTGCGAAATTGCTTCGGCCTTCTCATGGCCTCGAGAAAGCTGCGCCATTACTTCCAAGCACATGAGATCACAGTCGTCACTCATTTTCCAATAAGAGGATACTGCAAAATCCGAAGCAACAGGCAGGATTGTCGAGTGGAGGGCATCGAACTGTCAAGCTTTGGCCTCAAGTTTGAGAGCACTTCGACTACCAAAGCAGAGCATTGGCGGAGTTCATAGTAGAATGGACGCCAACACAAGATGAAGAAATTCGTAAACGAAAGCATCCCCGTCAAGGAAGCAAGCAAAGAGTGGCTGATGTACTTTGATGGTGCCTTCTCGCTGCAAGGCGCCCGGTCTTGGGAGTGCTACTTGTTGCACCCACCGGAGAGCACCTCAAGTACGTGGTCGGATGCACTTTCCCAAGGAGCAAGCAACGAACAATACCAAGCAGAGTATGAAGGTTTGCTTGCGGTCTCGTGGATCGCAGCAGACCTTGGGATCAAGAAGCTCATTGTCAAGGGTGACTCACGCCTTTGTCGTCCGCCAAGTGAACAAGAATTATCGAGTCCGTTGATGGAAGCTTACGTTGATAAAGTGAGAAAGCTAGAAGAGCACTTTGACGGCCTACGGATGGAACATGTTCCAAGAGCTCAGAATCGACATTGCCGATGGCACTGTCGAAGTCGCGCGCCCTTAAGTTACCTCGTGGAACCAGGGATCTTTGTGCTCAAACCGACTCAATAACCTTCCGTAACGCCATCAACCGGATGAGCAAGAAGAGGAAGTTGATTTCTGGTGACTATTTTCCGGCAGAGCTCCCCGAAGCCGCCGCCAAGAAGGTCCTCAAGATCAACACCAAGGGTGCTGAGGAGCAGTCTGCTCTGGCAAGCCCTAGGGTTTGCTCCATTGAAGCAGACGCTCCCGACAAGTTTTGCTCCAGCAAGCTTGCCGGGGAACGTCAAGCTCCGGCTGAGCCGCAGGTTCTCACCGTAGAAGCGGATGTTCCAGCAGCAGCAGATGTGCCTTTAGTCCTTGTTGTCGAGCCGCAAGCTCCAGCATGGGCACAGCAGATTGTCCGTTTCTTCTGACATGAGAACTTCCCAAGAGCAAGAAGAAGCGGAAAGAGTAGCCCGGCAGTCAAGTATATACCAGTTTGTCGACAACACACCTTTGCATGTAAGAAGACTCAACGCGTGAAATTGAAGTGTATTCACCGGAAGACGGACAAAAGCTGTTGGCAGAGATACATGGAGGCATATGTGGTCACCACATTGGCGGAAGAGCCCTTGCCGCAAAGTTGCTCCGTAAGGTTTCTTTTGGCCAACAGCCCTCCGTGATGCAACCGCACAAGTAACCAAGTGTGAAGCGTGCTGGCCCATTCCAAGCAGATACACCAGCCAGCTCAAGCTCTCCAGACGATCCCTTTATCCTGGCCATTTTCGGTCTGGGGGCTCGACATCCTCGGCCCCTTTCCCCGAGTTGTCGGGGGCTTTGAGTACTTGTACGTTGCAATCGACAAGTTCACAAAGTGGCCGGAAGTGGAAGCAGTGAGGAAGGTGACAAGACGGTCGCTGATCAAGTTCTTCAGGTCGATTGTTTGCAGCCGGATCCCTAACAGATCATCACCGACAACGGCACGCAATTCACGAGCCGCACCTTCATGCAAGACGTCCAAGATCTTGGCGCCAAGGTTCCGCTTTCGCTTCGTTGCTCATCCGGAAGTAACAGCCAAAGCGGAGAGGCGAATGCTGGCGTGCCAGGGCTCAAGACCAGACTTTCGGCGTGCCGCGCAAGTGCGGAAAGAACTGGATTGAGGAGCTGCCGGTGGTTCTTTTGGTCGATTAGGACGACGCCAAATCGAGCCACCGGCCGCACACCTTTCGCTCTAGTCTATGGAGCAGAGGCGGTTCTCCCCACGGAACTCGTGATACGGGTCACCTCGAGTGCTCGCTTACGATGAGCTTGAGCAAGAGCAGCTATGCGACAAGATGACGACCGCTTGCTCCTTGAGGAAGACCGTCTTCAGTCATTGTCATTTAGCTGCTCGATACCAGCAAGCTATGCGCCGCTACCATAGACACAAAGTTAATGCCAGAAGACTCGAGGAAGGCGGCCTTGTTCAACGTCGCGTTCAGTCCGCGAAGAATACCAACAAGTTGACGCTTGAAGTGTGGAAGGCCCTTACCGGGTAAAACGAGTCACTAGGCTCGGCGCTGTCCGCTTTGAGACCGAAGATGGCATTCCGTGAGCACTCCGAACATTGAGCATCTTCGTAAGTTTTACTCAGAAGCGCGGTTGTCGGAACCTGTTCCGCAACCACCTTTTGTACAAGTCTTGCCGATGTTGCATGTAATCCTTTGTACGGCCGGGCACGGACCCGTGCATAAGTAAAGCTCATGTGCTCCGCACATCTTGTCAATTTCATGCTTTCTACTTTTCTTTGCATGCGTTATCCGACACTTTGTGCAGCGCCTACCCCCGGTAAGCAATAACGAGCCGTAAGGCTCCATATCTTTATTTTCTCTTCTTTCTCTTTCTCAAAGAAAGGAAGGTTCCTCGCCCACAAGTTTGCCGGGGGGAAAGGAGAAGATAATGGTGTGGACCAAGCATCGTTCAAGGAAGTTTCGCCTTACCGGGAAGCAAATGACAGAAAAGCTAAGTTGCTAAAGTTTGAGCAATCAGTTTTAAAATTTTAAGTTATCTTCCTCGAACGCATCGTGCTTTGTATGGAAAACCTGCGCGCGGAGGAACCAACTCGTAGCTAGTTGCGCCTTACTTTGTTTCGAGTCCGCTCAACAACGTAAGTGAGCTGCGACTAGTTCGACAAGGTTTCTTGTCGGTAGCGGCACCGCCAAAGAGGTCTGCCGACGTCTCGGCACTCAGCCATGACTAAGGTGCTCGCTCGCGACAAGTTCCCTAAAAGCGAGGGCAAAAATATACAAAGGAAGGAATCAAGTAAAGGAAATAACATAGCAATCGCTACCCAAATAGAGTCAGATTACAAGATAGCTTGTCGCAGCTCTAACAGATTGTTCTCATAACATGACCAGCAGCGACAAGAAAAAGAGAAAAGCAGGCGGCCTAATCTACGCGATCGCCTCAACCCTCTTGATCCCGCTCACCTTGTCCACAATGGGTGTGACAAGGGTCTTGAGCGCCCAGATCAGCATCCGCGGCAAGGTCCCGAGGATCGCCAGAGGTTGAGGCCTGGGTTGCGGAAGGCCACCTTCACCAAAGACCTTTTGAAGAGCTCCTCACAGATCTTGTGCGACTTGGCCGGGCCAGCTGCTTTGGGATCTTCTCCGGAGTCATTGGAGGGCCGCCGCCACGCCTTTGAAGAACAAGCTGAGCTTGGCGCTAGGTTGGAGGTGCTCATCGGAGGAATACCCGAGATCCTCCATCCCCGTACCACGCCAGCCTCCCGTCGATGGCTGCGGCAACATCCATGAGACCCTCGGTCCATGCTCCACATTCTCCTAAAAGTGTTCTCGGCCAGCGGCGACTACGCCAGAGCGCCTGTCGGCCTTGATCTTCTCCCCTGGCGCCGGCCCAGCTGCCTTGGTCAAAGTAGTCAGCTTCAACTCAAGATCTGCGTTGGAGTCCTTGGCGGCGCTTAAGCTCCTTGCTCCTCTCGGCGAGACGACCACCTGCAGCTCGCCAAGGTGTGGCGTCCGTCTCGCGCTCACGCTTGAGCGCAGCAAGATCCTCGCTGCTCGCCTTGAGATCGGCCTCCAGCTGCACCACCTTCGTCTCTAGCTCCTTCTTGGCGGCCTCGGCAGCTGCGGCAGCATCCTCTGCTTCCTTGAGAGCCCGCCCGGAATGTTTGTCACATGGCCGCAAGCTCCTCCTTGTGGCTGTCCAGGTTAACCTTCCGCTGCGCCAACTCGCCTTCCTGCGCAGACAGCTTCTCGGCAGCAAGCCGCCGTTGTTCTTCAACTTCAGCCTTCTCGAGGAGGAAAGCTTTACTCCTCGGCGAAGTTGCTCCCGCCTCCGCCAGAGACCGAGAGCTTCCTGGTTGAGGCCACGGAGCTCTTCCGCAGCTTCGATGTCCACTCCGCCTTGGCGACAAAGCGCTTCTCGGGATGCCAGCTTGGCTGTCGGGCGCTGTAGAGCGACAACAAGCTTCCGCAGCGCCTGCTCCTCCTCGCTCGCTCGCTGCTTTGCGGGCGTCGACCAATCAGCCGGAGGCGAGCAACTCTTCATCAAAGGTTTCTCCTTCGATCGGCGCCCTAGAGCTCGACGCCCAGGGGAGCTTGATGAAGACGCCATCGCCGGCCTTCAAATAGGCGCCGGGCTGGGGCTCTTCGGTGACAGCAGCGTCGTCGGTATTGCCGCGCGCGTTCTCCTTGCCGGCGACCTCGGTTTCCATCGGCTTTGTGGCAGATGGACCCGACGACCGAAAAGGAAGAAAAGTCAAGCAAATATTCAAAAAGAAAATCAGAAGAAGAAGAACCCAAGGGAAGTTTTTCAAGCAAGAGGATTACTTGTACTAGGATCTCGATCGTGGTCTCCGCCACCGGGGTCGCTGGTGCTTTGTCCCTTGTCGGAGAATTCTCCCTTGCCGGGAATCCTCCTTGGCGGTGTAGTCGGGCGGATGGCATGTCGGGAGCGGCTTCCGGGCACTCCTGGTGAGACTGCTCTGCTTCCCACGCAAAACCAATAGTCGATGTCGGCAAGAAAGAAAGAGCACCCATGCGTTTAGCGGCAGGAAGTAAACCATATACTTACGCCTGGGGGCTGTTGAGGGGCTGCTTTGAGGAAAAGTTGCCGGGTCCGCAAGGTGGTCTCGGACACACCCTGCTTGTCGTGGTGGGTTCGTCCTCGATGACGATCACCGACCTTGGCTCTCTTCGCCGCTCTCTGGGCCGTAGTCCTGAAAAGGAATGGGCTCGGAGTAAAGCAAATCAGATACAAGACAAAACAGCAAGAATTGAAGAACTACAAGTACAGCAAAGAATCTTACTCTTCCTCTTCCTCGTCGGAGCTGAGCGCGGAGAGGTCGAAGTCCGGCCCACCTTCGGCGCGACAAGGCGGAGGAGTAGGTTCCCTTAGCCGCTTGGCGGAAGCAGAAGCGGTGGTCCGGGAGGTCCCGCTCTAGTTGCCGCAGCAGCGTGAGGTGCTCCCACGGCAAATGCTTGCCACGCAGTGGAAGCGTCAGCCGCGCGCCGGGCGTGTCTGTTGACCCGTCTGCCGCCCGCCTCGCCCCCGGCCTTGCGGAGACGCCTTCTTGGTGGAGCTGGGGCTCCGCTTGCGGCGAGCTGTCTCAAGGTAAGAAGGAGGAGGAGTCGATCTTCAGCGAGTCGCTCAGCGCCCTCGGCGGGCTTCGCTCGACTCAGCTTTAGGCCCGACAAGCTCTCCCTGTGGCAGGCTCCTCTTGCTCGGCAAGGCTTGCCGCCTCGCTGCCTCTGCCTCCTCCACGGTGAATCCAAACCGCTGCGGTAGCCTGCCGCCGCCTCTTCCAGCCCTAGTGGCGTGCGCTGCATCTTCGCATCGGTGGTGTCGCGAGTAAGGCTCTTCTGCATTCATCGGAGCGACCGGCATTTCTACCAAGCCGTCAAAGAACTTCTGACGACATCGCTCGCAGGCTCTTGCCAAGTTGGGACAATTCCATGCGAATCGCACAATGCATCATTGCACGGATGCGGTCGGCGAGGAGTTGTTGCACAGCCAATGAACGACACCCTCGGCAACCTGAACACTTCGGGATGTTGAGGATCGTGGCTTGAACAGTTCCAGAGCATCGCGGCCAGCCTGTGATGTTGAAGTTGAAGTTGAGGCCCGGGCGCAGCCTCATGATATCCGCCGCATTCTGGAACTCCCAGGCGGGTCTCCTCCTCTCCTGCAAGGGGGCGATGCGGCGGCGAAGAAAATCTGCGCCAACGGCGCCTACGGTGAGCCCGGCAAGCCTGAGGCGTAGGATCCGGGTGACGGCAATCTTCAGCCTATCGTCTTCCGGAGCCATGTTGCTCCAATCGCGTTGCCGTGACGCTCATCGGGCTTGGCTACTGGCGGTAAATGGCTGCGGGTTCTCTTCGACAATCCAGCACCAGTCTGCTCTCCACTCATCCCACTTGCTGCGGAGCTCTCCCTCCAGATAAGCTTCCTTCGAGCCAGTTCTAGAGATCCAGGCGATTCCGCCGGATAAAGGCTCCCCTCTCTCAACTCGGGGCATCAAGAAGTGGCGAAAAAGAGCTACATTTGGATAGACTCCGACAAAGTTTTTCGCAGAGATGTGCGAAAACTGCCATGGTCGAGAAACGGCGTTGGGGGTGAAGTCAAGGAGGCGGAACCCGTAGGTGTTCATAATGTCACAGAAAAACTCAGAGAAAGGTGGGCAGAGCCCGCAGTTGAAGAACAACGCGAAGAAGGGATATCCATTCGGAGCCAGTTCCGAAGCGGCAGCTGAAAGTACCTTCGTGCGCGGATGCGCTCGCGTCTCCGTCGACCAGACGAGGTCGTAATACTCCCTCAGCTCCTTCAAGGGCGAGCCGAGGGGAAGGTTGCCCGCTCCTTTTCGCAGCGCATGAGCCGCTGCGCCTCGGCCGACTTCACAACCTTCCCAGCTTTTGGAGCCATGGCGGAGGTGGTGAGAGAAATCGACGGCGTTGGTGGTGCCGGTGGCGATGGGGGGCGGAGCGCTGCTCTCTTTCAGCTTTGGAAAGAAGGGGGGAGCGGCGGAGGTTTTTGAGATTGGAATAGCAATCGGCAAGATGGGCGAACTGCCCCTGTTTCCCCTGCTTATAAAGAGGGAGGGGGCAGACGTTCCGTCTTTCCGAATAAAGAAACCACCCACGATCTCTCCCACGACGCCGCATTCGACGCGTGCCGTTCGAGGAGGGCGCGGTGGATGCAGAGTGAGATATGGCGCAACCCAGGCCACGCTGCGTTCGCAGCCTGTTTTGGGCCTGGCCCAACAGCGCTTCGGCACCGTGTGTGGCCCAGTTCGGGGCTCTGCCGGTGTACTAGAGTAGGGGTATCCTAGTATCCCGAACTTGTGCACGGGCGATTGCAAAGCACCAGCGGAAAGGCTTGCCGGGTTACCGCCAAGGTCCTCCGTGGTTCCTTTGGAGCCATTCAAGAACAAAGTATTCAAGCCAAGGAGACAAGGCCCCGGCAAGCTGAGGAGCTTGCCGGGAAGGCCAACCAAGGCATCTCAGGAACTTGCCGCGACGCGCACGCTGCCTCAGCAAGGCCCGGTGAGCGACAAGCTTCCGGACGCGACAAGACAACGACCGCGGCAAGGCGCTTGCCGCGGCAAACCACCACTCTGTACCCGCGCTCCAGCACATCCACCAACGTGTCGCCCTGGGACCTTTCCAGGCGCGCGTGGCAAGAGGTCAGGCCAGCGGTCTTGTGATGTGGCAAGCGACGCCATAAGATTGCCATCGTGGCAGCGGTGGCATCCTCGACGGTCCCTTTTTGCACTATTTGGGCGGCGTGAGCGGGCATTTAATGCCTTTGTCCCCTGCCGTCGGGGTTAGGTATGATACATCGTGCGGTAGTTGTACCAACCGCAATTCCTTTTCCATTTTACCCTTGTCTACGTTGCCACCTGTCGGAGACCCCTTTAGCATATAAAAGGAGGCCCATGCGCAACGTAGAGGGGGTTGGAAGGAAGAAAAACACTCGTGCTCGGTCTCAAGTTAGCAGCTAGTGTGTACGGTAGCACTCAGCCGCCCCGAGCAAGAACTCAATACACTCGAGACATGCAGCAGCGGTGAGTGTTATCTCTCCGGAGAGCTCGAAGCTAGGTAAACTGCTTCGTGTGCTTCGCCTCGATCCGCTTCTTCAGGCGATCTTCGCCCGCCCGAACCGAAAGGGCTCGGTCCGCCGGTCCCATAGGTGTTCGTGGATCAGTTACGCCGACAATGCGCAAGTCCCTCGTACCTGCACAAAACGATAGCTACTCGCAACCAACACGATTAGGGGTTGTCAATCCCTTCACGGTCACTTACGAGAGTGACAGTACTAGGAAAAGGCCTACTAATGGCGCACTGGTTTTGCCTACTAATGGCGCATTACCAACGCGCCATTAGTAGCACGCCATTAGTATTTTAGTATCTAGTATACTAATGGCGCACCATCATGCGGTCGCCATTAGTTTTGCCACAATGCGCCACTAGTGTCTTCTATACTAATGGCGCACCACATAATAATCTTGCCATTAGTAACAATTTTTTAATTTTTTTTCTTAATCTCAGGTCACTATTTCACCTATGAGATATCCAACACATATATATACAACAAGCATCCATATAACAATCATAGCCAACACACAAGTTCCATCATATATACATACATAGCCAACACACAAGTTCCTTCATATATACATACATAGACAACACATAGTTCCATCGTTACATATTACAAAAGTTTCACATTGTTCATCCAACACCGTTATCCATCAATTCACAAAAGTTTCACATTGATACAAAATAAAAACACAAATGGAAAAGAAGCACTCCATCCATGCAAGCTTAGTGAATTAAATCAATTCGCAAAATGATAAACAAGAAGTTAGAAGAAGAAAAGAAGAATACTAGAAGAAGAAGAACACTAGAAGAAGAATAAGAAGAATTTTGGAAAAGAAGAAGAATAAGAAGAAGAGTATAAGCTTATTATGTAAACTTGATCATTTTGTGCTAATATAAGTTATTTTGGAGCTAACCTATAGGAAACTATGCATATAAGCTCTAAGTTAGTATATTAGAGCCAATTTAGGTAAAATGAAGCTAACCTATGTCATTTTGGAAAAAGAAGAAGAATAAGAAAAGACTATAAGCTTATTATGTAAACTTGATCATTTTGTGCTAACATAAGTTATTTTGGAGCTAACCTATAGGAAACTAAACATATAAGCTCTAAGTTAGCATATTAGAGCCAACTTAGGTAAAAATGAAGCTAACCTATAGGAAACTAAGCATATTAGAGATAACATAGGTAACTAAGTATATATATATATCATTTTGGATAACTAACCTATAGGAGATCTGACATACCTGACAAAGTTCAGTTCTCATGCATTGTTCTTCTCCTTCTCCTTCTCCTTCCTCTCCTCGACAAGTCGCCAAGAGCGGCGAGGCGGTGGAAGGAGGCAAGTGAGGCGTTGGGATGTAGTCTTCTACCACAATTGGCATGGTCATGTCGCCCGGTACGTGGGATCGCCGGGCGCCACCACCAGTCGCGTGGTCATTGTCGTGCACCACCACCATCGCGAGGCCACCTTGAGCACGACCATCGCTACGTCATCCTCAGCCACCTCCATCTCTTGCCCATGGTCACCACCACCATCTCTTGCCCTTGGTCACCACCACGGCGCTAGGTCATTCTCACCGATGCCCATCGTCATCCTGCAGCTCCTCATCCCCACTGCTCCTCTTCTCCCGCACTCCAGTCCGGATCATCCTTCTTGTTGTCTATGCTGCTACCGGAATCGCTCTTGCTTTCGCCACAGCCGAATCATTACTGCTTCGCTTCTGACCATAGTCGTTGTTGCTTTGGCTGTAAGCCGATGTCATTCTTGCCGCTCCCATTACCTGTCCAAAATGCAACAATGACCGTTAACAATCGATGTGAGACAAAGCCAAATGTAGAGGAATAAGAAGAAGGCGAGCGCACGGCATCATCATCGTCGGCCAGAAGCGCATATGCATATAGTCGTGTTGAACACCTTCACGATGAGCATGGTGGCGCGTCGGTCAGTACCAAGAGAAGGAAGTACCCAGTATGCAGGTCGTGAGGCATGGTAGAACTTCTCCCACCCACGAGACAAGTACATGTGGCCCTCCTTGATCACCAACTCCACATCCCACTTTGCTGTGAAACCCGGCTGCCTACCGTCGCAGCTTCACATTATTTGGCGGATCTTCACCCATCAGCATGTTCATAAAACTGTCGAACAGACCTCTGCGGTTTGGGACAATGAGTGATGTAGCAAACAATGATATCATAATGAGATGGGTGAAGGGAGATCTCTCGTTTATATACTGCGTCATGGATGATCACGAAGTCTCAAGTATGATAGTGAAGAACTTCGGAAGCATCCAACTCAGATGCTGCGGTGTCGCAGAGTGGCGGTGGCTGCTTCCCGCCATCTCCGATAAGCAGCGAAGAGACCAATTAGTACCCTTACAACAGATAATAAAACATGCATGATAACGGGCATTAGTCATAAGTACCCCATATGTCCTATTTTTAGCAAAGTCATGCTAAAATTCACGGAAAATTTCAGCATTACCTTTGCTGAAAATAGGGCATATGGAGTACCCGAATTTGCCGTAAGCGGAAGTTAATCGACATTCCGGCAAACTCAAGGGCCTCTCGGGTACCTGCAATATCATTATCCCTGCGTAATGAAGTCGCCAATGGGTCATATCAGAAGATCACAAGTAGCATCATCACAAGTACAACATCATCTATAGCTTTATATTAACAAAGCATCAAGACATATACAAAAGACCACTTATGCCAACCGTATGGTTTATATCGATTCAGAGTTAGAAAGCAGGAAAACCGGTGCTTCAAAGCCCTCGACACAATTTACATCTATCGATGCGGGATGCCCTGACCAAGGCATAGCTCATTTTCTAACCAAGGCATAGCTCATTTTCCGTAATCTTTAGCTCAATTCTGAAAATACATGGCTAGGACAACGGTAGCATTCAACCACAAGCCCAAGCCTATACTTAACTAGGCCCAGTCCATTAAATTCTTACAGAAACCAAGAAATGGAACCAACTCCCTTGTTGCTTTGATTCAGTCATGGGAGATGCCATGTCTCAAAAATATCAAGTAGCACCATCATGTTCGATTTCAATATAAGGAATATTACAAACTTAATAGTTAAGATCCCGTGAGTAACACACTTTGGTCTTCTAGTTCAAAACAAAACTGACATAATTCTAGATGCCATAATCGGATCAAAATTTCAAACCACACACTTACTTTCAAATATCAACAAAGTGGCTACCGTTGACTTGTTAACTAAATTTTGTCGATGTTGTTGTTGTTATCTGAATTTTGCTGATGTTGTTGTTGACTTGCTGTTAATTCTAGTTGACATAATTCTAGTTGTTGTTGTTAACTGAATTTTGCTGATATTGTTGTTGACTTGCTGTTAATGAATAGTGGCTAAGTATGGTTGTCTTTGTCGGGGTTACTACTAGCAGCAACATGGAAGTAGACTTGATGACCATGTTCGTCAGGCACAAATATGTAAGAAATGAGCAAGTGCATCTACTTATTGGAACAAGCCTGACAGTGGGAAAGCTATAAACTTATAATGACCGCGTTCAGATAAAAGATTGCGACCAAGCAGATCTGGAAAATGTATTATCAACTATAAAATATGGGTTGCAAACCAAACAACTAAGCATACTTTGTCAGATGATAACTATTGCAAACCAAACAAGTAAGCAGAGCACATGTATATACCTCAGATCACCATCTTGGAGTCAACAAACGCCTCAATTTTTCTCCAACCGCGATCGAACCTGTTACGCAGAAACACAACAGAGAGATACATGTAACTAACGAGGACAGACAAGACAAGGTAACAAGAACTCCACAGCTCAATTAAGCCTATGCTTCTTCTTTCACTCTAGTGTAACATTGTGGCAAAGCCATATATTTATGTACAGAGGAAACATGGAAGAGTGTATTTCAATGGTTTATGAATGAAAACAATATGAAAGATTGCAAACAACGAGACCATGTCATTATCATGACAGTTAGTAATTTGTTAAGGCAGTGTTAAAAATTGAGACCATTCAGTTATGACAGTGTCAAAAATTCAGGCACAAATTTTTGGACAGTTAGTAATTTGTTAAGGCTTGTTTACCACTACTAAGACCATTTTTTTTAAATATAATATTCATTCTCTCGCTTTTCTTTTCTTACAAGTGTTGATGCCAAAACATTGCAACCACAGCAGTTCAAGATCGTGAGTCAAAATTGACCTACACGATTGTTTACCACTACTAAGACATGGATCTACTAGCTATCTCCCCCTTGTTCCTCAAGCCTTAGTTGAATTCAGAGAAGAGAGCTCAGATCCTAGAACAGGGATCTCTCTGGAAGATATGTGTTAACCAATTTCGCCAAGATAACCAACACAAAGCTCTGCTCTCTCAAATTGCAGATAAAACAACTTAATCTACAATTTGCTAACATGTTTAAACCAAAACATTTGCTCATGAAAATATTCAACCTACAATTTGTAAACATTTGCCCGTAGAGGCATTATCACAAACACCTATCAAGCACAATCCTCTAAAATCACGCGAGCAAGCAAGAAATAACTATCATTATATTCCCACGATGTCGAATCTACATCAAGTACTCATCCACTAAAAATCAGGAAAAAAAATTGAGCGAGAGGATGCAAGAGGAAGGAGGGAGGGAGGGATGAGGAAGAGGGAGGAAGGATTTAAGGAGTGGTGGCTACCTCGCTTTCACGACTGGTCGCCGGCGAGTTCCCGGCGGCACAGCGTTGCTGGGCAGGAGCGCCGCCCAGGGGAGGGGGGCGCCACCGGGTGGGAGCGGCTGCTTGATGGGGGGGAGGCGCTGTTGGGGTCTGTGTTTGAGGCGGGCAATGGAGGGTTCACCGGTTTGCGCGCCACAAGTGCGGCTCAGCCGTGGCGGGCGGTTAGGAACCCTTGCCGTCAAGGCCGGGAGGGAGGTTGACGCAGGCGTGGTCATGGGAGGGGGGACGTGAGGGCGCGGTGCAGGCGGCAAGGGGGGGACGGTGAGGGAGGTGGCGCTCGGCTCGAGGAGGGCGTTGAGCGAGCACGGCCGGGACCCATGAGCCCTCGGGGAAGTGGTGGTCGGTGGTGGTCAGGCGCAGGTGAGATGAGGCAGGGGAGGGATTGGGGATTTTAGTGTGGGGGAGGCTTAGCAATGGCGCACCACCCAGGGGTACGCCATAAGTACATCCATAGCAATGGCGCACCACCGAGTGTTGCGCCATAAGTAATTTAATCTAGCCCGACTTGTCGTGTTATATACCACCCTAACCCTATTCACAATGTAACCCGCCCACTAGCCCGAGTGGTCAGTACACAGCACACACACCAGGAGGTCCTGGGTTCGATTCCCACGCTCCCCAATATTTTTTTTATGCATTTTAAATCCTGTTTGATATTTATTTGTGTTTAAATATGTTCAAACTTGTTTAAATCATAATGTTAATATTTTTTATAAAAACAGTAATAATTTTTTAAAAAATATGTTCAAATTTGTTACTTGAAAATATCATCATGGCGGTGGAGCGGGGAGGGGAAGGGGGGTGCCGTTGGTGGCGGTGGAGCGGGAGGTGCGGGGGTGCTCATGGCGGCGGTGGAGCGGGGGACAGTGCGGGGGTGCCTGCTGGCGGTGGAGCGGGGAGGTGTGGGGGCCGGTGCTCGTCGGCGCAAGTGGAGCGGGGAGGGTTGCGGTGGGTCGGCGGCGGCGGTGGAGCTAGCGGGGGAGGGTGCGGGTGGGATCGAGATCGAGATGGAGGGGGAATCGAGATCGAGATGGAGGGGGTACGACAGAAGCTTCTGCAAAAAATTAACTTAGTAGTTTAAACTAGTAAAAGGACTGCATGCGCCGTCGCCATTAGAAGTTTTGCAAAAAAGTAAATATATATATATATATATATATATATATATATATATATATATATATATATATATATATATATATATATATATATATATATACTAATAAGATGGCACTACTTGCAGCGCCATTACTAGTTAGAACTAGTAATGGCGCACTTCGACCAGATGCGCCATTAGTATGTATGGAAAAATGGAAAAAAAAATTAATACTAGTGGCGCACCGTTTGTGTGGTGCGCCATTAGTGTCTTCCACACTAATGGCGCATCAGCAACCGGTGCGCCATTAGTATATAGTAGTGGCGCACTACTTACCTGGTGCGCCATTAGTATCAATCCTATCTATAGCCCTTTTCCTAGTAGTGTGAGATCTGATAGAGATAATATTTTTGGTATTTTTGGTATAAAGATGCAAAGTGAAAAGTAAAAGGCAAAGTAAAACAAAGCAAGTATAAAAGTGATAGAGATTGATATGATGAGAATAGACCCGGGGGCCATAGGTTTCACTAGTGGCTTCTCTCAAGAGAATAGATATTCTACGGGTGAACAAATTCTTTGTTGAGCAATTGACGTAATTGAGCATAGTAATGAGGTTATCTAGGTATGATCATCTATATAGGCATCACGTCTGTGACAAGTAGATCAAACGATTCTCGCATCTACTACTATTACTCCACTCATCGACCGCTATCCAAAGATGCATCTAGAGTATTAAGTTAAAAAGCAGTAACGCCTTTAAGCAAGATGACATGATGTAGAGGAATAAATTCATGCAATATGATAAATACTCCATCTTGTTATCCTCGATGGCAACAATACAATACGTGCCTTGCAACCCTTCTCACATCCTTTGGGTAAGGACACCGCAAGATTGGAACCCAAAGCCATGCACTTCTCCCATTGCAAGAACTACCAGTCTAGTTGGCCAAACCAAACGGATAATTCGAAGAGACTTGCAAAAGATAACTCAATCATACATAAAAGAATTCAGAGAAGATTCAAATATTATTCATAGATAAGCTCGATCATAAACCCACAATTCATCGGTCTCAACCAACACACCGCAAAAAGAAGATTACATCGAATAAATCTCCACGCAGAGAGGGGGAGAACATTGTATTGAGATCCAAAAAGAGAGAAGAAGCCATCTAGCTACTAGCTATGGACCCGAAGGTCTGAAGTAAACTACTCACACTTCATCGGAGGGCTATGGTGTTGATGTAGAAGTCCTCCGTGGTGGATGCCCTCCGGGCGGAAGCTTTCTGAGTAGGGCCCCAAGATGGGATCTCGTGGATACAGGAAGTTGCGGCGGTGGAATTTGGTTTTTGGCTCTGCTCGATCGCTTGGGGTAATGCGTGAGGTATATATAGGAGGAAGGAGTACGTCGGTGGAGCTTCGAGGGGCCCACGAGGCAGGGGGCACGCCCAGGGGGGGAGGGCGCGCCCTCCACCCTCGTGACCGCCTCGTGGCTATCTTTACGGAGGGTCCAAGTCTCCTGGGTCTTATCCGATGAGAAAATCACGCTCAAGATTTCATTCCGCTTGGACTTCGTTTGATATTCTGCTTCTTCTTGAAATACTTGAAAAGGCAAAAACAACAATTACAGGCTGAGCCTCCGGTTAATAGGTTAGTCCCAAAAATAATATAAAAGTGGAAAATAAAGCCCATTATAGTCCAAAACAATAGATAAAGTAGCATGGAGCAATAAAAAATTATAGATACATTCGAGACGTATCAGCCTCCAAGTTGGACTGGACGAAGCAACCATCATTTCACCGAACGCTGTTTCAAGCCCTTTCTTCCCTTTCTTGAAGAAAACCTCACTCCAGTGCTACTCACTTCTGCCATTTTTTCCTTGTGATCGACGCAGGAAAGGTGGGCGAATCAGTTATGCTGCTATATTTTCATTCCAAGAATCTTCTTTTTGCGAAGCACCGACCGATTCTCACACCCTATTCTTTTCCCGTTTTCATTGCGATTGTGGTTTCCTTTCGATTGCTTTTTGTTTGTTAGTTCATTGATGGATCCTGGAGCACTAGGCAAAGAGTTGCCGGCGGACAACCCACTGGAGACTGCGATCTCCGTGAAGCGAGCACCGACCATCGAAGTTGACTCATGTTGGCGGGCCAACCCATGGAGACGAAGAACTCCAAGAAACAAGACCGCCAAAGAGTTGAGGACGTTGGCGGACGAACTCCTCAAAGAAAGTTGGAAGAACAGCAGGGCTCCACCGTGCCTACCCTGTGAACTCGATGGCCACCTATGCGAGGCTCAAGGCCGAAGTTTGAGGAGATAGTCACCGTTGAGAAGCGATATTCCCTAGCAAGGTGATGGCCCCATCGAGGACGAGGAGATGGCCCCGGAGGGATGAGATCCCCGTGAGCTGCATAAGGTAAAAAATAATGGCTTATTACCATAGTTGTGGTTCTTGATTATTTGCAATGCTTGCTAATATGTTATTAGGGTTGTTCTGGTGCCGGTGGGACGCCCTTGATGATTCCGATGTCGCTCGGCCCGTCTGTTGGCATCGCTTCGGAGATCGATTCCGATGCCGCTGTTCATCTCAGGACATCGCCCCGCAGATCGATTCCGATGTCGCGGCCACCCCGTGGACATTCGCTCCGTAAATCGATTCCCATGCCGTTGTCCATGCTTTGTGGTCATTGCCCGAGATCGATGACAAGAAATAGTTGGTCGTGCTAATCCTTCGTGGTAATTTGCATTGCCACGTGTTTAATTACTAGAACGATGCGTGTTATCAAACCATCTTAGGGCTAGTGCAATCGCCTTGTGTGGGCAGATCTTGCTACTTTTGTTTGATAGTGAATCATGTGATGAATCATGCTAACCCTCTCCGAAAGTTATGGAAACAGATGTATCCTCACCAAGCTTTTGATGTAATATATGGCATGCTTAGATGTAAGTTTGAACTGTTTATCATATCAGCGAGGGCTTGTTTGATGATTCTTGGTGTTAGTAGGCTAGCCATCGCATGCGAACTATAGTACTTGCAAAACACTCACCAAGAGAAAGCGTTGGGGCTGATGAGCTCGTGGGAACGCTTATACTTATCCTCGCTTCGATCGAACAATAGTCCTAGCTCCTAAAATTGTAGGCTTAGCGATCGATCAGACAATAGTCGACACACGGATACATTCAGGCCTCATTTGGTTCATAGGGTTGGAAAATCGTAGCAAAAGTACAGAGAACGTGCAACACAAAAACATAGCAGTGCAGAGACGTACTCCCTCTATTCCGAAATAGATGACCTAGGCGGGCTAGTTTGGCCTGGTGGGTTTCAGTATATGTCGTGGTACAGTGTCGTCCAGCCTTCGCGTGTGGTAGCAGTATTGCGGGTAAAGTAAGTTTTCTTGAAGAAGCGGAATTCAACGAAGTCATGATGGTTCCTTCGTCCGAACAACTTATAGTGGGAAAGGTTGGGCCTCAAGGGACACGACCGGGTAGACCATGATAATTTTGTGCATGGTAGGTGGACCAGATGGTCGACCTCCCACATGTCGGCTGAATGAAAGTATTCTTTCCGATATAGAGGACGAAGCAACGAGTATTCATTGTTTATTTTTGATGAAAGCTATTGTCTCCCATCGTTACGACGGAGGAGTGTGAAACCACGGCTGCCCAAATGAACTTGGCATGTGCACCACTCCTCCTTCCTCATGTAATGCCCAGGTTACAGCTTTTCCTCACTTTCTCTCTATCTATTTCCTCTCAAATGTTTTTACCTTTCTTTTTAAGACACAATTGTTTTTATGCCTTTTTAGAATTATTTTTTATACCTAGGAGCACGTAGAGACGGGCTCTTGCAGAGCTCACTCCTTGACTTTGTCAATGCCTCTCTCTCCTCCACATAAGGAGTACTACTTGTTATGCATGCATGCAATGGGCAGCTGGCATCTTGAGGGCCAGGCGGTGAGCAGGCTCGGGCGGTCCGGACTCCAAAGGCATGGCCCACCTCACATTATCACTATATATTTCACGGAGTAGTCAAGCAAGTGCAACAATCTCTTCTCCCCGCCGAGGCATAGTAAGTGCTACATCTTGAGCTTGCGTTGGTTTTCCCGAAGAGGAGAGGATGGCCTTGCACAAAGAGCGTAAGTATTTCCCTCAGTTTTGAGAACCAAGGTATCAATCCAAGAGGGAGGCCACGCACAAGTCCCTCGTACCTGCAAAAAACGATAGCTACTCGCAACCAACGCGATTAGGGGTTGTCAATCCCTTCATGGTCACTTACGAGAGTGAGATATGATAGAGATAATATTTTTGGTATTTTCGGTATATAGATGCAAAGTGAAAATAAAAGGCAAAGTAAAAACAAACAAAGTATAAAAGTGATGGAGATTGATATGATGAGAATAGACCCGGGGGCCATAGGTTTCACTAGTGGCTTCTCTCAAGAGCATAAGTATTCTACAGTGGGTGAACAAATTATGTTGAGCAATTGACAGAATTGAGCATAGTTATGAGGTTATCTAGGTATGATCATGTATATAGGCATCACGTTCGTGACAAGTAGATCGAAACGATTCTGCATCTACTACTATTACTTCACTCATCGACCACTATCCAGCATGCATCTAGAGTATTAAGTTAAAAAAGCAGTAACGCTTCTTAAACAAGATGACATGATGTAGAGGAATAAATTCATGCAATATGATAAATACTCCATCTTGTTATCCTCGATGGCAACAATACAATACGTGCCTTACAACCCTTTCTCACATCGGGTAAGGACACCGCAAGATTGAACCCAAAGCCATGCACTTCTCCCATTGCAAGAACTACCAATCTAGTTGGCCAAACCAAACGAGATAACTCAAGAGACTTGCAAAGATAACTCAATCATACATAAAAGAATTGAGAGAAGATTCAAATATTATTCATAGATAAGCTGGATCATAAACCCACAATTCATCGGGTCTCAACAAACACACCAAAAAAGAAGATTACATCGAATAAATCTCCATTTAGAGAGGGGGAGAACATTGTATTGAGATCCAAAAAGAGAGAAGAAGCCATCTAGCTACTAGCTATGGACCCGAAGGTCTGAAGTAAACTACTCACACTTCATCGGAGGGGCTATGGTGTTGATGTAGAAGTCCTCCGTGGTGGATGCCCCCTCCGGCGGAGCTTCGGAGTAGGCCCCAAGATGGGATCTCGTGGATACAGGAAGTTGCGGCGGTGGAATTAGGTTTTTGGCTCCTGCTCTGATCGTTTGGGGGTCGTAGGTATATATAGGAGGAAGAATGCGTCGGTGGAGCGTGAGGGGCCCACGAGGCGGTGGCGCGCCCCCCACCTCGTGATCGCCTCCCTGGTTCCTTGGCGTGAGGTCCAAGTCTCCTAGATCAAGTTCGTGAGAAAATCACGTTTCGAAGGTTTCATTCCTTTTGGACTCCGTTTGATATTCTCTTCTTGAAACACCTAAAAAGGCAAAAAAAAACAGCAATTACGGGCTGGGCCTCCGGTTAATAGGTTAGTCCCAAAAATAATATAAAAGTGGAAAATAAAGCCCAATATAGTCCAAAACAGTAGATAAAGTAGCATGGAGCAATCAGAAATTATAGATATGTTGGAGACGTATCACATAGTAACAAATAAAGTTGGTCAATGGGGCTTGGTACACTCCTGTTTCTTCGTCTCCTCGGCCATCTGCATGCTCGCCGTGAGCTAGCTCGGCCTCGTATGTGTTTCTTCGCCGTCGTCGAGCTCGGATGGAATTATCACTTTGCAGCCACGCATCCTCTAGCAGTGATGTGTACATATGCGCTGTCGCCCTGGGCATGCCTCTCTCTGGCTGGCTTCCGTATGAGCTGTTGTCTTCTCCTCCGGTGCGTCCTCCCTGAAACCTGAGAAACAAACTATACATATCATATAAGAAGAAAATAACACGGCTGTTGCATGTGGATGCATCTCCTTTATTGCATCTCCATGCCGTGGTGTACTGCGCTCCCGTCTTGTGGGGGCGTGCGAAGTTAAGTTCGTGCCAGATCCCTTCTACTCGACGCCGCCGCCTTGGGCGCGTCTCCTCGCCGGATGCATCCAACTCTCTCTCTCTCTCTCTCTGCCTCGATATGTCGGCTCCCTTCACGTATTTATAGGTGACTAGTCTTGGTTGGGTGTGGCCAAAGCTTCCTTTTTATTGCTCTTCTTGACGCACAAGTCTTCTTAAAAAAAAGGAAACCAAACCTGGTCCGTGTATGTATTGCCAATTTTAGCTAGCTAGCCACCAATGGCTCCTTTACTTTCCAAATGTGCCGCACAAAGCCTTCTCATGTGCGCAAAAAAGTCATATGCGTACCAAACAATGCATCGTGAGCATCTTAGTTACCTGATATTGGTCGGAGGCGTATATCTGCGCGCTTGCCGGCTACCTATAAAGAGTATGTCAACGAGCAGGTATTCGAAATGCACGTATAAAGCGACGTTGAACGGTCCGCCGTGGATACTGAATACGACATTACGTACAAAACTAGACTATTACATCTAGTCTACGTGCATGTGGCCAGGATATGTGCAACTTGCACCAAGATTGCATGCACGTGCATGTGCAAGAACGTGGGCAGCTTGCTATGCATCCTTGTGCCATGCTAAACCATTTTTTTCTTTCTATTATTAATTAACTTGCCTTTGCATATAAATGGCCCTGCATGAAAACTCATTAGAAAAAGAAATTTATTTTATGCAATATTGCGCAAAAACTCGTTGAACAAATGCCCCCTCGTCGAGTTGAGCTTGAGTGCGAAGCAAATTAAGCTTGACTTGACGAAATACTTTTTTTTTGCGCATAATTTATGTGCAGCCTGAAGAACCGTTTCGGAGTTGACATCTCCGTGACTTTGTGTGCACCATTGTGAAGATGATGAGAAAACAACATGACTTAGTGTAGATACGTCCATCCACACTTGTGTTCTTTAGGGAGTTCGTTGGATCGTATAACAGGCACGATGCCAGTCAATAAGGAAACCCTATCCCGTCTTCATCCCATGGCGAAACATCATGCCTTATCCTGAAAACGAGAAGATTTTTTTTACCAATCTTGTCACGACCGTCTAGCTGCTATGGTGCCAGCCGACTTGATTGGAGGGTTTCACAGATTCACGCTGGCCGCCTTGACCGGCGTACCGCTTCCCATGATCTCTTGGTATTGATGTAGGCGAGGCATCGGTGAGACCGGTCGATAGCTCCCTTTGTTTAGCAAAACCATCACACCATCCATGGTGTGATAATTCCTGATGGTGCGCCGGGACGCCATCGGCCTACCTTAATAATCGAGGGTTGACGTTGCCCCACGCTTCATTGTTGTTGGAGATGGGGTTGCGGAGACGAACCAGCTCCACCTTCGTGAGCGCCGGTGTTGCCTTTTGACGCCCATCATGTGTGTCGGTGTAGACCATTGGTTGTCGGGCTGTCGTCGGTGATGTCAGGGATTTAAAATGTTGGCTTTCCCATTATACACCAGCTATAGGCGTGATATCGAGAAGGCTACCGAAGGACTTGTCACTGGGAACTGTCAAAAGACCTTGACGATTGCAACTCAGCAACTTAAATAGCTTTCGTGTATGTGTATGAAAACGTCGTGTTTCGGGATGCTTCCGAGAGGCAACAAAAATTCACACTCTAGCCCATCATCATATTGAGGGCCCCACAGCTCAAAATGCCCCATGCACACGCCCCATGATCCCAGAGACTTGGGTGTGATAAGTTCAGGGTAAATAGTTTTGGGACAACAGCTTGGCGATTTTCCTTCATGCATCTTGAGGGGTGGTGAACAGCTAACTCCCGCCTTCCTTCCAGTGGGTTCCTTACTGCTTGCGAACGCTTGATTGCTTCTTTGACTGTTGGGATTTTCTTTCTTGAATTTGCTTCATGGACTTCAGAATTTTATATTATTGCTCACGCGGATGATTGATTGGCCACGGACTTCACGGACTTGTTTTGACATTCGGCTCGAACTTCTTGGGGACTCTTCTTCCAGGATTCTTCGGGACCCACATTGGGAACTTGGAAGGGAACTGTTAACCTCTATGGACTAGGAAAAACCCTCTAGCACTTTATCTGGGGCTTCTGGTGGCACACCCCAGGGTTGCCATGTGACTACACACCAAACCAACTTGTGTTGGGTCAGGCAGCCCTCCATAATCTTTTCCTATAGTCTTCCACGAGGTGCGAGCCTCTGTGAACCACGAGGCATGCCGGGAAACATGAAGAGCGCGGGGTCTCAATACTCAGAAGTGCCCAAGTAATCATCTACACTGCCTCTGGAAGCATACACCTAGTACGTGTCATGCGTTGTGGGTGTAGGAGCTGCTCCACCTACGAATCGACACATTGTGCCACCCTCCAGCAAGTCCTAGGGTAGCCGAAACTTCAATCAACAGCTTAGTACGATAGGGGAAAGCCATTCTTTTGTTGGACTTAGTCCGTAAAAATTGGGGAAAACTAGATATATCCACGAAATGCAAAGGAGAATGCATCATGGATCCGAAAGCCCACAGAAAAAGTTTCCCCAATGAAAATTCAAAAGGCAACAAAAGAGGCAAAATTTTAAGAAAAATATTTTTTGAGGAACCTTCCGTTGATTGGGGGCATAGGTCGGACTCCCTGGGAATCGACGAGCTGGTATGCTCCCCCGCCGTAGACTTGCTCGATGACGTATGGTTCTTCCTACTTTGGCTCGAACTTGCCCTTTGTCTTGTGCATCACGATGATGGGCTGCCTGAGCACGAGGAACAACTTGCCTTTTTGGAAGACGCGTTGCTTGACGAGCTTGTCGTAAGCTCTCACCATATTCTGGCAGTAAAGCTCCAGGTTCTGTAGGGCATGAAGTTGCCCCTCTTCAAGGGCGTCGAGCTCCTGAAAGCGCAGTTGTACCTGTTCACCGTGGGTGATTTCATCTTCGATGGCCACCCTCAAAGAGGGTAGCTGGACCTCCCGATGGTAGGACCACCTCACTCCCGTAAAAGAGAAAATGGAGTCGCACGTGTTGGGGTGCGGACCGTGTGCGGTACGCCCACAAGGACTCGAGGAGATGGTCATGTCAGTCTTTCCTGTTCCTTGTCACCGTCTTCTTGAGTATCTTGCCGAGTGTCTTGTTGAAGGCTTCGATTGCTCCGTTGGCTTGGTGTAGATGGTGGGGATGTGGTGATGTAGTGAAAGGGGGGGCGGTATGCCCATCGCTGGCTCGCTTTAGCAGTATCCTCCTCCGTTTGTCATTGTCAGATGATGAAGTGGGCGGCCCTTCGCCTACGTCGGTGCCGGCTTGGTGGTGTCCGCCTTGTCGGGTGTCTGACTGGATGGCTTGCCTTCGCCTCGTTGGTGCACAGCAATATATGGGTTGCTTCATCGGGGAAAAGACATGTTGGTGGAGTACAGCTTCACCTTGTCGGAGCTTGGATGATGTCGGGAAGTGTGTTGATGTAGAAGTTGAGTCGACTTGAGTGTACGCGCGCATGACAGCGGTGCTTAAAGATGACGACAATACTAGCCTGTCGATGTAGACCTTGGGGCGTCGCGGTTATGGTGATTTAACTCCTCTGGCCATTGTAGACGGTTGGTGTGAAGAATGGCAATGTGTCGGTGGAGCCCGTGTCCTCGCCAGGCAATAAGTCAAAGAAAATGGCGATGTCATGTGGACATCCATTCGTGACAACCTCGCCAGATGAAGAGTTGATGAAGGTTGCGACGACGTGTCGATTTAGTCGGATGGCAGTGTGCGGATGTAGTCGGTGTCCCCGTCGGGTGTGAAGTCGATGAAGATGATGACGACATGTTGATGTAGCAGCCTTCCTTGTTGAGTCGGAGGTTGATGATGATGACTCCAACATGGTCACGGGTGGTGTAGATGGTGCTAGGCCGCACACCGCAGCCCCTCTGATGTCATCGGCGGTGTGGAGTTAACGCCGAGCTACTCGCCGGTAGCCTTGCCACTGCCGTTGTGGAAACTTGCATGGAAGAAGACACCGCTGACGAGATTTCTGGCAAGCGTCCGTCAATGTCGTTGTACATCCATGGGGTGCAATCGCCGGCGTGTCGTCCATGACTACGTTGGGTACACGTGCGTCAAGTGCTAGGGCCTCTTCTGCGGCTTCCCTTTGGCGCAGCTTATATTGGCGGTGTGGTGTCACTGCCTCCGACTGAGTGTGTGCGTCGTCCACTGGGGTGTGCTATGCGTCATCGCTCGCTAAGCAGCCCGGCTTCCTCGTTCACGAGTGTGCGGTGTTTCACTTGATGATGGATGCCTTCGCTACTTACGCATGCGTCGTTGCATTGGTGTAGGATGTTGGTGTAGATGGGAAAAGGCAAGGGCTACTTCTGGATGTGAGTGTTGCTGCAGATAGAAGAAAGCATCGCGGCCTCTTCTCCGACATGAGTCTGGCGTCGGAGTCCATGGCTCCGAGGCAGCTGTTGCGTCGTCTGCAGCCTCTGTTGGCGCGTGTAACTGATGTAATGTGTGGGCACCTGCAGAAGGAGGCACCGCCGGCTGTTGTTGGCCCATACGCCAGCGCGTCGGCGCCCATGGATCTGCAAGCCGCCATTACATCATCCAGCGACTTCCGTGGTGACTTTGAGTATGCCGGTGCAGGACCATCCTCGGCGTGACATCCACTAGAGCGTGTCGCTGCCTCTAGCTGTCTATGCATCCTCCGTCCGGAGCATACTCTATGTTGATGTAGCATGTGGTCCCCCTCGGCGCGGTGCCCATGGAATCTATCCGTGCGCCTACAGTCACCGCCTCTTCATTTCTTCTGCCTGTGGGGCATACTATGTGTTGCGGCTCCCCTCTGTCTATCTCCTTGGCTTTAGTATCGGCGTCAAAGGGGCTGACCGGGGTACTCTCCTGCCAACATAAGTAGCATGTGTGGCCGCTGGAATTTCTTCACAAGCTTGTGTACGCATGCATGGCCACACATGGACCCGTGCTTCACCCATGTTCATCGGTAGGCTATCTGCAAGATAGAAAACAACACGACCATACCTTACGTGCATGGAATGTTCTTTACGCACGGCGTGTCCCACGGAATCCAGCATGCAAGATGTGTGGGCAGGCACGGTGCTGCTGCGATGCCGTGGGCGACTGCGTACGCAACCTCACGTGTCTCCTTTGGACTGCCCCTGGCAGCGCACGCGTAGCCGAGGTCAGGGTGTGCCATCTCCGGCGAGCGCGATCTGAATGACGCGGCCTCCGTTGGCGCGCCGTCGACTCCTCGGCGTTGTTTCTCCGCTTGGCGCATTGTCCGTAGCCTCCGCTGACGCGTGTACTTAGTACATGTCATATGGGTTGATGTAGCGTGTTCAAGTAGATTGGAGGAGGCTCTGCTGGCTGGTTCTCTGGCGTGTGTCCGGCATCACTGCCGCGACTGCCGGCATGTCATCCGCATCCGCCTCAGCTACTGGTGTACCCTGCACATCATCCTCTTTGGCGCGATCCTTACGTCAGTGCCGCTGCCTCTTCTAGTGTTGTCCGCGGTCTCCATGGGAGCGCGCACCCAGCTGTATGTCCAGGCCTCTTCCGCGACTCCCCTGGTCGCCGTCATTGGTGCATCTTCAAGCTTGGACGTAGTTCACACCACCACCGGCGTGGCGCCGGTGTGAACTATGCTCTGTCGGGTGCGCCCTCCTCGACACTACCGCCACGGGCATCTGGCAGTCTCCTCCCGGCTGGATTGCCTCCCTTCAGTGATTCTACGCCAGATGCGAGCCGATCCCATGTAGGCAAACTTCCTCCCGATGCATGCCCTTCTACAAGAAAGAAAATAAAACAGAGGACAAAAATGCATTCTAATGCGTTTTGCAGCGTAAGCGTTACCGCCCGTCGGCGTGTCCATCGAGCCGGGCATAAATCTTACCGTCTTCTTGTGGACCATTTGGCGCCACCAGCGGTGGGTGCCCGTCCCTATTGGCGCCTTCTCCATGTGCCCCTTGACGCTGCCATTGCAGGTTGTCTCCCCATTGCACGATCGTCGAGGATGGAACTAGGGCACGTGTGCTACCGGTGAGTATGCCACAACCACACCTCGCCCTCCATGCTGCCATCGTAGGGACATCTCCTTGAGTGGGCGTGTCGCTTGTGCCCCTTCTAGTGAAGAACTTATGGCATAGAGCATGCACCGGCTCCATTACCCTAGGATCATGTATTGCCCCAGAGACGGTAGCATCTCATGGACACGAATTTGGCATCCAATGCTTTCGCCCGATGTGAGGCAAATGAAAATTGCACCCGCAGGTTGGCACCATCTCATATTGTTGGAGAAGATCTTGACAAAAAAAATCGACGACCACAGCGAAGCAAAGATGGGAGGAGAACCATGTCCCACCGGGCGTGCCAATTTGTTTGACACGAGAAAAATCTAATCTGCTCTCCTGAAGAAGGGAAGAGAAGGAGTATGGATTTCTCTCATGCGCTGGGGAAAAGAAAAAGTGTGCGGGCGTGCCAGTGTACATAGTACACAAAAAAATGGTATGGGAAACAAGTATTTCATTTATCTCTTTGGATGAACAAAATTACAAGATCCCATAAAAAAATGGTTGCGCTCCATGGCCTACAAAGTCGTACCTGCTGACTATGGCGATGTGCGGTCTCCTGGTTCCGGGGCCTCAAAAAGCTCCCGGTTAATTACTCCAGCGGGTTGCTCACTTGAGATACCTTCGATTAAAGCTGTGTGGTCATCCTCGTCGTCTTAGCTTCACGTTATCCATGCATATGATGATGGTGTGTGTAGAGTGCGGGCGTGGCAAAGCCCGTGTCCTCGTCGGTACACGTGCCGCTCAAAACATGGCTTTGTGCTAGCCACGTCCGCCCTCGCTGTCGCGCCTCGTCGGTGTCGACAGCGTTGATGTAGTCGGTGTTGGGGTAGCATGTATCCTGCTTGGCTCGGACTTCTTGACGATGTAGCGGCTTCGTCGGGGTACACAAGGGGTTGCCTCGCGGGAGTATTCTTTTATGGAGACTGTCGTCAGTGTAAAACCAACGCACACTCACATCGGCATGGCCGGTGTGGTTGGCGTCTCGTCTCGACTAGACGCCGAGGTTACGGCAGTCCGCGGAGACAAAGACTCTGCCTCACGAGGCCGTGAGAGGTAACGTCTTAGGGGGGGGGCGTGGTTGATGCCTCGTCTCAGCTAGACGCCGTATTCGGTGGTCTGCCGAGACTAGGATCATGCCGCCTGTACGATGACGAGACCTGTGCAACAAAGGGTGCACCTCGTCTCGGTTGGACGCCGTATTCGGTGGTCCGCCAAGACAAGGGAACACATCACGGGGCCGAAGAAGATGACATGGAGGGGCGTGGTTGATGCCCGTCTCAGCTAGACACCGTATTCGGTGGTCTGCTAAGACAAGGAGCACGCCGCCTGTACGACAATGAGATCTGTGCGACGAAGGGTGCGTCTCGTCTCGGCTGGACGCTGGTGGTCCGCCAAGACAAGGGAAAAACATTGTGGTGCTAAAGAAATATGTCTTCACTGAGGGGCGTGGTTGATGCCCGTCTCAGCTAAACGCCGTGACCGGTGATGCCTTAAGACAAGGAAGCACGCCGCTTTGTCACGACAATGAGATCTGCGGCGACGAAGGTGCGTCTCGTCTCGGCTGAATGACGGAGAGATCCGCCATAAGACAAGGGAAAAACATTGTGGTGCTAAAGAAATATGTCTTCACTGAGGGGCGTGGTTGATGCCCCGTCTCAGCTAGACGCCGTATTCGGTGGTCTGCTAAGACAAGGAGCACGCCGCCTATCTGTTGAGACACATACGCCATACGAAGAGTGCACCTCATCTCGGTTGGGCGCCCAGTATTCGGTGGTCCGCCAAGACAAAGGAAACACATAGCAGAATCGTAGTAAGGGTCGGTGAAGACGTGTCATCGCATAGCGCCATCTTCTTCGTATCGCGGGCTCCGTGTTGCGAGCAGCATGGGGGGCGCGTGTCATCTGGGTTGCGGGCTCCAGCTTGACGAGGTAGACTTTGTGGTGTTATCCCACTAGCTCCATGCCTCCATCCTATGCGGCACCTGCTTGATGATGCTGATGATGGGCGTCATCTTGGCGGGCTCCGTGTCGCCATCCTCCACGGCACGATGGCGGCATCCTCGGGAGCCCCAAACCTCCGTCCTCCATGGCGTCTTTGATGACGAAGACGACGGGCGTCGTCCTGGTGGGCTCCGTGTCGCCATCCTCCATGGCATGGCGGCGGCGTCCTTGCGAGCTCCACACCGCGGTCCTCCGCGGCATCGGGTTGATGATGTTGGCGACGGGCCTGGCGGTATTGATGTAGTCTACTGTTGAGTGTGTCGTCCGCCACCACCATAGTATCGGGTACGAGAAGAGCGCCGCATCGTCCGCGGCCACCTCCGTTGGGCGCGTCGTGTGCCGCCTCCGTTGCGAGAAGAGCGCCGCATCGTCCGCGGTCTTTCCCACTGGGCGCGTCGTCCGCCGGCTCCGTTGCACCTGGTACATAAAAAAAATGTACGTACGATAGAGAAAGAAGAGGACGTGCTAGCCATTGCACATATCTCCCGAGTGCCCGGCTTTCTTCATCTCGGTGGTCTCCCGGTTGATGGCTTTGCTGCTGCGCAGATGCATCGCCTTCGGCAGCGTGGAGCTCCGACTTGGTTATTCTTGCCTTGCCCTTTATGTAGCACCTGATAGGTAGAAGGCATAGTAACAAATAAAGTTGGTCAATGGGGCTTGGTATGCTCCTGTTTCTTCGTCTCCTCGGCCATCTGCATGCTCGCCGTGAGCTAGCTCAGCCTCGTATGTGTTTTCGTCGCCGTCGTCGAGCTCGGATGGGTGTCACTGCCGCTGCCGCATCCTCTCGCATGTGTACGTATGCGCCGTCGCCATGGGCATGCCTCTCTGGCTGGCTTCCGTCGCGCGAGCTGTTGTCTTCTCCTCCGGTGCGTCCTCCCTAAAACCTGAGAAACAAACTATACATATCATATAAGAAGAAAATAACACGGCTGTTGCATGTGGATGCATCTCCTTTATTGCATCTCCATGCCGTGGTGTACTGCGCTCCCGTCTTGTGGGGCGTCTGAGTTCGTTGCTGCCGTATCCCTTCTACTCGACGCCGCCGCCTTGGGCGCGTCTCCTCGCCGGATGCATCCAACTCTCTCTCTCTCTGCCTCGATATGTCGACTCTCTTCATGTATTTATAGGTGACTAGCCTTGGTTGGGCGTGGCCAAAGCTTCCTTTTTATTGCTCTTCTTGACGCACAAGTCTTCTTAAAAAAAAGGAAACCAAACCTGGTCCGTGTATGTATTGCCAATTTTAGCTAGCTAGCCACCAATGGCTCCTTTACTTTCCAAATGTGCCGCACAAAGCCTTCTCATGTGCGCAAAAAAGTCATATGCGTACCAAACAATGCATCGTGAGCATCTTAGTTACCTGCTATTGGTCGGAGGCGTATATCTATGCGCTTGCCGGCTACCTATAAAGAGTATGTCAACGAGCAGGTATTCGAGTATGTATAAACGCGACCTTGCCGTCCGGCTGTGGATACTCGAATACGTGCACGTACAAAACTAGACTATTACATCTAGTCTACGTGCATGTGGCCAGGATATGTGCAACTTGCACCAAGATTGCATGCACGTGCATGTGCAAAAACGTGGGCAGCTTGCTATGCATCCTTGTGCCATGCTAAACCATTTTTTCTTTGTATTATTAATTAACTTGCCTTTGCATGTAAATGGCCCTGCATGAAAACTCATTCGAAAAAGAAAATTATTTTATGCAATATTGCGCAAAATCTCGTCGAACACCGGCCATGAACCCGAGAAAGTCGGCCATTGCCTTTGCCTCCTCCTCATCCGCCTCGATAACCTCCTCCTCCGGAGCACAAGGTTCTGAAGATTTCCGCCTCTACGTCGTCGTCAAGCGGCTAATCAGCCGCCGATGTTTATCCCACCAAGCTTGGCGTCGACTGAGTGGAGTAGCGGTGGCCTTCCCGGGACCAGAGCGGCAGCGACCTACCGTGTACTACTCTTCCTCGCTGCCGGCTGCGCCCGCGCACGCGCGCCGGCTTCATGGTCGTGGCGTCGATGTCCCTCGTTTGCTCCTGCGACAGTACGTCCAAGAGAGCTTCGGAGCGCCAGGAGATCATGGTTGGAGTGGTGCCGACAGAAGGAAGGGATCGGAGGAGAATAAGTGTGGGTCTTTGGCTATGGCTGGGAGCTGGGGCTCAAGTTAATATAGCGGGCGAATGGCAATGAGCATGGCGCGCAGATGGACAATGGCGCGCATCGGAGTAGGTTTGTCGGGCGTGAATCACGAGCGCTGCTTGATGACTTAGCTGCGGTCGTTGGAGTTCTTTGAAATGTGAGCCCAGCGGGCATCACAGCCCGCATGTCGGTGACACACCAATTGCACCGGCAGTTAAGTCCGGTGAATGCGGCATTGACATTCTGGAGAGACGGTGACCGTTTCAGGCGGGAAGCGCGCGGTAGCGATGGAAAGGGTTCCGGTGTGCAGTGGCACTAAGATCGGTCGCTCACGATAGTACATACTCCGTACCATACTACAATAGTACCCTCTCTAGCTAGGCTATTTTATAGATTGTCGTTGTGATGGACGATATACATGAGCAAAGCAAGCGGTCCGAGTATGACCGTTGGTGTTGAGCTAGGTGAATACATGCTCGGCGTTCGCGTAGGCCTCCATCGAACGTCTATACAGTAATGTCATGCACAACCTGGGCGCGCAGGTGATGTGCTCTCTGTTTGCATTGCGCCATGAGGTGGACTTTGATCTAGAGGGCGACGTGCATGCATTTTCATGCTTTGACAGCGTGAGCGTGAGTGTTTTGACGCGAAGTATTTCATTTTCATTTGGTGACGAGGGTGCGTTGCGGCGGCGAGTCCGTGGTTTGATTCCCCACATATGCATAATTTTGGTTTTTTTGTTTCTTTCTCCATTGATAGGTAGGCCAGCGTGAGATAGATAAAGAACACGAGCTGATGAGGCGCATGCGGACTGTTTGACTAGTCAACCAGACAAATACGGAGCTATACGCTGAGCCAGTGACCGTATAATCACCATATCTACAATGATCCAAGTGAGCAATCAAGACAAGCTTGATGACCGCCAATGCATTTTACTCGGTAATTAATGACCAGGATTGAATGGGAATCCAAATTTAGCCGTCTTATCCGTCTTGACTCTTGACAAACCAATGCACTATACGGTTGTCCGGCCACTCCACCCCAGAGCTCTCACCAAAAGCGTCATTCACGCCATACGCGCGCACACTAACCCGGTAAGGCAGCGATGGCATCCCTTGTGCCGAGTTCCTCGCCGCCTACGACCGCACACACAAAATGGTAGGGAAGCGATGGCATCCCCGTGCCGAAGTTCATCGCCGCTCGCGACCTCACAACTATGTGGGAGGAATTTGAAGATACCAAAGGCCGAATGGGTGGTAGAGCAAGAAGCGGCCAAAGCAACACGTGAGAGGGAGCGGAAAAGTTAGAAAGCACTCAAGAAAGAGGCCCGCCCGCTGCAAGAAAGAAAAGGACGCACGCCTGTAACTGCTGGAGAGGTCGGCGGAGATCCAAGCCACGGTGGGTGTCGCCGACAAAGCCGGGAAGGAGAACGCAACTGACGTCGTCTGACATGTGAGAAGTAGTAGTACTAGTAGTTAGTTTGTGTGTATGCGTATGCGAGTGCGAGCATGTACCAGTACTACTAGTTACTCATGTAGTTTTTAGAGCAAATTACGGTACATTAGCCTAGACTAAATGGAAAAATTCCTATGCTATGCATCAAATGGCATCTCTTTCTCTATAGGAATTGAGATGCATGTCATCTCACTTCCTATGATTTTCATATTCCTATAAAATTCCTATACTATGAACGAAAGGAGGCCTCTGTTGGAGTAACTACTGTAGCTAGCAGATGCTTTGATACAGTGGTTTTCTTCAAGAAGCGGAATTCAACGAAGTCATGATGATTCCTTCGTCCGAGCAACTTGAAAGTTGGAAGTGGGCCTATGATTTGACGGCTCATTAGTCATTGTTACTGCGGCGCGACGACCTGGGTGACTCTCCCTTGGAGTTCTGCGTGCATGGCAAGTGGACCAGGATGGTCGATGTCCCACATGTTGGCGAATGGAAGTATTATTTTCGATATCGAGGAGCAAGGAAACCGCGTGGTATAGTATCACTGCTGATTGGTTCGTAAAAAAATAGTATCACTGCTGATTTATAATTTTTTTATTTCTGATGAATGCTAGCGTTTCAACTCTTACGACGAAGGGTGCCAAACCGTACGCGTCTTTGGATGTCCCACACGTCGATTGAAAGGAGTGGGACATGAACAGCGTGGTAGAGCACAGCGTAAAACAACAGCGTGGTAGAGCGTCTCCACTTCTTCCACTTCTGGGTCGGAGCCCCCACGTCGTAGTACTTTTATTAGCATCAGTACATACGCAGGCGCTCATATACACGCACATACACTCACCCCACGTAGTAGTACTTAGTGGTATGAACGATACAAAGTGCGACCTGGAGAGAAAGACACGTCTAGTTGGAAGGTCTCGGGCACACACGTAAGCAAATATAAAAGTTAATATGTGCCTCCAACTAATATAGTAGTAGTAGAGTACTTAGGCACGTACTCCATAACATCACCGTGCATTGCACGTACAACATTTAGTGGTAGTACGTAGTAAGAGACAAATGCCGCCCAAGAGTTCCCTTCTCGACCTACTTTTGGGTATTTGGTAGAGTGTATGGAGGGTGCATGAGTCCACACTAGTTTAGCACAAATACGCTAGAAGCTTGCATGAAGAGAGCATGCATGAAGAGGGGTGTTGAGTTGAGCAAGCATGAAGAGGGAACAACTATGCTGAGATGAGAACGCAACCAAACACACCCTATATGCCACGCATGTTCATACAATTTGTGTCTTTCTACTTCACTTACTGCGCTACATTACTCAGGTTGATGCGTCCACTCCACAGGTACATGTCCGTCTCGTAGTTCCGGTCCCACGTGTTCTTCATATAGATGGAACGATCCTTGCATAACACGTGCACCTTGATGCTAGATGTCTCGCGTGTTGGCAAAAGGATGAACAAAGCTCACGTAAAAAAATAGAGTGGAAGAACATAGATTAGGGCCAAACCGAGAAGGAGCAAGGAACCTCGTGGTGGAAGCGTACGCACTCATAATATTTAATATTATTCAGCGATATAAAATTAACCAATCATCTCCACAAATTAATTTGGAAGAGTACGAAACACGGCAGCCCAGTGTAGTTACATCATACTAGTACATGGCTAACCCAGGCTATCACCATATTTCTTGTCTTCCGTGCGGCACCTATCTCTAGTAATCCAGCAGCATGTATCGCTTCTCCCTCCTCGACTCCTTGTCTCTATCAAAGTCTTTGGTGGGCTGGCGTTTTGCCGTCTATTGAGGTGGGTTAACTCATCACATGTTAGCGTCATGCCAAGAGCATTCTAAAAAAATTCCTTTCACGTTTTGTTTAAAAAAATAAAAAATCCTTTCACGTACGAATTTGCCTGTATGCTTTGAGCAACTTGCATGTCCTATACTGCTCTTGTTTGATACTCTAACTTAGCTAGAGGTTAGACTAACTCATGACTAACCCTGAACTAACTGTAGCCAAAGAGGTGTTTGGGTGACAGGGTTAGATTGACAATAAATGCACTTGATGGAGAGAGAAAAATGATTTTTCAGTGGTGCCAATGAGAACTATCTCCAGTTAGCACCTCTTGGGTGTGATAGTTTTTTTTTGGTGGGTTCGGTGCAACTTGCTTCCTCATGCTTGGCTACTTTAGGGCTATTTGATACCCAACTAGCTCAAACTAACTCTAACCCATGGATCCAAATAGGGCCTATGGCCAGATCTCGTATGGGCGATCGCGTGCACGAAGCGGCGCTCTCTCGGCCGTCGCGCTACTTCAAAGCTGGCGCCATTGAGAGGTCGCCTCCCGCTCTGGCCGAACATTAATGCAGCAGCGACGCTCCGGGCCGATCTTGACCGTTTCACTTGTGAGCCTTGGCCAACAAGGGAGTATAGGTTTTGAACCGTTTGGTGTAATCTTGGTAGTTTGCAAAACTACTCAATTATTGCACTCAGTTTCCTAAGAAATTGTGGTAAAAATGTTACTCCACAGCCCGCTTCCCTTCTCCTTCCTCTTCCACCGCCCGCGCACGTCTGCGGGAAGCGACCGGTCAACCCTTATATAGGAGTGCTAGCACAAAAAGATGCATGCATGACCACTAAAATTTCCATATTAAAGCGCCGCTCCGGCGGGAGTATGGCGTATGTTGTTACCTTTGGCCGGCCCATGGCTACCAAAGCGGCAGCGACCGGAGAAAGAAAGCGGCGGGAGGGAATGAATGCAGCTCTTGTTTGGGTTCTCCTTACGGCTTAAATAAATCGCAGCATCACGTGTACCAGCAGTGCACAAATTGTAACATACGTGTGCCTTAAGTGGGCGTCACGTAACTGGTGTGTGTGTGTGAGAGAGATTCTAAGAGGCAGTGCGTGTGTGCGACTCTACTCTTGGACATGTACTCAACCTTTTGCATCGGGATATAAGTATAATGGTATTTACTTTAGCTAGTGATTTACGTGGCCATGTTAACGTGGTTGTGTCAAAAATGTCACTTCACTTTCGTGATTTGCGTTATATAATTACAAGCAAGATTCTTGTGCATTGCGGGACATCAATATGCATTTTTTTACAAAACACCTGTTGTGATTGACCCATGCAGGAGTAATACCATGTGTAAAAACTAATGATATCTCGAGAATTTTATCGGAAAACTGGTATCTCGAGAATGTCATCGAATAAATGAAAGATGAGAGATAAGGCGAGGAGGAGTGGAGCGTGGTGGTGACTGGTGGTCAGAATGGGCGGAGGCATGGGGATGGATGTCGCCGCAAAGTGCTGGCAGCCACCATGCATGCTAGATTGTTCCGAGACTTATTCTTTTTTTAATTGCCGAGCAATGAGGTTGCGAGGAGATAATGATGTGGAGAGAGGTGCAGGTATCTTTTGTAAAATTATCATAGTTTGCTTTCTATCCGTCGACATCTGAGATCATACGGTCTGTATTACAAGATGGCAGCACACCATCATCGCCAACTCATTTTTTATAAAGGGTACAGGATGATAAGTTTGCTGACTGCCAAAGTAAAGTGGAATTTGTCCATGTTATGCAAGTAAATAAAGGTGATTGTTTATCATACGGGTAAGGTTGGATGAAGGGTGGTAGGAACGAATGCTCTGCCTAGAGCATGTATGTGTGAGATGGAGTCTTAGGGGCTGTTTGGTTCTAGGTCTAGCATTGCCACACTTTGCCACACATTTTTGCCAAGTTTGCCTAAGGTTAGTTCATCAAAATGAGAGCCACAAGTTGGCAAGCCTAAGGGAATCTTGCCACATTATTTATGTTTATGCCATGTGGGGCCCAAGTGTGGCTTGCCTAAGATGTGGCTTGAACCAAACACTCACCTAAGTTGGTCAAACTTGTCTAACTTTAGGTGCGGCAATCTTGGGCAAAGTTAGTCACAAACCAAACAGGCCCTTAGTGTGTGTGTAGGGTGTGTGTGTGTGAGAGAGAGAGAGAGAGATGGAGTCTTAGTTTGTGTGTGTGTGTGTGAGAGAGAGAGAGAGAGAGAGAAATGGAGTCTTAGTGTGTGTGGGGGGTGCGTACGTGTGTGTGTGTGTGTGTGTTTGTGTGTGTGTGTGTGAGAGAGAGAGAGATGGAGTCTTAGTGTGTGTGGGGGGGTGCGTGTGTGTGTGTGTGTTGCGGGGTCCTCTGTGGCGGATGTAATTTAAGTGTGCATGGCTTCATCATAGAGAGGTGATGTGTATGGCAGAGGCCACCAACGATGGGGTGCGAGAGAGAAAATGCCCATAGAGAGGGAAGAGAAGGTGTGTGCTTGGCGTGAGAGGAGCCGACATCGAGAGAACGTGTTTGTTCGAGAGACACCGAGGAAGACTACTATATGTCGATGGTGCATGTAGGCGGGGAATTAAACAAAGGGATGGTCTTATTGGTTTCGAGGATATAGAGGGAAGAGTGAGAGGCGGGGGTAGCTAGAAGGAGATTGTTAAGTGTGAGTGTGTGTTTTACCCATCTAGGTGGAAGTTATGTGCACAAAAGAGGACAACGATTCGACGTGGCGTTAGGATTGAGGGTAATTAACTACGTATGGAGACATGGAGACCTTGAACGTGCATGTGTGAGAGGTATACATGTATATGTGGGATGTGTGTGTGTGTGTGTGCGCGCACGCATGATGGAGATAAAAGAAAGAAGACATAAGTCATAAGATCAACGACATGGGAGAGACGGATCGGTATGGCAATATGCATGCATGTGAGAATGCAGGGAAGAAGGCCCGACAATTGAGCATGTGTTTTTGTCTTTAAGAGATAGTGGCGTGGGCTGGAGCATGCATCTATGGCGAGCAGAGGGAGTGAGGCGCAACGATTGTGCAAAAGAGATCAACCTATAAATTCATATGTATGGAGAGACATATATAGTGTGGGTGGTAGGAAGCAAGACTCCGTGCGAGAAAGAAATGTTGACGGGAAACTACAGATAGATACAGAGATGGAGATGCTAGCAAGAGGGACATCCGCTAGTTTGGGTGTTGGAGATGGCCGTCGGGTGGTTCAGAGGGTGAAGTTATATATGTGTGTGTGAGAGGGCACTTGACTGCATGTAGAGAGAAACATATGTAGTGTGCGTGATAGGAATCAAGAGTGAGGGCGAGAAAGAAGGTTGATGGGGAAACAGATAAATAGAAAGATAAAGATGCAAGCTAGTGTGCGTTAAAGATAGGAGTCGAGTGGATTAGAAGACTGAGTTATGTGTGTGGGTGTGAGAGAGATAGAGAGTGGGTGAGTCACATACAAACAGATATCAGAGAGAAATGAGATCCCGAGGGACGGAGTTTTATGTCTGCGAGAGAGAAAGATATTTCACAACGAGAGTGATAGCTAGAGAGACATATGAGGGAACGCAAGATATCTCTAGGGAGAGAGTGTGTGTGAGCGACATACAAGAGAACAATGGAGAAATATGAGACCCTGGGAGACAGAGTTTGTGTTTGTGTGTGAGAAATAGATATTTAAGAGGAAGAGTCGTAGGTTCTCATATCTACGGAGCGAAAGACGTCTCTGTATGAGGGGTGTGCGAGTGGCACACATGGGAATAGTAGAGAGAAATGAGACCCCGGAAGACAAAGTTTTGTGTTTGTGTGAGAGAAAGAGATTCCACATGGAGAATCATAGTTAGAGACACATAGCAGGGAGCGAGATATACTTAGAGAGAGATAGAGCGATGAAAGTCGAGGGAGAGAGTGCCGTCAGTGTGTTATGAAGATAAAATATCATTGTCGACATACAGGTAGCACGAGAGATACCTGAGGACAATGAACGCGTATAGGTCTAGAGATAGTCCTATATAAGCATGAGTGATAGCTATATGAGACGAATATCTGGATTAAAGGGGATTCAAATATTTAAACTGGAGATCACGACATCGATAATATCATAACGCAAATTCGTGTATCAAACATGCATATTCATTTAAATTTGGGCACATGTGTAATGTTATATAGTTTATCAATATTGGCGATCCATAGATTCTTTAATTACAAACAATGCATGGTTTATATGCAATTAATGTCTAAACGGGATTACACTATGTGTTGCGTGTGTGAAACACATTACACATGTTTGAGAAGTAAAAAAAAACCCGCATGAAACACACATTAATTGGAGACAGTTAGCGAGGAATGCATACATTGGATTTCAACATAAAGTGGTTTCAAATATTTGAAAATCCAAATTGATGGATACAACCTTATGAATCAGAGATCATGCCATTTGTAAACCATATTTATGTATAAATGGTGTTGTGATTTTTAAAGTATATATAAAAAATGATGTATATAGAATGTAATTCCAATTGAAAATGGATCCCCTTTGGAAAAAAAAAGAATACAAGCGGGATTCGAATTGAGTTGGCACGTAAACGTGCACTCTGCAAAATTTGAGCGAAGCGGGGAAAAGTCGCGATAACTTGCCCGAAACCAAAATCTGCGAGATGGAAATTACTAATGCCTATCCCTGCCACGCAAAGCCTATCTGCTGGATTTCTATAGGTTTAGATAGGGGTAGGTTTGTAATTTCACCCAAACGTGACGTAACCGCCTCTCAGCTGGATTCATACATGGTGGGCGCCAAAACACAAGTGTGTCCTCGGCGAAATCGACTCCTCCCGATTCATATTCATACACGGTGGGCGCCAAAACAAACTCTAAATCGGCAAATATTCGATTGTATGCGAGATTACCGTCCTATCCCCAACCGACTAATGTTGTTGTGATGTAGTAGAAATTTGAAAGCAGAGGCTAAGTTTGTAGAATTTCCTCGCATTTGAGACAAAGCGCCCTGAATACATGGTTCCCCCTTCCTCTCTACCTCCGTTTTCCCCATTAAGTACTCCGTGGGCGCCAAAACACCCTCTCACCCCACCCTCCTCAAATCCACTTGTTGTCCGCCACCCCATCCACCGCCGTCCTCCTCCACTATGCCGGAGCTGAACCCCGACGCCACCGTCCATTACAAGAGATCGACCTCTCTCATCCACGCCTTCGGACCGGGATCCTTGCATCCCGTCCTCTTCGCTTCATCCCCACCGTCGTCCACCTTGCCGTACCGCTTCCTCGACCGTCTCGTCCACCGCACTTGCCGCCACCGTCTATCCTCCTAGATCTGCTTCCACGCCGACAAAATTATCGCTACCGGATCAAATTCTCGCCAGATGCGTACATCGCGCCGCACCAGAGGCGGTACTCTTTCAGATTCTGCTCAACTTGTTTATCGTAAGAAAAATAGATCGCCAATGCTTTACTCTGATTTCTTGTCTTGGTTGCGAAGTTGCCTTTGTCCGGTTTGCACCTTCAGATCCGCCATGGCACGCTCAACACTATACTCCCAATGCTTATGGTTTTCCCTTTTATATTCCACTCTAGTTAAATCACAAGAGACTAAATTTCAAAATTGGGTGATCGATTTTGAGCTTCGCCGGAGTTCGCCGGTCTGACGAAGGGGCTCGAGTGGTTGTGGGGCCTTACCGAACGAAGAAAACTCGACGCGGTGGGGGTTAGGCGGGGGGTGGGGGTGGAGCTGGCGGAGGAACAGGCGGTGGGGGCGGTGGTCCGGTGCCCGGCGGCTTATCTTGATTACAGTATGGGAAGAATCGAGACAAGGAAGAAGAAGGGTTAGGAGGCGTGGGATCTTCATCCAACCGCACTTTGAAATGGTCGAGAGACGGCCTGGGAGTTGCATTCTTAATGCGCTCACGGTTCATCATGTGTGGGCACCAAGCAACCAACATTTTATTATCCAAAATCTGCTTGCTCTTCTTTACCATGTTCCTCTTCCGTTCTTCTTTAATATGTACTCTTTCCGTTCCTAAATACAAGTCTTTGTATAGATTCCACCATGGACTACATATGGAGCAAAATGAGTGAATCTACACTCTAAAATGTATCTGGATACATCTGTATGTGATCCATAGTGGAAATCTCTACCAAGACTTATATTTTGGAACTGAGGGGGTATGATAGTAGTACAGTATGTTCCTTGTACTGAAGATGAGCAGGGACATTCTACGATGTAGAGGTCTATACGATTGGTTGTGATGGACACTTTGAGCCTCTTTGATTCGTAGGATCTTGTAAACATAGGAATAGGATTTGTAGTGGCATGCCCACTTGAATCCTATAAGAATAACAAGAAAATGCGGGAGCTGTGTCACCTTTGAGAGTTACTTGATATTAACGATGTCGCACCTTTACTTGAAGAGAGCTGGTATCCGAAGCCTTTCTAGCCGTACCGGCAATACTAGCACATATATTCCAGCAAGTTCCACTTTGCTGATTTACTCTGATGCTTACGGTTTTCCCCATTATATCTACACTATGATCTGTGTAGCTGCTTTGTGTCGCACTAGCAGCAGTGCACTCTTGAAGCTAAACACTACAATGACTTACAAAATTGGCACCAAGGCATTGAGTGCCATTCTGGATGCAATGAAACTCATACGCTCCCCACCTGCTGATTCTTGTTCGAATATGATCCTAATGACTCTTGTTCAAAATTGCCACATATAGAGAGACAACATGGAATTGCATTTCTTTGGTAGCTGTGATTCATCATGAGTGGGCAACCAACATTGTATGCAATGAAGCGGAACCTCAAGAATATGCTTCCTCTTACATTCTTTAACATGTTCCTCTTTGTTTATTTTGTATTTAGTAATGCGTAAGATGTTCCTTGTCAAGAAGGGGCGAGGGACATCTGCAAATAACAATGATAGAGCTGGCCTATACGTGATCGATAGGCTTTCAATTACTAGCGACAATACAACACCGTATTTTCAAGCCAGTTCCACTTTCCCGATTTATATAGTGGTTATGGTGTACCCCTGTTATGTACACTATGATCTGCCTAGTTGCTGTGTTATCTTGTTATCATGGTTTGGCAATAAACTCTCTATACAGTATATTATGAACCTATCATCTGCCAGCTCTCCTTACTTCTGGAGCCTATTTTTTTGTGTACTTGTGCCAGATCATATAAATGCACGCACCATATTACAGCACACATGAGATCTCTCATCGTAATCCAAAGGATAGCACACAAGTGTTTACAGGCGCCCTATATTAGAATATCATCTGGATTACAAAGATAATCTCACAACTATTTATGTTTTCATGGCTCAGATATTATACGCCAATTACGGTGAATATCGAGAATCCGGCGCATCGAGAAGAATATTGTGGAACACTGCAATGACTTACAAAATTGGCACCAAGGCATTGAGTGCCATTACGGAAGCAATGAAACTTGTACGCTCCCCACCTGTTGATTCTTGTTCGTAATATCATCCTAATGACTATTCTAACCTCGAGAGTCAAAAGGCAGATGGCCTGTCCTGTTCACCCATCAAGGTGCCTGTTCTAATTTGGTAAGGTTTTATTGATTGCGTGTATCTTGCATATGTTGTCTTGCATTTCTTCTACTTTGTTGCACCGTCATCTGCTTAGTTTACTCATCATATAACTCGAGATGCCATGCCCATCCATTATCAATACATATTCCATCTGTCATCATACCATGTTTTTCCACTCAAATGTTGTTCTTGTGCATCAGACATCAAAAAGGAAGAGGGTGATTGCCGAACCTGAAGGAGCACCAGCAAAGTCCTTGAAAAATGTGGTGGTGCCGGAGAAATCAGACAGCGCCCCACTTATATTGGCTGTACAACCAGTGACACAAAAGCGTAGGACCCGACTCAGTAGACTGTACCCATACTTCACTAGCCACACCACTAGCCCCCACCACCACAGGACCTACACTCAAGCAAAAGGTATACTGATTTCATTTGCCATAGCACCAGTAGTACCACGTAAAAATCCCACTCCGAAAAAATACAGCAAGTCCACCTGCCGAAGACCTATCCCAAGCTGAGGAGACGGCCAATTCCTGCAGATTGGAACCCCATTCCATTTATTCCCAGTTTAAAAGACAATGCTTTCAATGTTGTTAGGGACTACGTGCATATATTCCCATCATGGGAAGATTATAGTGAAGACAAACACCATTTTCACATCCTCCTGTCCAACTTATATACGTGTAAGTGCTATTATTCATGGTTATTATTTTCCTGTTTTCACGATCGAACACATCAATGATTTACATTACATTGTTGTAACTAGGCGAGGTCAATCTGGATAGTCATGACGAGTAAAAGCTTGCTTGTGCTTTTCAAGGAAGCATTGCAGCGATGTCGGTGTTACCTAAGGAAATCACACTTTGATGGCAAGTCTATAAACGAATTTCCGGTGAAGTCTCATGTGCTAATTTAGAAGACAGTGAATGGAAAAACCTTGTTATTAACTGGTCTCGTTCCCAGGATGAGGTACTGTCTATGAAATCACATGACAATTTGAACTTCTACTTTTCCTCATGTGCCTTACGGATCTTTTTTGCAGGAAATCGACTCGAAGAAGAATTCTGGTTTGAAAAGATCGACATGATATCGCAAATATGCTGTCCACTGCTTTGCTCTTGTTAGTACCTGTTGTCCTGTATCACTGTACTTGCATACATACCTGGTTCATTATGTGACAACAGTATGCATCATAGCTTGCTTATCAATTGTTCGCTCCAAATTATCTGATCTGTATGAATGGTTACATTAGTGTAGAATATATCCAATGTCAATGAATTTTTTTAGCTCTGCATTGTTCTTGTAAGTACATGCTGTCCTTTATCAGTGTACTTATATTGACAGGTAGTTGTTCATGTACCATCACTCTGCAGCTTATTTTCCTTTGCCCTCCATTTTCTACACATCGGATCTATATTTACTCTTACCATAAGGTTGGTACTGAAGAAGTTTAGTTGTGCATTGCTCTTGACTGTGCCTTTTGCCTGCATCGCTGCACATACATTTATATCGACTTCGTTATGTAGCATCACTCTTCATCTTATCTTAAATATTCTCCATTTTTTCGTATATTATCACATCTATATTTACTCTTAACAAAATGTAGAATAAAGGCAATGCTCATGAAGACGATTACGTGGTAAACTTCTTGAATTGCCCCTCCCCCATCGGCATGGACAAGGGCTTTATATAGCCTGTCTTCACCGATAATGTAAGTTTGTCCTTCTCAAGCCTTCAAACTTTGTTGTGTATATTTGGTTAGGCATGGCCGCAACAACTGCTTATTTTTGGTGTTTGCATCAAATTGCATGTTTAAAGTTTATTATGTAGTTCATAAACAAAAGTTTGTCCTTCTCAATTTAAGTTTTCAGTTGTACAACCAAGTTCTTTCTTCATACCATGTCAATTAAACTATACAGAGCAAGTGATCTTCTTTTTGCAATCGCATGTATGCTTCTGTTCTTCATCCGTAATCCAGTGGTGTGGTGAACCTACCCACTACAGCACAATGTCATATTCTGCAATGTCTTAACTATGAACAATGTCATATCATTCTACTATTATTTAAACTGTCTCTTTATTTGCCAATCTGAAATGGGATAAATTGACAGCACACTAACCATTGATACTTATGAGTTCTTGATCTGTAATCCAGTGGTGTCCTGAAGCTGCCAACTCCTTCACAATGTCATTTCCTGCCATGTCTTGACCTGAACAATACCATATTGTGTTAATGCAATTTTAAACTGTGTCACTTTATTAAATCAAGAAGAAATGTGATGAATTGTCAAGACCTTGATACTTTTATGTGTAAAACCTGTCATCTGTCTTCGCTTGTTTATCTTTCAGAGTGAGGAAGATATAAGTGTTGAACAAGCGCAGATCTCATCATCTTGCTTTCGGTATTTGCTTATGCGGCTCCCAATGAGGCTAACCTTTCTTGAACTCTATTTAAGTGCTTTGTCGGTTTTGTATATTATTTTGTCGGCGTGTTTATTTGCAATTTGGTGGCGATCTTTGATGCCCAAAGTGGATGTAATCTATTTAATACGCTTGTGCTTTATTATCATAGTGGCGAACTTTGATGCCTAGTGGATGTAATATGTAATTTCTTTATTGTATAGTCTAGGTTTTTTCTTATTCACAATGCTGCAGTTATTTTATCGTATATATATCCCGCCTTGATAAACGGCCAAACCGTAAAATTACGGTACATAATCGAACGTCATGCAATCACGATGTATGATCCGCATCATGGGCCCCGCCGTCAAGCTGGCCCACTAGTAGATTCGGACCTTTAATAGGCGAGTAACCCCGCCCTCTTTTTAGCGAGAAAACTCAATGGGCTTTAGGAATTTGAGAAGTAGGTTTGGCACGAACGTCTTTGAATAGCTCACGGGCAGAAGCAGCCGAAATGGACCCCGGCCCATGATTGTGCGAATCAAATCGCGGGCTTTTAATAGGCCAAAGTTGTCTCGGTCCTTGTTTGGCCCAATCAGATATCAGCTGCGAGCATGCCGGATGCAAACCAGGCCGTAGTTAGGCCCAACTACATGACGGGCTTTTAACAGGCCGAAATTAATATAGGGCCGAAATGTTAAACCGGCCCTTAACCAGGCCAAAACTAATATCAGGCCTAATTACTAAATGGGCCTTTAGCAAGTGGGCCCAAAATCATAGCGTCCAGTTAACGGGCCGAATCTGATATGAGCCATAATTGAGCCCAAAGCCTCTTAAAGGTCCGGACCTAATCTGGGCCGTGATTTGGCCCAGAACGTGGGAGGCTTTTAACGGGCCGGATCTCATATGGGACATTATTAGGCCCGGAACGTGGTAGGCCATTAATGGACCAGATCAAATATGGGCCGGCATTTGGCCCAAAACACGGCGACCCGATTAATGGGCGGCCTACTAGGGTCCTCAAAATCTTGTGGGCCTCTCTGACTAGGCCGGCCCATTAATGTCGGCGAAATCTCGTGGGCCTTTAGCTGGCCAGCCCATTATGATCCGCATGAATTTTGTGGGCCTTTACAGGGCGGCCCATTATGGCACACAAAAATCTTGTGGGCCTTTACTGGCCAGCCCATTATGGCTCAAGTGAAATCTTCAGGGCCTTTTTGGGCCAGCCATTATGGTCCGCAAAAATCTCGTGGGCCATTAGTTGAGCCGGCCCATTATGGTCCGCAAAATCTTGTGGGGCCTTTAGTTGGGCCGCCCATTTAAACTTGATGGGCCGTGCCACGGTCGACGTATCATAGGCGCCTTACGTCCAATGAGTGGATGACATCGTCCCCAACGATGAGCCGACACGTGTTTCCTCCGTACCAATGATGATTTTACACGTGGAAAATTCCCATTGGTCGGGATGTTAACGGGTTATCGGATCCAAAACCCGACCCGATAGCTTAACGGGCGTTCGTTCACGGTGGATGCCACGTGTCGGTCACCCTTGACGTAAAGCACTTACGTGCGGACGCGATTTATCGTCATGGACGAGGACACTTCCGAGATGATAATTTTGGTAATGTCATGGAACACTTCTACAACAAAGACAGTATGACTATCTTGATTCTCATCATTTGTCATGGATGTACATGCATGACAGAAAAAGTGACCTACTGTGACAAACACGTATCATTACGGAAGTGTATTTTTTTGTAGTGCATGGATGAGCTAGCAGACAAAATAAGAGTGAAAATTATGATACTTGTTGAGAGGAGGAGAAGGATTGGGGAAATGCTTCGGGGAGAGACGCTGCATGCCATCATTCAACAAATAAATAATAGAACTAGACAACTTGACCATTTGGTTGTTGGAAGATCAACCAGAGAAAGTTGTGAGGTCAAGGACACCGACAAGAAGAATCTTAGGCACGTTGTCGAATAGGTACATATGAGTGCACTTGCCTAGAATGGCAGCACACCATTGAAAAGCCCCTGCGTGAGCATGCACTTGCATTTCTTATAGAGAGAGTGAACTTTCAACCATATGTGCATGACTACTACTCGTGAGTAGGTTCCGGCTGCCTATCTTTGAAAGAGATTGAACCAATGACAAACAAGTCTCAATGGCCTCAGGTTACTCTAGATTTTGAGATGATACCACTAGATTTGAGAAGCTCTGTTGGGAGAAGGAGGAAGCAGAGGATCAAAAGTTGCCTTGAAGACGGTGGTGGTGGCGGCAAACGGAAGAAAAAAGATGGTGATGGCAAACGAAATGAGCAAGAAGGTGGTGCCAAAGAGAAGGAAAAAGAAAAGAAGAGATTTGGCACCAAAAACAGGTGGAAACAATGTGGAATATTGGGGCACAGAAAACCAACTTGTAAAACGAAGGGAGCTAATGAGAGGTAACCCATGTACTAGTACTACTACTACTATATACTCATCTACATTAGTATGGAATTAGTATTAGTATACCATTTCTAATGTCATGTGCGATTGAACTTTCTAGCGACGTGTCTGCTCACGAGCCTGCTCCAGCTATTGTTGCGACACCCACACGCACAACAACAATCACAGTGCCTCCAAGCCTTCATAACAGCCCTAGGCCTATTACAAGGAGGTAAGTGTTTATATTTTCCACATGCACATTTGATTCATGCAAAAGAAATCCTGCTTTTGTAACTTATGTGTAAACATGCAGGGGACTTGCTATGGCCATAGCCGAAGGCGATGCATCACAACCATCTGGAACAACGAATGTTTCTCCCAATGTTTCTGTACCATCGCCTACTTCTCACATCCGAGTAAATTGCATAAAACCACCACTTTGAGGGCTAGGTTTGCGAAAATCACTAGGGTACAGTTTCTCTGCAGAAAGCATCACGTCTTGCGTAATTCTTTTGCAAAAACCACTGGTCGGCGGATCTGGGTCGTTTAAGAGCGTTTATGACAGATGGGGCCCGTTTTCTGCTTACGTGGCATAATTGTTTAGGTTTAATGCAAAAACGCCCTCCTACATTCTCCCCACTACATCTCAGGACCTCCAACCACGCCCTCGCTCCATCCGCAGCCGGGAGACGAGCTCGGTGCCGCCCGTCCCACCTCGGGCTGCCGCCTTCGTGCCCCCCCACCCACCCACCCACACCCACGAGAGACGAGATCGTTCCCGATTTTGAGCAGGTCGGAGACCGGGGGCAAGGTGGCATTGAGTGCGACCCCACCTGTGAGGATGGTGGTCGCGGCTGTTGCGGTGAGGGAGGAGACGGCGTTGAAGGCGAGGACGACACGCACGACGGCGGTGGGCTTATGGCCGCGGCTGCCGCGGGGTGGGTCGATTTAACGGGTGGAAGGAGCGTTGGCGAAGCGGGGAGAAGTGCCCTCAGCCGGGCCGCTCTCGGGCCGACAGCGCGCGAGCGGCCGAGGGACGACGGTGATCGGGTGACGCGAGATCGTGGTGGACCGCGAAGTGCGGAGAGAAGGCGGCGCCGGTGAGAGGAGGTCGACGCGGGCGGTGATGGCGCGCAGAAAGCCCAGAGCGCGACGCCGGTCGAGGTGCTGGCGACGGCGACGGTGTCCTTCCTGGCTCCCCGGCCTAGCGCGGCGAAGCGCGGCACGGGCGTCCGCAGGTGGCTGTGGCCGGAGGCCGCCAGCGCGAGAAGGACGGCCAGGCGCGCAAGGGGGAGGGTGACCCCGATCCAGATCCTCGCCGGGGAGTAGTGGTCCACCGTGGAGGAGGAGCGCTGGGTCTAATTGCGTTTTTCAATTTTGATTTAGGGGTGTCTATGTAAAATTGTAGGGTCTAGTTTGTAATTTTAGATTGAAAACCATCCGGCACAAAAAGTTACGCCACGTAGGCAAAAAAATGCCTCACCTGTCATAAACGCTCTTAAATGACCCAGATCCACTGATCAATGGTTTTTGCAAAAGAATTATACAAGACGTAATGCTTTCTGCAGAGAAACTGTACCCTAATGATTTTTGCAAACTAGTCCTTAAAGTGGTGGTTTTATGCAATTTACTCTCTCACGTCCCTTCAAGCTCTACGGCATGCAAGAAAAAAATAACCCCCAAAAGGAAGAAGATGTAATTTCTGAAATACAAACTCAGAATTATTGCTATTTTGCTTGATGTAAACTCAGATTAAACTGTTATGCCATTTGAACCGAGCAGTCCTTTTTATGACATCGAATTTCATGTACTGAGTGGATACTTGTTATCAGTTTAATTTTTTTATCAACGAAGTTGTTATATGCTGCCTAGCTGCTAATTAGTACCAACAATGCCGTTCAGGCTTGCTATTAGTACCGTAGTAGCAACGAGCTCACACAAAATTGTGTACAGATCCATCAAGCGCCGAAGGATTTTTTTTACCTGAACGACAACGGCGGCCGCTGTGGTCGTGCTTGAGCCTCCCTTGTCAAGCTTCAGGGAGTGCCCGTGCAGGCGCGCAGCCAGACCAGACGCCACCTACGGCGGGGAGTGGCAGCTGCAACGACGAGTATTTTGCTCGGCGAGCAACGACGGCGCCATCCGCCTATTCCGCAGCTCCAAGCTGCAGCGGAGCTACCGGACCGCCGAGATGCAGAGGAGCCGCAGCGCCTCCGAGCTGCATCAGGAGCCACCCCGCGTCTCCGAGTTTAACGGGAGCCCTCGCCGCCGAGCTGCAGCGGTAGCCGCCGCCAAGATGGGGTCCAAGTGTCCTCGTCGGCCTCCTGCAGGATCTCACTTCAATACGTGTACAGTGGGGAGAGAGGAACGGAAGAAAGGGGATGAGCTGGGGAGATGAACTGTTCAGTCGAACCAAAGACCAACAGTCCAACACGAGGGAGACTAGTAGGACGTAATTGCAATTTGCCACAGGGGCAGTAAAGTCATTTTACATGGTGACAATTGGGATAAAAATTGAGAAATGATTACAGTAATTAAAAAGGGCATATTATCAACATGAAAAGAAAAAGCAGGGCAAATCATCAAACGGAATGTAAAGCAGGGAAAATTATCAACTGCCCAAGTAAAGAGGGGCATATTATCCAATCTCCCCACTCGATCTTTACGATAAAACATAAGCTCGCCAAAAGTAAAACTGGGGGGACTACCATCCCACGATAAAACATAATCTAAATCTAACATATGCTGAGCTAACTTGTGAGCCACTTGAGTTGCATCCTGGACAATGCTTGAAGGATGTCGATCCAATTGTTATGGCCATCAAAAAAAATTCTGCTAGGATTGCAGTGTTCAGTAAAAGGGGCGATAATCAAAACTGCCCGAACGAGTCAGTATAACGTTGAAGCGACCGGGCAATGGTCGAAACTTAGTGGGTATGCGCTTTCCCATGTGTTTCCTTCCGGTTATAACAACATTTTTCTTTGGTGGGTCTGATGTAGCCATTGCGAACTCCTTAAAAAAAATTAAGATCACTAGGCAGCTTCGACGTGGCGATGCTCCATTCTTGCCAATGCCCTATCAGACTATCACGGGTAGCAGCTCTGAATACCACCATGTGAACTGCCATTTGTGACATTGGCCATCATTTGAGATTGGTGAAAACAGAAAAACTTCATCCCGTTGCTGGCTTCAAGAGATTTACACGAACCTTCACCAACGAGAAACTGTGGCGCTACGCACGACAAAAAGAAAATGTGTGGCCTGAATGTGATGAAGCAACCTACAAGAACCACTCAGTCAAGCAAAGAAAGCAGGGCCTGACAGATTATATATATACGTAGACAAGATCCTAGAAGAGTTAAAAAGAGCTCTAGAACAGGTATTAAGAGCCTTTGATGATGAACCGCAATGTTTCAAAGCGCCTGTTTTAAGGTCCTATCTAACAATTGAAATAAGAGGGGGGAAACGAAGAGAACTAGCATGCTCAGCTCAGCTGTCGTTCGATGACACTAGAAACGGCCATAAGCCGTCCTTCCATTCTGTCCAATCAGTCAGTTTGTTGCATCAAAGAGAGCACTTGTAAGTTGAGAACTTGTAATTAATGACATCTTCAACGCTGACCCTTAAATCAGACACCGCATCCATTCGTGGACCGGTGGGGACCAGTCCGCAGACGCTGATGTATGACTCGGCAATCCAACCATAGCCGCATACATTTCAAAACAAATTTGAATAAATTTGACATACTATATCAAACACGGCAAATTTTATTAGAATTCGGACATAATTTACATAAAATGGCCGATATTTCGTCCGTTTAACAAAGGACTAGATAGAAAAAAAAACTACGATACTAACTTGTAGCGGACGACGACCATGTATGCTTGGCCGCCTTGCCCGGCTGCACCGCCATCGCCTTTCGTACAGTCATCCTCATTGTTGCGCCCCTCATACCGTGTCGCCTGCCTCACTGCCTGTTCCTCGGCGGACACGACGGCCCGCGAGCCCGAGTGACCCCCGCCACCTCCACCACCGAGGAAGCGGTCGTGTGCCTTGACGATGGCCGGTGGCAGTTCCTCCTTGACAAGTAGAAAGAAGAAGAAAAACATACGATGCTAACTTGTAATGGACGACGACCTCCTACGCTTGGCCTTCCTGCCCGACCGCACCGTCGTCACCGTCCGTGTCGTCCCTTTTGAGGCGGAAGGGCGCGGGACTGCGACGCCGGCTTTCTCCAACCGCCACTGGTGCTCACGGAGTAGCCAGTCCGCTTCCTCCTGTGTGCGGCGCGGAGGTCCGCCGCGGCCAATGCTGACAACGGCCACCATGCCCTGGCGGAGGCCTTTCCCTTGCCGGCATTGTCAGAGGTGTCGCTAAGCGACCACTCCTCCTCAATCTTGGTAAGCTCGCCGTCAAGACAACGGCGGCACCTTGTGTCCATCTCCCTGGTGGTGATGGAGCGATCAAGGGGCTAGGCCACCGCCAGGTCAGGGTCAAGGCTGGCTCCGCGTCCGATTCAGCGAACGTGGAGTGGCGAGCAGCGTTGCACCTCTCATACGACGCCGCGCGCCTTGACGCCCTTTCCACGGCGGACACGATAGCTCGCGAGCCTGAGGGACCGCGGAGGATGCGGCCGCGCGCCTTGGCGATCACGACCAGCATTTCCTCCTTGACGAACTGGTTGTGTTGGGGCGGCAAGGCCGGTCTGTCGATCCGGGGCATATCGGTTGTGCCGTGGTGGCATCACTGGCTCCTCCTTCACGCAGCGCCCGACTTGGACGTTGTCGCGATTGCATGCGGAGGGACGCAGGTTCCTCCTTCGCCCGGCGGAAAGATGAAGCCAACTCCTCCTTATGCAGTAGCGCAGTGGTGAGTGTGGCTCCTCCTTGACGCGGTAGCGAGTACGGCTCCTCCTTGACGGGACGCGATGGCAAGCGCGGCGACTAGCCACGCTCTTGGAGCAGTCGTCATCTCCATATGATGGATGAAGTCCTCGTCCGTCAGAGCGGCGACGCCCTGTTGCCATGGAGCCCGAGGGCCCCGGAGGCGCCGAACGAAGATGTGAGCGGATGTGCATCACCAGAGCACAGTTTTTTTTTCTTTTCAAGTCTTCTTGAATGGGAGTTGCCTATTCTTCTACTTCCGAGCAATAACAACAGCGTCATATCAAATAGCCAATCACATATGAATGCTTTGACCAACAGCTGTTGAAACCCCCAAAACTGTAGAACAGTTTAACAGTAAAATTTCAAATTTTGATTTGACAGGCAGACCTTCTCTCAAGAGAGAGGAGGCCACCCTTTAAAAAATTAGAGTATGCTGCACATGTGTGGCGTGCACACGGTATTCTTTAGTAAAAGGCGAAAGAATAGTTCGCTTTGTGCCCACCACGCAGCTGCTTGAGTTTGAAACGGGCGCTGGCCTATATGTAGGCGGGATGGCAGGGGAGCTCCTCCTTCGCTAGCGATGTGGGACTATTCCAACTTCTGCCAGAGCTGGGGAGTGCTGCTATGCGAGGTTTTCTCACATGGGCCTCAAGCATCGCTAAAGCCAGTTGGGCTGGACTTCAGGCTTTGCACCATTCTCATTTCCTTCCACGCCAGAACGCTCAAAGAAAAAAAAACATTCTACCATACACAAAATCCTGGATTAGTAAAGCGATCTTGCTCTTAAAAAACAGCTAAATCGGCCACGCAAAATGATCTAACACGCAAGATCCCTCAAAACGGTTATTTATAACATTATTTAACATTATTTGGTAAAAGGCGAAAGAATAGTTCGCTTTGTGCCCACAACGAGATCCCCTCAAAACGGTTATTTAACATACTTGAGAATTTTTGTAAACCCTCATCCCATTTCGTAACTGAATTTTTGGGGAAAAAAGACAAGCTTTTAACGGTGTTAAGCTGTTTGACGAAGTAACTACACATTTACCAGACCCGTGATAACCTTTTTATTTCTTTTAAAGAAAAAGCCTACGAACCAAACAATGCCCAAAAGCATTTTAAGCATGAAATTGACAACATTCTCATTTCACTTGTTAAAAGAAATCACTGCAAGAAAAAGGAAAGCTAAGGTTCTCATTTCACTTGGCAAAAAGTGTGTAGAAACGAGCAGAATCGTTCGCTGTATACACAGAACAGTTATAAACTATTGAAGGCTGAACGCCTGAACCCACCGGTTCGATTGCACACGACAAAACATCCTTTTTGATCTAGAAAAAACAAACATTTTGAAAATGAACATGTGATGAAAACTTTCCGATCTCTCATATTGTACAGTCTACGCCTAAACATTTCAAGCTACATCAGAAACCCAGCATAAGCAGAAAATTGGCGAGGGCAAAACTGGCAGGCGATACAGCAGCCAACATCTATCTATCATCCCGGTGCCGCTTCTCCCTGTGCCTGCTCGCCTCGCGGTGCCCAGCCTCTTCCCTCCTATGTCTATCAGCATCAGGGCTCCGTGCCCTGCGGTCACGCTCGTCTCTCCTGTGACGGTCACCCTTCCCACGCTCATCATCGTCCCTGTGGCGCCGCTCGCCATTGGGCTTATCATCCCTGTCGTATCGACCAGCTCCTGATCTCCGTTTGTAGTCTTCTTCACCGTCGTCCATGTTTCTGCTCCTGCTATGTTGCTTGCTGTAGTCACGGTCGTCGTGCCTACCGGAGCTTCGACCACCAGATCTGTCGTGGCTGTGGTGGTCGTCTGGCCTCCGACCTCCTCGGCTCACAGCACTTTCTTTGCTATGCCGGACTCCTTTCTCGTCGTTCTGACTTCTCTCCCTGCTGCTGTTCCTATCGCGGTCACCACGCGGCGGTAGCTGCGATCTCTGGTCATCTACTTTTTGAACCTTTCTTCGGTCAGTATTCCGACGAGCAGTATCATCCTCGAAGACGAAATCATAACTGCAACATGAGAGTAGATTGTCAGAGCATGTGACACCGCTGTAAAAACAATTGTCTAAGACAAGAGATGGAGAGTGACCTTCGACGGTTATTCCCGCCTCGCTGAGTGTTATCATCTTTCAGAACATAATTTGGGGCTTTAGGCTTCTGCTCACCATCCTGGTCACAGTCTCGGGCTATGTGATCTGGAGCACCACACTTGAAGCAACCATCTGCAATAAGAAATTGCAAAGTAGCACATTATTCATTTTAGAGTTTCTACAGGGTGCTTGAACAAGAAATAATAAAGATGAAGGGCATAATATCAGAATTGTAAACACACATTGTAAAGCCCAAGGAGAACTTGCCACACATTTCTGATTTTGACATGTGGGACCCAGGTGGCAGAAAAAGAATCTCGCGACAGGTGCAGCTATAAATCAAACATGTGACTGACACATGACAGCTTGCCTAACTTGGGGTCTGGCAAAAAAAAAGTGCAGCTACTTGCTCATATCTCCAATTGTCTAACAATGTTTTGCAATACTTGACAATCCAATAGAAATTATGGTCACTGATAACATTTCCAGGCACTTCTCTGGGTACCTTCAGCATGCTCCAGAAATTTCTTCTAACGAATTTAAAAAGAGCCATTTAACATAGTATGAATGATGTCACATTTGGTTGCAAAGGAACTGTTACATCCTTTATATCTTCCAATTGCATATGTAATTTTCCATAGGAATTAGAATTAGGTTCGCAGTAGAGTTCAATTTCAGAAGTTCTCTTGAACAAATGCACATTTCCTCTCTAATGTTGACATAATCTGTTCTCATCTAACGCTGATGTGTTATAGTAACCATAGCCAGCTAACCATTAGAGCTTTAGAATCCATATTTCACGACAATAAAACAATATCATGAACAAAAAATAACCCGTGGTCAGAATCTATACCTTTATTTCCATTCCGTTTACTTTGTCTGAACTGACCCCACAATTTTGAAACACTTTGGCTAAAATCAACATGGATCCTCCGATCATCAATCAGGCAGTTGTCCATCTGCAAGCATAGCATTGAGTAAGCAGTGTTCTCTATATAGTGCTATAGTAAGTACCAATAATAAATGAAATTGTAGGGCATAAGTAAACATTGTAAGAGGACACTGAATTGTCAAAGCACCAACAATGTTGTGACTTTCATTAGTGAAGAGTAGTTGACAAAGCACACGAGTGCATGAACAATAAGTAACAAAATGCAAATTAGTGGACAATTAAGATATAAGGAGCTTTGAGTATAATTACAGGAATCCAGGTTGGATGCTAACCTTGAAATATGCACGTTCGCATGCCTCCTTTTCCTCAAATTCTAACAAAAGATCATCAAGAGAAACTGTTAGCATTTTCTATTACAACGTGCATCTCGATGATTGATACAGGTAGAACAATAAGTGTCGTCTATATTAGTACACCACAATTGTAGCCTTTATATTATACCAAAACTGGACCTAGAGACAACAATTGTACCATCTAGAACCTTCTCTGCATCTAAGATTCCCATTTTATTATTTAAAATAGAAGCCATTACATTGAAGGTGAACAAGTATCCAATATCTTTTGTGTTGATGATTTCCTATTTTTCTTCACCAAACATTCAGTTGCTGGGAATGAAGCAACATCACAGTTGCCTGTTCACAAATTTTGTTCGGAACCTTGATTCACAATAATATAACTACCTTGCTGAAGATAAACCAGATGGAATGGTTGTAGAGAGATAGGTAGACAAAGGTTGGAGTTCCGAACATAGATTTCTTCATACTTGGTTGATTATGAAATAGCATCTTTATATAGTGCATGCTGCAGGTAGCCCTTAGGCACACCCTAGCATGATGAAGTCCAAACATGTTGACTCCTATAATCCTATACATCCTTAATACAGTAGTGTTCCCTAAAAGACTCATGGTCTTCCTCTGCTGGGATCGCTGATGCTGCTAATCGACAAGAGATTTTGTCCAAATACCAGTCCCAAACTACACTATGCAATTGTATCCACGACTAGTAACATCAAGCGTGCATAAATCTCCCTCTGTTTGGACTCTCTGCTGCTGCTAATCCACAACACATGCATTTACCAGTTTGTTAGCAAACTACATGATGCAATTGTATTCATGCCTAGTAATGAAACTTAAACGTGCATACAGCATCGACCATATCGTAGGCCTAAATGGCCAAACCTATGCAACTGTTCGATGAACAAACTGGAACCAAGATTCCCTACATAAATAAAACATTGCTATTTCTATGCAATTGCTCCCTCACTGCATATCATCATGGTATAGAAGTTTAGAGGGAATAAGCATACCAATGAAAGCATAGCATAAACTATCCCCAGTCTTGAAGTCACGAATAATTTCAGCTCTGCAACCAAGGATGTGAAGTTAACAAGAGCATAAACAAGGAGATGCATGTGTTAGTTGAAGTTAAGAAAGGCACTCACGATGTCACACTTCCAAAACGCGAGAAGATTGTATATAAATCTTCATCCTGCAAAATGATCGAAGTAGCCAACTTACTTATCCAGGATTTTTTTTGAAAAACGATGGGCAAAAAGTAACAAATTCAGTTAGGACATCCAAATAATTAGCAATTTAACCACAATAGTGTCAGAAGAAAATCTACATGTAAAGAGGCAGCACAAATGTACTTAATGTCAAGCTTTGGGCAAAGCAGGATGATAACATAAATAAAAGAAAGAACTAAAGGAGCAGAAAATTATGCAAACGGTTACAAACTAATACTAACCTGTGTCACTGGATTGAGTTTGCAAACAAATAAGACATTATCTGGTGGTTTGACCTCAGCATCTGGAATGTCTCCAACCTGAATACAACAGGCGTTTAATCAGTCATAAACATGAAATCATAACTAGGAGTACTAACGAGTAAGGTGTTGGTTTTGATATGGCACCAGGACTTACACTCTCAAGGATCACTGCATTAGCATGTGCTTCTTTAGAGCGGATCAATTCCTCAAGCTGACCAGGATCCACTGTTTCATCTAGAGGGACCCAGCTATCCTCTAGGCGCTCTTCTGCTACCTGTGAATTTGCACACCGAGAAGACAAAATATGGCATTGAGAACATAACTGTTTTTTATATGGTGTGATGGTGAAGGATGTCAATGAGACAGATGCATTCGTACTCGAGATCTTACTGAAATGAACACAAATGACATAACTCGACTTACTTCATCACGCGGCTTTCCTAATGGAGAATTCTCAGGAATAAGTTCAGCAAGCTGAGGAGGATCATCAAAAGGATCATCCAAGATATATGTGTGTTTAATCCTGTCAATAAAAAATTTAGCGAACAGTCAGCAGGCAGAAAGAATGAAAGCAAGTTAATGCTAGAAAAGGAAAAGGTCTGTTTGGTGTGCGCCCCAAGGTAGCCCATGGAAACCAAGCCAAATTCTGCAGACCGAATTGGCACCTCAGGTTTGGGAAACACTTGGCTCCAAAAATGAACTGGGGATAAATAGAACATAACCTAAATTTTGGCATCAAACCATATAGCAGATAAAATATTTTTAAGGAGCCACAGTTTGAGAAGGCTGGCAAACTTTTGGCTCTCAAGGGCACAAATTCAAACAGCCCTGTTCTTTGGCAGATATGTCCTAACTATGCAATTTACCACAGGTCTGAAACAATATTCTACCTTATGTCCTTAAACGGTCTTCCTTTATCATCAACATATGCTTCATTTATCTTTGTCAGTGTGTCAAGACCTTCAGCAACTGTCCCAAAGACCTGCAATTGACAGAACAAAGAGATGAACTCACTGGAGAAATTATCAACCTCTCATCAGCCGGAAAAAAAACAGTGAACAAGGTTCTACTAACCGTGTGCTTGTCGTCAAGGTAGTCGACATCATCCCGCAAGGTGATGTAGAACTAAAAATATCAAAAATAGATATTAAGAAGTTAAAAACAGGCAGACGTATGTCCTCAAAAATTAAAGATCAGTAGTGTTGTAATATTGTACCTGTGAGGCATTGCAATTCTCACCGGCACTTGCCATAGCAATAGTGCCAGTTTTTGAGTGCCTTAATTCTGGACGGATCTCATCATTAAAAAATCGAGCTTGATCACCATAAAGGTACCTGGAGAAAGAAGATTCAGCTTTCAGACATATCTTTGGCAGTAGTAGCCAGATTAAATTCAAGTAAATATCGAACACAAAAGACCAAATTATATGGTTCAGAGCTTAGTCACACACACACACACGCGTGCGCGCACACAAAAACATAAGTTGGGGGGAACACATATTGAGAGTTCGATAAAACAATGCTCACTTGTACACGGAATCGCCACCACTGCCAGTTCCAGTCGGGTCTCCAGATTGTGCCAAGAAATCCTTCTCCACCTTGTGGAACAGACACCCATTGTAATACTTCATTCTGTTTAAGTCAAAGCATAATGTCAAAGAATGAGTACCCTGATTACTAATAATCGACTCACTCCATGAGCTCCTGCCGTCCATTATGTGTGGTAAGAACAGCAGACACATCTATAATCACAGTAATTTGGAATCCTAAATCTACAGCAGGATGGAAACAAGCCACTAGAAACAAACAAATCGCTACATCACAATTTGGCACATAAGGCCCACAGCACAATCTCTATTCAGTTATGATAATGCCATAGTAGATAATTATGAATCAAACATAATAGCACTAAGCATCAGATGGCGACTAGAGCTCCGCTTGCTTGAAATGAGGTAAAATTAGACGCCAATCCGCTTATCCCCAATGCAGCTGACCTTATACAAGATGTTCACAGTATCACTAAGCAACCAGAAACAGCCCGAGCACTGGAGGAAGATTCGCAGAGCTACGGGGACACACAAGTCGCACCTACAGCTACAAGCAATCTCGAATCAATCCAGGCACGTCACAACACTAAATTACAGCCAAACTAGCAGCGAACTTGCCCGCTTAATAAGAGACGAAATCAATCAATTAGAAGCCGGCCGTGTCGCCCATACAGACCGAACGAAACCGCGCAGAGAACGAGCCCTAGGTACGGCTGCTTACTTGCAGAGCTTGAGGAAGTTCTTGGTGGTGAGGGGGCACAGGTCGGTGTGGAGATCCAGCTCGATGTCGCCCACGCTCGTGACCATCAGGACCGACATCTTGGCCCCTCGCCGGCGGCAAGCAAACCGCGGCTGCGGGTGCGGTGCGGGAGGGGGAGCGAGGAGGCGGCGGGGGTTCGGTGGCGCTGGGGATTGGAGAGGGGATTCGGGCGCCGGCGGAGCGCCGCCGAGGAGGGCACGCCGTGACAATCCCAACCCTAACTTTTTGGAAACAATCCCCGCCGAGGAGGGCTTGGGATGGAGAGGCAAAAAATCGAGAGGGTTTTCTGCAAAAGTACGTCACTGGGAGAACTGGAAGGGAATCCAGTAGATCTGCGCCGTCCGTGATAGATCGGACGGCTGGGGTTTTTTGGTTTGGAAACATGACGGTTGGGAATTCAAAGAGCAAGTTTTTTTTTTTTTTGAAGGGAATTCAGAGAGCAAGTTCTTCATGCTTTGGGTTCAAGTGTCATGGCCGCTTAACAAAAATTTCATCTCTCTAAAAAAATAAAAAAAATCATCAATATTCAGAGAGAATAGGAAGAAAAAGGGTTGGACTAGTAGAGTTTTTCGTGTTTTGAATCGTAAGAAGGGTTGAGTTAGCTCGGTTGTTGAGAGCGTCCATATTTGACACTCAATCCAAATTTTTCTTTGAGATCTAGTTTATTTCCATTTTTCAAATTTCACTTTTTCGCTTTGGTGGTGATTCTTTTTTAAACAGACAAAAGAAATGCCCAACTTTAATAAACTAATAAAGCCAACAACAAGCAAAGTACCAAGTACCAACGTAGAGTTATTACAGACCAAGAACCAGAAGGATGGAAAGTTAAAGGCAAAAAAAAACGCACGGATCCAAGGCCCGACTTATAGAAGAGCACTAGCATGGCACCGAGACGGACTGGTCTAGCTCAAGCGTTCCTATAGTAGGCGTGAAACTGCTTGATTTTGAGAAGAATGTTCGGCATCGCATCACTGCCTTTCTTCCTCCCTAGAGACCGTCACTCTGTATAAATAGAAGCATTTGAAATATATTTAGCATGGTGGGATGGGATAGTTCCCCCAATAGCCAACTTATTCTGAGTAGTCCAAAGCGTCCAAGCTAAGGCACTAAATGTTCTCCAAGCTAACGTCGTTCTTGACCTCGGATGGATTTTAACAGTGTAAGGATATCGAACATAGAGTTAGGATTCCAGTTGTATCCGAAGCAATCTCGAACACAGCTCCAGAGAAACTTAGTCGGGGTACAACGAAACAGAATGTGACTAGTGCCCTCTAGCACACTGCACAGAGCACAACAATCATTGCTCAAGCCGCTACTGACGGTGTCCTAGGTTAGGGGGTACTCACCACGTCTTCTCCCGACTAGGTGGATCGGACCCGAGGACCCCCCATGACGGTTCACTAATGAGCCACTTCGGGCAGCCCATGACATATACGAGGAAGATTTCATGAGACTTAGTGATCAAAACAAGGACTTCTCTCCACTGACGTATCCGACTAGGACTCTTATTGTCTTAAGCCTCCAGTACATTATATAAGGCAAGGCTGGGCTAGTCAATAGATCAACATTGATACATTCATCATCATCATACCCCTAGGGTTTAGACCACAACTCACGATCTCGTCATAGACCAACTCTGTACTTTCACTAGTGCAGAACCGGCCTTTAGTGCCGGTTCGTAACAGCCTTTAGTGCCGGTTCGCCAACCGCACTAAAGAGTGGGGACTAAAGGTCCCCCCTTTAGTACCGGGTTCACGTAATCGGGCGCTAAAGTGACACTCACGGGCACGAGCCGTGCCCGTAGGCGTAGATATTAGTACCGTTGGTAACACCAACCTGCATTAAATGTTTGGGTGTTTTTTAATTTTTCCTTTAATTTTGTGTTTTCAATTTAATTTAGTGATTGTTTTACATTATAATGAGTTGTTAAATCATTAGGTGAAAGTACCGCAGATTAGTTTCGATCGATGCATTCCTATAGTTATATACTAGCTAGCTAAGTGATCAAGAGTATGTTTATATCCATATTATACTTGATCACCTAATTAGGTGATCAAGTATAATATATATGGATATGGCATATACTTGATTACCGCTATCTAATCACCAGCAACACTAGCTTAAAGAAGAAACATTCACTTGTACCGGAAGAAAAATATCATCGAGTTCAACATGATGGTCATGATATTATAAGCGTTCATAACACCACAAAAGCAAATCACTCTTTGAGATTAAGTTCAGGACGAAGAACACGGACTTGAGAGGACAAGTACTATAAGAGCATGAAACTAGCTAAATCACTCATGCTGCTCTCTCTCAGGTAAAATAGCATAGAACATGTATAGCTCTCCTGATTCATCATACTGGAGCATGCAGATGATCATGTCTCCTAATCGTGGGAAGCGCTTCTCATTGTTGCCCCCTAGTACTTCTCTGCGATCGTTAACAATTTTCCTTCAATCTTTCACTATTAATTAAGCATTCATCACTTCTAGAAATCCTGAATGCACTCATGTGCAATGAAGGATATCTTGGCCATAAGCTAACAATTGACATGCGACCTTTAGTCTCGATCCCCGAGGCACAACCGCCATCGAGTCCCTATTGAAGAACACCATATAGTACTTAATTAATATACTTAGCAATGAAAGTTTAGCAAAACAATTATGTATGCAAAAGATGCACTGAGGACAAATAGTAAAAATCTTACCATCATTCCTAAATAGATGTGACCGTAGTTCAATACGATCACTATTGGTCGACGCTTTTGAGTACTAACATTTCTAAGTGTAGGAAGAAAATTTGTCTTGACAAGATGAAGATCCTCAAGCCATGAAACATAATGACTTATCTCCTCGCAGCTTAGTTGAGCTCCGGGACAGTAGTAGGTCCCGCCTACCAAGCTACCGACATGTTTGCTTGAATGGAAATAAGCCGTCAATAGAAATTAGTTGTCAATTATTTTTGAATAAGCAATATCAAAGACAAAAATATAGTTGAGAAGAACTCACATAATGGTAGAACTGGAGGCATCTGCACATCGATCCAGATGTCTCTATTACCTTCAATATCATCTTCCAGACGAATATCAAATGTGATAACCATATCAGGCTCAAATGCATAAGCCTTGCATAGTGCTTGCCAATTTTTGCATTCAAAATAGGTGTACGTGTTTGCATTATATACTTTGACGTTGAAAGTATAACCATGCTCAGTTTTCAGGTAAACTCTCTTTACCTCCATAGTTTTCATAGCTTTGAAACCTATCTTATCCAAGACAAAAATTCTTGCATGGCAGGGGATGCACTAGTAGAATAGTGAAAATTAAAAATTATAAGTTGAAGCAAATGAAGCATATATAAGTCATGCTTAATTACGAAAATGACTTGTCATTGTGACTTCATGTATCGAATTGAAGGTCTCATCCAGCTTGATGATGTCAATCGCCTATCATCAACAAGAAAATTTCTGCCGACCGGGCCGCTACCGGTCTTCACATTATTCGCACATAATGAAATCTTTTTCGTCGTCAGACGACATTTCCTATGTTCATATAGGCGAAACATTAATTCAACTAGTTCAATTAAGCATTTACTAAAAATAAACTAGTTCTAGCTATTAATTCAACTAGTTCAAATAATCTCATATACCTAAATTTTGTTACTAAAAATAAACTAGTTATATATTAATTCAACTAGTTCCAATAATCTCATATACCTAAATTTTGTTACTAAAATAAACTAGTTATATTAATTCAACTAGTTCAACTAAGCATTTACAAAATAAACTAGTTATATTAATTCAACTAGTTCAAATAATCTCATATACCTAAATTTCTTACTAAAAATAAACTAGTTCTATTAATTCAACTAGTTCAAATAATCTCATATACCTAAATTTTGTTACTAAAATAAACTAGTTATATTAATTCAACTAGTTCAAATAATCTCATATACTTAAATTTTCTTACTAAAAATAAACTAGTTCTATTAATTCAACTAGTTCAACTAATCTCATATACCCAAATTTTCTTACTAAAAATAAACTAGTTATATTAATTCAACTAGTTCAACTAAGCATTTACTAAAAAATAAACTAGTTATATTAATAAACTAGTTCAAATAATCTCATATACCTAAATTTTCTTACTAAAAATAAACTAGTTCTATTAATTCAACTAGTTCAAATAATCTCATATACCTAAATTTTGTTACTAAAAATAAACTAGTTATATTATTTCAACTAGTTCAACTAAGCATTTACTAAAAATAAACTAGTTCTAATTCATCTAACATTAACATTCTAACATTCTTATCTACTGAAATTCATCTAACATTAATCTAAACAATAGAAACAGAAAATAAGTAAAAAATATGTGTGTGTGTGTATAGTACTGTGTGTATGTGTGTGTACGTACATGTGTGTGTGTAGTGTGTGTGTGTGTGTGTGTGTGTGTGTGTGTGTGTGTGTGTACGAAGGGCGACGGCGGCATTTACTTGGCGGCAGTACTGGCCGACGCAAGGCGACGAGGCGAAGTGACGACGGCGCGGCGGGCGGCGACGGCAAGCGGCGCGGCGGGCGATCGACGAAGCGGGCAATCAAGGTGGCGGGCGATAGATATGTCACATGAGAAGTGGAAGAAGAAGTGTCGATCGAATCCTGAATTTTCGTGAAGAGCCATATATATAGGAGGGTTTCAAGACGGGCTGAGCCACCAACCCGCATTTCAAAGGCCAATTTTGGCCAGCTAAGCGGCGGGAACGAGGGCCTTTAGTACCGCTGGTGGCTCCAACCGGTATTAAGGACAACCATTAGTACCGGACGGTTGGAGCCACCAACCCAGCATTAATGGTCGGCGTCTGCCACCTCGGTGCACTATGTTTAGTCCCACCTCGCCGAGCCGAAGGGCAGCCACATTGATTTATAAACCCACCCGTATCGCTTCTTTCTCGAACTCCTCCATATAGCAGTGCTTCGGGCCTCAATCTAGGGCGCCACGCCTCAAAGGCCCTGCCGCCCTTCCTGGGCCTGAATTTGCACACCCTAGGTCCGCACTCCACCGGCAGCTACTTCAACTATTTTTTTGTCAGATTTAGTTTCTTTTGTGAATATTTTTGCTTTATATAGTTTTTTTCTTTTCTGCATTATTTATTTTTGAGTAATTTTTATATAGTATTTTCTTTTCCGCTTTTATTTTTTTTCTTCTATTTATTTCTAGTAGTTTTTTTTGGTTGTATTTAGTTTCTTTGTGAATATTTTTGCTTTATATAGTTTTTTCTTCTCTCGCATTATTTATTTTCTTCTATTTATTTTTGAGTAATTTTTTATATAGTTTTTTTCTTTTCTGCATTATTTATTTTCTTCTATTTATTTTTGAGTAATTTACTTTTTTTGCTAGCCTTTGCATAATTAAAGGAACAACAGCCAAGAAGTAAAAATTACAATCAAGACCGAAGAAACCTTTGAACTTGACACCAACGCCCGTCATAGGCCTCTAGTACCACCATAGCAGCCACCAAAGGGTAACAATGACAGATCACCTTCACACCTGAGCTCGAAGCGGCTCCATCGCTGATATGCAGCTTTGCGGACCTCCAAGGTGGTTCACCAAAGACGCCGGAGGAGAAAACGATACCTGCAATCCATGAACCACGAACCCACACGATCCACCATCTTCCAGATGCCGCCGGTGCAGACCACAATCTGCATCCGCTCTCGACTACTTCTCCCAAGCTCACACGGCTGGAGCAAACGCCGCCACAACGGCGAAGCCCGAGGACACAGTCCACCGAAGTCGCTGGCAGAGGGGGAGCCAACGGAGGCCAAGAATGAAGCTGAGTCCGCTTAGCTTAGAAGCTAGATCGCCTTTTTTCTTTCTTCACGAGAAAGAAAAGCGAATAGTTCACGTACTCCACACGGCGCGCAAGTTGCCCACGTAATGCTTGTGATACTTTGAGAAGTAACATATTTGAATTGTGCATCCTAACGCAGTAAAAATACATTGATCAGCACCGCCTTTCAGCCAAAACGCTCATCGCTACATGAGAAGTACATAAAAAATACATCGATCATCAATGATCTTTTGTATAGAATCTAAATTGTCAATAGGAATCTACCCGATTTAAGAACCGCGAAGACTCCTATTGCAGCCACAGATCCTACACATAGATTTCAATGAAGACCAAATGCTTGTGATAGTTTGAGAAAGTAACATATTTAAGGTGGTAAAAATCTTGCTAGGGGAGCGAGGTGGGACTAAAATAGACTCAGAATCCTCTTTTAGTACGGTTCATGCCACGAACCGTACTAAAGATGTCGGTAGGTCAAGATTTTAGTACCGGTTCGTAGCACGAACCGGTACTAAAGATTCGTGATTGAACCGGTGCATTAAAGATCTCCTCCTCGCTTAGCCATTTGAACCGGCACTAATGGGAACATTAGTGCCGGCTCAAATGCAAACCGGTAATAATGTATCTCAGATTTGACCCTTTTTCTACTAGTGTTTGATACTCTCATAATATAAGCAAGGGCAGGACGTAGACTTTTACCTCCATAGAGAGGGCTTGAACCTGGGTAAACGCCATGTGTTCTCTCTCTTGTTACCCATCGATCTGACCTAACAGCCCCCCCCCCCTTAACCGAGGTCTCCCGGTTTTGACATCGACAGTGACGCTTTTGAAGATTGATGGCCGTTGGCAGATGGTCCAGAGCAGCATGCCACAAGAAAATACAGACTTCAGAAGGAACCCGAGGTGCCCAAAGAGCCTTGGCATACCGAACCTTAGGCCCATGGACCAATTCGGCCCATGAACCTTGGTGAATTATTTTGCCTTTTACCAGTGAATCCAAAAAAAAAGTTGTATGTTAGCTAAATTAAAGATAGACCAGTGAGAACAAAAACTATAGCACCCCCACACAAAGGCACCACCACACGGCCTATGCCATCATCACAAACTGACATAAGTTGAGAAGAATTATCCATCGAGGCCATCCATAAATGACATAGTCATCACCGTCGTGGTTAATTAATACAACAATTTCAACAATCATGAAGTACCACCAACACACCAATCATTCTAACTATCTTGAGAAAGGTATGCATTCTTATTTGTTTGGTTAGTACCACAAGTGGTGGACTAAACAATCCAGATTTGAACCTCACCAACTCCTATTTAATTTCAGTACGCTTCCTCCTATGCTCAACACATTTTAGGTTAGACCACCCAGCTCCGATTTCTACATCCAGCCTTGTGACAAAAGGGCAGACCAATACCATGCTCTTGTCGCCACCACAGTTGTTGCCACACATTGCATGCTAAATGATCCAAAGTAGACGCCCAAATATCCTCTGATCAGCAATCCACCAACCATAGTCGGCTTTGAGCCACGTACAAAGAGGGGGAACAATAAACATCTCCAATGGTTGATCACCCAAGACCATGGGGAAGATCAACACCCCAAATGATGCACATGCATGCATCCACTGATGTCAATGGTGCTAGTGTGCATCACTATAGTTCGTCCTATTCAACATCGACACAATATTTCACTTGGATTTGCCATGATCCCCTCCAACTTGCACCAATGGGCACACCCCACAGCTCTCCACCTTCACCATGTGCTGCTATCCAAACATTTGAAACGAGATCCAATCTCCCGATCGACGATCCCCACACGAACAAGACCCAACTCCACATCACCTGGCGTCGTGCTTGGCCACCACCAAACCTACCAAGGGGCATATTTGCAGAAAATAATCTGCATACGTTCCTGAACTACCTCCCAAGCTCCGCGTCGACGCTGGAGCAAACAGTTAAACACAAGGTTTAGGGTTTTGCGTGGGTGGTTGACATCCAGCCTCACGTCTCAATATATAGATGATCACAATACAGTTACATACATATACAAATATGTGTACATGTACAATATACTAGACCCTATATTTTACATGCCCCCTCAATCTGAACTACATACAAGATTCAGATTGGTTCTCAAGCTTGCCTAGCAACTGCCTAGTAGCGGGTTTAGTAAATACATCCGCTTAACCGATCATCTCAGAGAAATAAACCCGACTTCTAGTTCACAAGCCGCTACCCATTCTCTCACAAAATGGAAATCAATCTCAATGTGTTTAGTCCGAGCATGAAACACTGGATTCGCCGTCAGGTAGGTTGCGCCTAAGTTATCACACCACAATATAGGTGTACGCTGCCGTGGGACTCCAAGTTCTGTGAGAATTGAGTGTATCCAAATGGCTTCAGCCGCACCATTGGACAATGCCTTATACTCTGCCTCGGTGCTTGACCTCAAGACTGTGGGTTGCTTCTTTGAGTTCCAAGATACAAGATTGGGTCCAACAAAGATAGCAAATCCACCAGTGGAGCGTCTATCATCAACACAGCCTCCCTAGTCTACATCAGTGAATATACTCACCCAAGAACTGGACTTCATTTAACCGTAGTCTCATGTCTAGCGCATCTTTGACATATCTCGTAATATGCTTAATCGCTTTCCCAATGATCCTCCATAGGTCGAGACAAGAACCCACACACTTTGTTCAACGCAAAGGAGATATCGGGACGAGTGAGGGTCAAATATCAAGTGCTCCAACCACAACCGCGATACCTAAGGAGCTTATTAGTACCCGGGGTGCACCACTATGACATGAGAGACTCTTAGATGTGGCAAGCGGAGTGGAAGTGGCCTTGCAGTTCTCCATGTTGACACGATGAAGAAGATCCAATGCACACTTTTTCTGTGTCAAAATCATGCCCCCTGAATGAAAGGACGCTTCCAAACCAAGGAAATACTCCAGGCGACCCAAATCTTTGATGGGAAAGCTAGGAGACAATGACTGCACAAGACGATCTACCACGTCGGGGGTTGATACGTCCATTTTGCATCATGCTTTTATACCGATATTTATTGCAATATGGGTTGTTACTACACATTATGTCACAATACTTATGCCTTTTCTCTCTTATTTTACAAGGTTTACATGAAGAGGGAGAATGCTGGCAGCTGGATTCTGGGCTGGAAAAGGAGCAAAATATTAGAGACCTATTCTGCGCAACTCCAAAAGTCATGAAACTCCACGAAAGTCAGTTTTGGAATATATTAAAAATATTGAGCGAAGAAAGCACCAGAGGGGGGCCACCCACTATCCACGAAGGTGGGGGCGCGCCCTATGCCTCGTGGGCCACCTGGAAGCCCCCCGATGCCCATCTTCTGGTATAAGGTGTCTTTTGCCTTGGAAAAAATCAGAAGGAGTCTTCGAACGAAGCGCCGCCGTCTCGAGGCGGAACTAATCTAGGGCTCCATGAGCTGTTCTCACGGGAAACATCCCTCCGGAGGGGGAAATCATCACCATCGCTATCACCATCGATCCTCTCATCGGGAGGGGTCAATCTCCATCAACATCTTCACCAGCACCATCTCCTCTCAAACCCTAGTTCATCTCTTGTATCCGATCTTTGTCTCAAAACCTCAGATTGGTACCTGTGGGTTACTAGTAGTGGTGATTACTCCTTGTAGTTGATGCTAGTTCATTTATTCGGTGGAAGATCATATGTTCAGATCCTTTATGCACATTAATACCCCTCACTACAAAAAAATACACTTCCGTGATGATACGTGTTTGTCACAGTAGGTCGCATTTTCTGTCATGCATGTACATCCATGACAAATTTATGATGTAATCAAGATAGTCATACACTGTCACGTCAGAGAAGTGTTCCATGACATTACCAAAATTATCATCATGGAAGTGTCCACTTCCATGACGATAAATCGCGCGTCACGCAGTGCTTTTCGTCAAGGGTGGTGACCGACACGTGGCATCCACCGTAACTTAACGCCATTAAGCTATCGGGTCGGGTTTGGATTCGATAACCGTTAATGCCCCTACCAATGGGGATTTTCCACGTAAAATCATCATTGGTCGGAGGAAACACGTGTTTGTTCATCGCTGGGGATGTGATGTCATCCACTCATTGGACAAAAGGCGCCTATGATACGCCGACACGTGGCACGGCCCAACAGAGGCCCATTCTGTGTGAAAAGGCCGAAACCCGTTTGACTTGGTCAAAGATGGCGGGTCGGCCATGTAAAGCCCGTTAATCGACCTGCTTGCATATAGCCCATTTATAGCCCGCTAACCCAAGGCCCGTTCGCCCCATCCGAATTAGGGCCAAGATGGCGTCATCTGGGCCATCCAATATGATTCCAAAATTTTCACTTCGGCCCATGTATGGCCCATGACGTCTTTCGCCCATATGAGGCCCTATGTAACTCTTGGCCTATTAACGGCCCGTGGTGAAACTAGCCCGTAATGAATAAAGGAATCACTTTACACCCATTAACGGCCGTGGTGAAATCGCCCGTAATGAACAAGGTATCACTTTATACCCGGCTCGTTATTCCGCTGGGCCGTTTCAACCCATGTTATCTTCGCCTTCTCGAGCCCATTTATTCTTGGGCTCATTTCGGCAAGATTCGTTTACTTACTACCGTTCTTGTCATTTTTACGCTTGTGGGCCAAATTCAGCCCGTGGTTAGATCGGCCCGTTTGTGGTCCGTTTGTCGGGCCGTTTTCATAGCGTCATCAAATACGACCTATTAACGATGGCCCGTTATAGTTGGCCCATGAACGGACGATTCCAACTCTAGCCCGTTTACGGCCATATTGCGGCCTGTTATTGGCCCATGTTTGGCCAATCGATCATACGGCCCGTAGAAGGCCCATTATTTCTACGGCCCATAGAAGGCCCACTGTTTCTATGGCCCATATAAGGCCCATCGCTTTCTACAGCCGTAGGAGGCCCTTGTCACTACTGATAAATATTAGCTCATGGTTATTGTGGCCTAGTTTTAAAAATAGGTTATTGTACCCACTAGCAAACCGCGAAAAGAACTGCTATGACTACAAGCAAACAAATAAACAAGACAACAAGGAAATAAATAAGCAAGCAACTTACGCTTAGGCTATCAATGGCTTATCACATATATTACATCCACTGGCATCAAAGTTCGCCACCAAAGGCAAATAAACGCGCCGACAAAAGAATATACAAAATCGAGAGCACTTTAGAAGGCACTAGGCTTTGGCAATACTTCCCCCCAAACAAATTTGAAGAAGCCGAGTAGACCTCGCCAGTTGTGTCAACGATAGATGCATCAACACTAGATTTAAGGCATGATGGTGCATACGGCAAATTCTCGACATCTTCATTGCATCTTTGACTTCAAGTCGAGTCTGGTGAAGCAAGCCTTTTTCGCTTTAAGTTGAGACCGAAGAAGTCAAATCGATTGAGGCGCCGATCGCACAGAGGTTGTCTCACACCTGGCTGGTGAGTAGCTTCACCACATCTTCATCAAGACAGAACCTTGGGGTCATCTCGCTGTCCTCAAGATGGTTTGGCTCACTATCTTCCCTAAAGTTCTACACTGGCGTAAGAGATACGACTCTGAAAGAGAAACAAGGAGACACGTAATGTGTTTCACAATTATATAAGCAAATAAATGGATCTGCTTCAAGATAAGGAACATGTTTTACAACTACAATTTGAAATGGTAGTTGTTGCAAACATCCAATCGATGTAAACAAAGCAAAGCAAACAAAGAAGGAGGAAATGATGCCTATCCAAATCTATACTAGAAACAAAGTTTGAAGGCTTGAGAAGGATGAACTTACATTACATGTTAACACGGGCTGGACAAAGCCCTTCTCCATGTTGATGGAAGGATAATTCAATAAATTCCCCAAAGAAAATTCTTTATAAGCGTTGCCATTATTCTACATTTTGCAAAGAGTAAATATAGATCAAATAATATTGGAAGAAACAGAGGATAATGAAGCTCAGGTGCAGATTGATGATACATAATCAAATAGCAATTAATTAAGTACATCGCTACAAGGCAAAAGGGAGAGAGGTACTGACAAGGGCAATGCAGAGCCCATTATTGTTTTGAGATCGTATGATCCTTTGAGCAAGGAGATTCATCTAAAATTAGTTTTCATACAAGAGAGAAGGTAAGGCACAAGCGAAATTTAGGAGTTCAAATTTTGAATTGATATCATAGATAAGACTGACGCTGGGTTCAGCAGTTCTAATAGGGGTTTGGCCACCGGAGTAGGGGTAAAGTGTGGTACAGCTTGGGCCTGTGTTTTCTCGTGGTCACGATCTATCTGATTTAACAGTATCACTACCTTTTCCAAATACCTAGTTTGTACTCCTTGAGGATCTGCACTCACCCTCTTCCTTTTGGACATCTATTACGAAAGAACAACATTTGACTGGAAAAACATAGTGTGACGACACATGGAAGAGGTACATAAAATGGATATGTATGGCATATACTCATATATGATGCTTTAATTAAGCAGATGGTGTAACAAAGTGGAATTAATGCAAGAGTACAGATGCAAAATATGTGCGACCAATACAACTTTGCAAAGTTAGAGCAAGCACCTTGATGGGTGAATAAGATAGGCCATCCTCCACCATGCCAAGTTTGTTAGCCAGTGGATCGTTCAAGTATTCCTCTCGTGTGCCCATTCTCATATTCATTTTGATAATGTTCAATATCCGACATGCATGAAAACATAAAAACAAGTGAGATTTTCTTTGTAATGCGTATGATTCTAATCCAATCGCCTCCCTCAGAACCCCTTTGTGCTATCTCCGCAATTCTTTTTAAAAGATGCCATGCATGCTGTAATTTGTTGCGTGCATTAATATAATGTGGCCTACTACTCAAAATATGAGAGCTCCGTAAGTGATGACACTTCGCAGATGATGCTTCAACATATAGTAAAGAAGAACAAGTCGACCGACCGATGCATTCAAAATATACTAAGGGAGAACAACTCGATCCCAAATGACCGCAAGAGAAGAGTATCATCTTAAAGAAGAGCGGAAGAGCAAGGTAGATTGAAGATATTACAAGTCTTTCAATACAATGTCGGTTGGCCACCCATGATGAACCAGAGCGCACGTAGAAATACTATTCTTTCCGGGTCTCTCCATATGTGGCTCACATGCATTTCTCGAAACTAAAGTAGGAACATTTAGCTAACCAATTAAACATCTCTCGCTTTTACTAATATCAAAGAATAATATCAGATATGAATTTGTACAACTAAGCTTGTTTAGCTCGATGGGTGGAGCAAAGGTTATTATTATTACACTAACCACGAGGGCTGATTGTGGTCATCATAAAATGGGGAAAACATAAGCATGATGAGTATAGTGTTGACCGTGGCGTTGGGATGGCAGATCTGAAGTCGCAAACCGCGCAAAGTGTAGTTAGAAACCGATGTTTGCTTTGAAATAACAACTAAGATTTGGTATGGACAAGAAAGTACGGCCAACAAGTGACAAAGAAATGCAATTATCCTGTCTGCTCTCTATATGTCAAGCGACATGCATTTGGAAACTCAAGTGGGACCTTTAGCTAACCAATTAAATGTGTCGGTTAACTAATATCAAGATTATCATATCACAATCATATTTGAACAACTAAGCTTTCAATTTCGAAAGTGCGTGTTGTTTAGCTTGAAGGGTGGAGTAATGCTAGTACTTACGTAAAGCACCCTACGCAGTATCATAGTATAGTAGATAAAAGGGAAAACCCTAAGCATCAAGAGAAAAATCAGGAAAGTGGAACTAGTCAGATTAAAGGTGGCGCATGTTTTTCAAAACTAATTTAGGGAACATTAGGTGACCAATTAAACGCTCTGCTTTTAGTGATATGAGCATCATATCAGATTCAGATTTCAACACGTAAGCTTTGGGTTGAGGTCTTGAGGAGCAAGCTAGCACGTGCTAATGATACACCTACGATGATGGTAGTGAATATAAAGGGGGAAACCATAAGCGTTTTACGAGTATAGTGCGTGCTCAGCTATGGCGGATCTGAATGTGCAAACCGAACAAAGCTACTTCGCAACCAATGTTTGCTTTCAACTAGCCACTACGATTTGGTACGAACAAGAAAAGTACAGTAAACAAATTACAATCTATTTTGCGGGTGAGATCAATAACTTAAGCACATATGGAAGAGTACCACCTCTCTTGTGACACCGAGTAGGCCTATCTTGTCGTTGAGGGTCTTTGCCGGTGCGATGGTATCGTCAAGTGGGAAGAAGACTTTAGATCATGACGGCCGGGTCGGGGGATATATCCTGTTGCCGTGGACGAGGCGGTCGTAGGAGCGGCAACGGCAAGGTGAACAACGTCCATCTCTTGAAGTGGACGACGGGGTAGGGATAGCGGCTCCGGCAAGGTGGAGGATGGGGTGGCGGACGGAGGAGGCTGGCCGTAGTGCGGAGGTTGTCGTGTCACGACGGTGTATGAATGGGGAAATGGGGGAGGGGGTATCTCAAACTTTGTGACGCTTCTCAAATGGGGAAAGCACTTGAACTTATCCCCTGCTTAAAATTTCGGACATCGCGTCCAGTTGGGGATAGGACTGATAATCTCAAGCATCTCCCAAATATTTGCAGTAACTATTTCAAAGCGAGGAGAGGGTGTTTTGTCATGCAGTTGGTGCCCACGGTATATGAACGGGGGCTGGTGTAGGCGGTTGTGTCACGTCGATGTTAGTTACACATCTACCCCTATTTAAAATATTAGCCTACATCGATTTCGGATGAGGAGAGTTTGTTTTGCCGCCCAATCGTGTATGAATGGGGAAATGGAGGAAGAGACACATGTCTTTCTGACGAGCTTGAATCAAATGTGTTTTGTCACCACGCTTACGCCCCACCGTGTCCGGGAATGGGCTCAGAGGCCGTCGTGTCACGCCCGATTGAAGTTACTAGTCTACCCCTATCGACAAAGCAGTAAATCCGGCCGATAAGGATGTCAACCGTCAGGTAGATAGTAATTTCCATCTCAAGCAAACACTTGCTTCGGGCAGCCCACAAATTATAGTGGGTGTTTAGCCGCTCGCTCAAAAACTTGGGAGAATTAGCATTCACGTCATTTCCCTGGGCCTCAGCAAACTAAATTCAAATCCAATTTGTATTCGGTTACGAATATCCATAGACAATTATACATTTTGTTATTTATTTCTTCACAACCACAACAAAGATTTATTCCACCTTTATATATGATTATGATTTAGAAATGTCGTGATCTTCAATTCAATGAGGTTGGATACACTCGAGTCAAATGTTTATTTCATCCAATACAATATGCTCACACGAAAAACAGTTCACCTTATGTCAATCATACAAGTACCGAGGATTACCTCGCTAAAAAATCCGGATCATTACAACACATGGACAACATAGGGGTATTGCAACATAATAGATTCGTAGACATGACACAACATGCAAGTACAATAATCTAATGACAATTTCAACTGGTATCTAAAGAAGAACCGGATTACCTTTGGGCTTCAGATAGCGTAAATAAAGTAGCATTCTCCTCCGCCTTCAAATGCAACATTCTTACTTCCTCCAATTCTTGGGTTACTTGCATAATGCGTGCCGCTAATTCCGTAATTTCCAGCCTCAAGATAAAGATTACCTCATTCATGGCAGCCACACCATCTCTTTCTCGCTTCTAGTAGAGCCTCAAGCATTATAATATCGTGCTCAGCGTTTCTCCGCGGTGTTGCCTTCCGGAATCGCTACCATCCGGTAACATGGATGGCGACCGCTTCCACAAATAGATTCTAGGGTTGTACATTGTGTCCTAGTGTGAACGGTATCCTCAAAGGTTTCAATGGACATAAGTAAGAGATAGTTATCGTATGATCCAGCAAAGATAGCTTACATGGTAAACGACGGATCTAATTATTGCCGAAAGCATGGCAAACTATATTTAAATGGTTCAAGCAAAGATCATTAAAAGAAATTAAAATGGTAAGATGAAACTAGGGATGTAAGTGGCAAATAAGCGACATACACGCCACGATCCCATCTAGTTAGTTTTTGCTACCTCCCTAGTTCATTTTCCTCAAAAAACAAAAACTCTTTTGAACTATCATACCACTAGTAGACTTTAATTAGGATTAAACGGGACCCAGTTGACATCCCTAGTTGAAGGGAGTGTACCATCGCTATATTTAAGTTGCCAAGGCATCTAAGCAGTTGAAATAATCTGAGAAAGCACTTAACAGTGTGGCCTCATATAAACTACGAAGACAAATTTTGTGATGAAGTTGAGAGGAAAAAGTTAAGGACTCAAATGAAATAGGCATGCATTTCTTTACGATTGTGAAGGTAAGCTAATCATATTAATGACTGCCAACCTGTATAGCATAACAACAAACAAACATTCGAATCAAGCAATACAAAGAAAGCATAGAACTGAACTATTTGTAGTTCGGTAGGATTACAAAAGTTGAGGGCACAAGCCAAGAAAGCAGCCCACTCAAGCATTACATTTCACATGTACTAAAACACACCGGCTTACCATATGTTGCCGTGGAAGCCTACATTCTAAGTTGCAATGTTCTTTGAAGATATCAAGATCCCGTGGTTGCAAATCTAGTTGTTGTAGTTTATTCTCGCACCCTCTATTTAGGTAAAATTAATTTTAATCGCATGCACCGGGTCCGAATTGATCATCAATGGTTCATCTAAACTAATGAAAGAAGGGTGTGTGCATACACGACAATATATCTCGCTTCCCCTCTATTTTTATGCTTGTTCGAGGTGCCAACCCCAAAAGAACAAATATTTTGCTTGATGGGGTTGGCAGCTCCATAATAAATAGAAGCATCAAATTAGTCATGCAACTTGGGAAGATCAAGAACACACAAACAAGTAATGAACAGAGGCTCGGAGCGATGATGTAATAGCTAGCATCGTAAAATGTAGGGTAAAACGAACAAAAGCAGCGGAACCACATGCTAGTTTGCTGATGTGTAATTAAGCATAGAGAATATTAAGCGATTGATGGAACCAACAGTGGCATCGTAACAAAACTAAAGCATATTAACTATATGTGCAATCGGTATGTAATTTAGCACATGTAACATGTTCAACTTTGCCGTAAGTATGGCCCTCACGGTGTGCAAAGCGAATAACGCGTCTCATGAAAAACTGAATGATGCCCTCAAGAAATTCAAAGGTGCGGTGCTTATGCTAGGAAAGTGAAGCGTGAAAGCGCCTACCGTTGGATAATAGTACCGATTCTCGGCAACAGATGGGTATCGCTTGTCATACTTGATAGCTAAGGATCGTCGATGGTACTGTGTTGCGGTTGAGTTTGGTAGAAGCTATCGCTGCGTCGGCTGAAGCGGCTCGATTACTTTCTGATTGCGGTGCTGTCGACATACAAGAAAGCTCATCTGTGGTAAGTGAACAGTTGCATGATAAAGAGAAAAACGAAGAATACAAATCGAATAACTGATAATGACGCGGCTAAGGTCCCGGTAAAGCTGGGGCGGTGGAGTTGAATATGGCGTCCGTGGAGCCGGGTCCGTGCGATGGATGAAGGCTTGGCGGTAGCGTTGTCTGTTGCTTTCGGTGAGGCGGATCTGCTGCGGCGGACGAGGGCTTGTATGAAGGGCTAGCGAAGGGGCTTAACGAGGGAGTCGTTGAAGGGCCTACACTGTGGTGGACGAGGGCGCCGCTAAAGCAGATCCGGTCGCGGTGGACCATGATGGCGGTCAAGGAGATCTGGAAGCTGCGTGGACAAGCCAGTCGTTAGGCGGCTCCGGTGAAGTGGTGAGTTGGCGCTTGGGTGTTCCAAGGTGTGGAAAGGTAGATCCGTGCGGGGTGTGAGGTCCACCGGCTGGCCGAGGACTAGATTCGCGGCTTGCCGTGGTTGGGGGGCCTGTGGGAGGGAGGGGAGGGCTCTGCAGGGGAAGAATGTTTGGGGGCAAAGAGGGAAAACAACGGAGTTACCAAAGCAGCCCTTTTTCACGTAAGGCGAGTAAAACAGAATATCGCGAGGCTAAACTTTCGGGCCAGCGTGATATTTCGATGTCGCCGGAAGTTTGAAGCTTTTAGCGCCTAAAATTATAAGTATTCTCGCTCTCGATTTGGGACGACTATGATATCATGGCCGACAATTTGTTTGTTTTGCACGCATAAAAAAAGTGAAAGTTTTGAAAATCAATGTTCCAACTCAAAACTTAGATTGTCCATTCAATTCAAATATGGATCATTGAGCTACTACAGGCAAATACCATCATACGGTCCAATTCAAATGAAATTCCAAATGTGTTTATCCTAAATATGATGACAAAAGCAAAAATGCATATGTGTATGAATAAAGTGGATGATTATAAAGTTTGAACATGCCCGTATGTGTATATCTCTAGGTTTGATATATGAATTTGAAATCATGAAATCCCGGCTTAAAAAATGTACCTCCGTTTAAATGAATTACAAAAGCTAATGATGGAGTCAATTCCAAAATTCCAATCTTAGGTTTGTAATTCGTACATCAAAAGGTATATCACGTGATGTTCAAAAGTATCGTTATCTCATAGTACAAATTGTGAAACAAATTGATCAACCATGAGTGCAATAATATCTCAATTACGCTAAAGTCCCTCAAATATAGACACCTCACTCTTTATCTCAAGTCACCCCCCCCCACCACACCACACACACACACACACACACATAGAGAGAAGTCGTTCTCTCCCCAAAGACCAACACACGAGCACATTAACACCCCTCTCTCTCTTCTAAAGTCCGGACCCCCAACATAGGTCTCTATCACTTTGTCTCTCGGCATGCACACATCTCTTCCCTCACTCTCTAGGTCTCGCTATCTCTCTTACCCAAGCACACACACTATGTAGAGTGTATATTTCCCATACACACAAAAACGTCATTTCCCAAACGCCTATCTCCCCTAGTTATGTGGTTCTCACAAGCACTCATCTCGTACACCACCCCCACTGCAAACAAGCACACACTTTGTCTCCTTGTCCACCACTCTCCTCTTTCTATCTCTCCCACATGCGGACCCGCCTACCTCCTTCCTCAGTATACATATATGTCGTGACTCTTTGCATAGCTCCCTAATGTATAATCGCTTCTCGATTTCAAGCACATTGTTCTCTACACCATCTATTCTAGATCTCTCATGAAGTCCCTATCACACACACGATGACTCGCTTCCCACGCGTCTCCGTTCATAGGCCAATTTCGACAACATCAACATTGTCTCCCTATCTATACGCCATTTATGGACACAACGACCCCTCTCGCCCCTCTCTCTCCTCTCTCTATCTCTCTCCGCCGCTAGCTCTCTCTCTCTCTCTCTCGCTCACACACCCCTCTCTACACACACACACACTCGATGTCTCTTCCAAATAGTCTGCTCCCCGCTCGCACCAGCGCTATCCTGCTACTACACATGTCACACCATTCCCTTCCCTTATACTAGGTTTACACATCATCGCGGTCTCTACTCCACATACACTCTCTCCCTCTCACACACAAACGCTGCACAAACACACACAGACACGCACAAACACCCATTTATCTGGATCCTCATCTCTCCCCATGTCCGCATGTGTATCTCACACACTCACTCTCCTAATTATGTATATGTGTCTCCACGTTACACAACACAAAGCCCCATGTACATGTCTCTCTATCCTCCACACACATAGACACAAAAGAATCTGCTATCATTGCCTCGGCCTCTAACATATCACACACGACACCTTACTCTCTCTCTCTCTCTCGCAAACCACGCTCAACAAGGGGTTTCCACATGAATAACTTCTACCGTCCCTATTCATCAACAAATGGGCAAGATGCAAACCACGAGATGTGAAAAAAGAATAAATCTACACGTGCTTAGACCACCTAGTATGACTACTAGGACTAGACCAAGCCAAAAGCACCGCACTGTCACCCCCTCCTTGTCGTGGCGCATTTTGGAAAATCTTTGTTTTACATAGTCGAAGTCATTGTGCTAAGGCCCCACATGCCGAGGCATTGAATAGAATGTAGATGCTAGTTTACTAAGCAAGTATTGATAATACGTTTGTATCTCCATACTTATATTTCTTCTCTTATAAAAAAGCGAAGTTGGTGATGATGGTACGTGTGCCATCTTGCAATATAGACCGTCCGATCTATATCTCGATTTGGATGGAAATTAAACTAAAAGATACCCGCACCCTCTCCACATTTTGCGAGACAAGGCCTTCCCTCGTTCATCCTTATCTCCAACAAACCTCATTGTTGAAAGCAATTAATAAAGGAAGCCTCTAGAACAAACTGGCCTGGTGGCATTGTCGTCAGCTGGCCAATCCCCCATGCCTTCGCCGGCCCCCCACCAACCACCACCACACCCCACTCCTCTTCACCTTATCTCATATTTCTCGAGATATCATTAGTTTTACACATGGGATTACTCCCGCAAGGGTCAATCACAACAAGTGTTTTATAAAAAATGCATCTTGATGTTCCATGCGATGCATTTATGCGCTATGTGTTCCGCAAGACTAAGTTGGTGATGCTGGTGTGTCTGTGATCCGTCGTTTCTGACCATTAGATCTACATCTAACGATTGTGAGGTAAGATGTTGCCTTTTCTCACCAACATCCCACTTGTCTACCAATTTGCAGAAAAGCCCATAATTAGTATCTTAAAACCAACCACATCCCTCCCTGACCTCACCAAAACAGCCCAAGGAATATATTCTAATTGAAACATAATATATCTCTAGTGACATATGTATATCAAAATTAGAGTGTTTTTGTACCAAGTTTGTGAATAAGTACTATTCTAATTAAGATTCGATTTTAGCGGACATGAACATTGCTTGGTATTTCCAACCATGCATTTTTCCCCTAGTATTCCATAGTTTTAGTTTTCCATCAAGATATTAGTCACTCATGGTTGATATTTACTTTTTCAATCATGTACACATATAATGCTATGTAACTAGCCTTGCTTATTGGCTTCCAAAGCTTAACTTTCACTCCTACTTACAATATGTATAGTATTTAACAAAAAACTACCACTTTCAACCAGCCCTAGGAAGAATCTATTGTATAAAAAATAGCAAAAACATACCAAAAATTTCTTAATCCACGCCAAAAACTACTACCTAGTACTCCTACCAATTAGGTTTGTTTAAACCCATTTATGATGTGGTTGGCCCACACGTCCGTCTTTGTGAGGCAGCTTAAACCAACACATTTTGTTTGGACTGCTGACACGAGGGACCCACATCTGACCTTCTATCCTGTTATTCCCCCTCAAATCATTATTTTTCCTGAACATTACTTCAAACAAGATCGATCCGTGTTCGCCGGGTGGCGCCGGTGATGAGCGAGTTGGTCAGCAGCTTCCGCTTGACGGGCCGGACGCCCAGCCTCTGTGATGGGTTGGCGAAATGGCCTGGCGTGACTCCACGAGCGAGCAAGCTTACCGCCTTCGCTCTAGCCGGATGGTTGGCCTTAAGCGCTGCAAGGCCATGAAAGCAAGCCGCCATGCCATGCCAATCTAGCTAGCAAATCTTGCGGACAAGCGGTGGACAAAGCTATCTTGGCTAGCTAGCGGCATGGCCGGAGATGGCCTGACATCCCGGGCTGCCGCAACATGGGCTCCGCATCCCGTGGTTTTACCTGCATATACGCGTGTTGGCCCGGTAGGCTGACGTCCGATGGCCGAGGATGACTAGGTGACGGGCCGGAGGTAGGAGGTCACTCGAGGATTTTTGTTGGTAAGAGCATGTACAATGGTTGATAAGGTAGTCTTATCTTAAGTCCGCCACGTATGCAAGTGGTAGTAGTCTCTTGGCATTTTAGTGGTTTCTTGCATTATAGGGGTTTCTTGTAAGGAACAATGTCATTAAATACTAGCGACAAAAGGCGGTTCTAGGTTGCGTTGTACTCAACGAGTACTACTGAGTGGTCGCGGAGTGTATACCTCTCGTTTGTGGGTTCGATCCCGGCCGAGCCATTTACAGCCTTTTTTTAAATAGTACTACTACACTTCGCCATTTAGCCAATATTTTACACGGGTAGTTTGAGTTTTGAAGTCAAGCGGACGTGGCCCTCACAATCTGGGTGCACTAGATAGCCTAGCCACGTGAACGGGTTTTCCTTCCCAAAGCATCCCATGGGTCGGCGTGCTCGCCTCTAGCCGCACCTCGCTTGCAGCTTCCTCATCAGCCTATAGTAGCATATTTAAACTAGCGCCTCCCAATTAAGCTTCCGAGGAGCCGAAAAGTTCGTGGCAGGCATTGGGAATCGCAATATGGCTCTACACGTAAAGTGCTCTACTATAGCTTGTGGCGTTGCACGCATGGACTTCACTCCATTATCGGCTCTACTATAAAAGAAATTCCTATTGACATGTTTTTTTTTAAACGGAGGCAAAAGCTTTGCTTCATCTCTTCATAAAGAAGGAACTACTAACAAAGTTCGACGAGATCCATTACATCTCCACAAATGGAAGCGAAAAGCCTAGTCTCGCTGTATCATATAACTCAAATGTTCTTCCCCTGCAGTAACCGTCGCTGATAAACAGGCTGCTAGTGTGTGCGTTGGAGAGGAGCGGTGAGTAGGCTACCAACACCCCCGAGAGGAGCGGGTCTGAATAGAGCACCGAGAGTACCCACTAGGCCACTACGCAGTGTACTTTCCCCTGCATTGATAGTACAACGATGGTTCTAGAGAACAGTAGTACCTCTCCACTTCCAACCCGTAGCTCCTTAGCCCCGAGATTCAAGAGTTCAAAACTGGTGCACTATACTAGAACTAGACAAGAAGTTACAGACATCGCAGACTACTAGTTGAGAAAAGTAGCACTAGTATCAGCGCATAAAGACGAAGTACGACCATTCGTCAACATAATGTAAGACGCTTTTTTGACACTAGTTACGTGTAGCACAAAATGGCAAAACATACCCAAAATTTCTTAATCCACGCCAAAAACTAATACCTAGTGCCAAAAATTTCTTACTAGTGCTATTGTTTACAGTATAGTGCAATCCCATAATGTTCCATAATGGTAGTACTAGTACTACTCCCTCCATTTTTGTATACAAGGCCACAAACCCATATTACAGGTACCAAGACAAAAGTTAATGTCTTCTAAGTCAATGTTACAAGCTAGCTTGTCTTCTTGTTTGCCGTGTAAATTAATGTGTATTCTTCTCTTTCATGCACATCAAGCCAATGCTCTCACTCCCTCATGCATGCAAGGGATAATTAATGTCCTCATTTGCTAGTACTACGAGGCAAACACCATTAATATTGCATCAATTAGTGTTAGTGGCCTTGTATATCTGCAAATTGTAATTTTGATAATGGCCTTGAATATAAAAATGGAGGGAGTAGTAAATAAAGCCTCACCCCTTCGATGAGGAACGATCTACAGTTGGAAGGGACGAGGCCCTGCGGTTACTACGCTCTTATCTCCTCCTCGCCAGCCTCCTCCTTCAAGAGAAGGAAGTTCGCTATTGCTCCCCATGGATTCACCAGCGGGTTCACCTCCCTGCCTGGCTGGCTGGGAGACTCTTGACGACGATCCTTCCCGGGAGAAATCACACACCACCGGGCCTCCGGGACGTCCTCACCGCCAAGACTCGGTGCTTCCTCGCACCAACTTTTCTTTCAAGACGCCGGGCTAAACAGTGCTTGGGAAAAGGCCATGCTTGTTGGTCTTCCATAAGCCCTCGAGAGAAGGTTCTTCTATGGGACAATCCTTCAACAGCCTCCACCGCCTCCCGGGCCATGGTTGCATCGTTGACTCCGCTTAGAGTTGCCGGGACGTTGAGAGGTAGTCGGATTTTTGTCCCCGATGGGCAGTGTCAAGAATGGAGTTTGATCATGTAATACTTAGTTATTCCAGCCCATCCTGTAATTTCTCCGCTGCCCACCGCCTTATATATAGGTCTCTGGGTCGGTGCCAACAAAGATTGGCTTGCATACCTCCCGGCCGGATACCACCATCATTTTGCACAACATCCACAACAATAAGGCGGGGCCGTTCCGGGTGAGACCCTTCTCCACCATTGGGATCGGCCTTCCGGACTAGCTAGGCTTGAATACGTATGATGATGCCTACATGAGATTGAAGAAGATAGCAATTGCGGACCCGCCGACAAAGCGACGCGGCTACGACGATTACTATCTCATCAATGCAGGAGGAAGTAACGGCAGAGGCTGGCGCATGTTGGTGGCGGCAGATTTGTACCCCTACACGTTTGAAGACGTGGCTGTGCCATCTAGGCCAAGCATCTTCATGCCAGTGACAAGCCGTGGGACTTGTTTTATCTCGGTTGCCATCCTACTAAGACGGGAAATTACAAAGGAATGCAACAAAACCATCATTTTGCATCCCTTAACGGATACTCCATTATTTTGCGAGGACCACCATCCTCGATCAAAATAAGATCGCCGATCCTAGATGTGCATTTGCATCCGTGATTCTGGTCTAACCCGGAACCTTGTAGCTGACTTTGGCATATTGGGATCAACTATCTTAGCAAATCGTTACCCATGGTACCACCGATGTGCAACATGGTCAATAACAACCTACCACGATCGGACCGTCACCATCTACCTGTATTCCATTTTTAACCCTCTCGCCTTTCTCTTTCATTGTTGTACTAGTAGTATACTTAGTAGTACTAGTAGGAGTACTTTTACCTTGGAGGACGCGTATAGCTAGCTAGGCCCTTGAAGACTTGAACCCACTAGCCGCCACCATTTTTGTTTCTTTTCCATGTCTTACTATCTCATCCATGTAGCCAAGAGTGTGGCTATATATAATAAGCCGGGTTATTTTACTTCCTGCATCAGACTGAGTAGTAATATTTACTGCACATAAAGATATCGATCCGCCATATTGGAGCACAACATTATTATGCATGGACCTTGACTATGTATGTCACCATGTGTCCAGATTCAGATGTCGCGTGTACCAAATGAACTACGCCGAGTTCCCCATGATGCTACGTGGGTGCCGAGGAACACTCTTGGAGAGTACTACGCTTTTGCCATCTGGGACAAATACCTCATTGTGAAGCGGATGCCACCTTCCGTGCACGACCATACGGAAGGCCCGGGCCGCTCATGAAGCATGGTTGTGTCTTCATTGCGAACCACGGATGAGCGACATCTTGGGACCACGCTTATCCCTCGATTTATGCCGCTTTCTCAAAGCCTTGGATGAGTCTCCATCGTAGGAACCGGACCAGAAAACTGTGATAATGATTCCGTTGCTGCTCACCGCTATGGATCGTACCATCCATGAAGAACACTCGGGACTGGAACACGGAGGAGGACATGTAGCCCATCTATAACGGTAAGTGAGTACGGTAATTGTGAACGGGGAAGCACTGTGAATATATGTGGACTAGTCGTGTACACATTTATCACATGAATTGGAGATGAACTTGTGTGGCATAGTGGCATTTTGTCCTTTAGAATTTATTACTAGTAAATGTGTTATGTGTATGTGCAACTTGTGTGGTTGTCGCCGACGCAAGCTCCAACACGCTCTTTGAGAAAAAAAAGGTGGCACACCTTTGGATATATCGTGACGTGGCGGGCATCATACAAGAGCATTGATTCGCTATAGTTGTAGTACACTCCTACTAGGATGACAACTCCTATAAAACCTTGCGCCTCGCTCTTTGCCTCTTCGGGAGGTTCAATAACAATTCGATTTCGTGTGAACCTTACACTTGGCTCTTCGCCTCTTCTAAGGTCCAACAATGATGATACTACAAAGCAGCAATATGCTTCCGCAACCGACACCAATTGAACTACTGCACGTCCACCGCAAAGGGCGAGGGCGGCGAGAGGAGAGGGAGAGGGCGTGGTCAAAACTCCTCTCCTCGCCCCTGCGAACTCATCGCATGCGTGGGCGAGGGAGAGGCGTAGGTAAGCAAGCTTCTCCTCGTTCGTGAGTTAAGCCGGGACACATCAAAAGCGGTACTAGTACTAGTAGTAGTCCATATCATGCGTCCTTTCCGATTAATATGGCTTAATTTGAAACGAGAAAAATACACTAGCGGTCAATCGTATGTAAATAATACGCCTTTTTACGGTCACTATATATAGTTTTGCGGTGATTATACGATCACTAGCTCATCATAGAGCACCGTATTGCACCCTATTGACCGGCCACATAGTCGACGCGGCACTTTGTTGACTGGTTAAATTGTCACCTGGTTTACGGGTCCCACCCTACGTCAGCCAAGGTGGTAGCAAAGAAATCGATTAAACAAAACTTTTACGCGGTGCGCCGACATCGAGTCCAACCCTTCATGCCGCCAACCGCCTCGTCAGGTGTGAGTGCATGCACACATGTACCTCGGTCTTCCAACAAAGAGTGTACATCGGCTATAAGGCTAGTCATAGTGGAGAGTAACATATACTAGTATCATGCATATGATACTAGTGTATGATACTACATCTATAGTGCATAGTATCATAAAGTAGTATCATAGATGGTCTCATTTATTGCCATGCATGACACATACTCCCTCCTTTCCGGTTTATAGGGCTTATCTCAAAATTTTAGTTTTTCCATTTTATATGGCTCAATTTGGTTGTAGCATAACATTTATTGTGTTACGGTATCTACCTATGTTACTACTACCCTCTCTCTCTTCTTTAATTGTTTGCCACATAAGCATGTTTGCGAGTCCCAAGTACATGATACTAGTTATGTTACCCCCACTATGGCCAGCCTAAAACAAAGAGTGTAGTACATGATGTACATCTACACTTCCAATGCATTTAGCCTTCATTTAATCTTCTTCTCTCAATGGTCGCATGCACACATAAGTCTGATACTTTTGGGCGTTAATTATGCCTTGGTTGATGTGTAAATCTCTAAATGTACAGTCTTTCACGGACGTAGGGAGTAGCTTGAGCACTTGAGCGTGAGCGTGTGTGTTGCCTCTGCAGGTCGTGTGTAGCCGCATGGAGTGCGTAGGTGTATGCACTTAGAGTCCATGTGTACATGTGAGTGTTGCATGTTGCATGCATGCATGCATGCATGGGGCATACTCCCTCCCATTGACATGTTCATATTTCAAGGTTCCTCCGTTCCCTCCATAGGGTGATACTCCCTCTGCTCCCAAATATACAGAGTAAAGCCTCCTCCTGTTCCCAAATATGGAGTATTTGTCTTTCTACATGATTTCAACAAGTGACTAGGTACGGAGAAAAAATGAGTGCAAAGGAGCGAGAGGCATAGGGATACCGAGAAAGGAAGTCCTCACGATCCATTATTCCCCATCTCGGTCAGAGAGAACTATTCAACTAGTCTTCGCAGTGAAGTGACAATACACGCTGCAGCAGATGGGACACGTAATTAATAAGCTGAACCAGCGTGTTGGTGTTACTAAATCAGCCTTACCTAATCTGCCATCATGTTTGCCAAGAGAGCACGCTCAAGCAAATACGCTTCGCGCTCTGTCCTCCATTAAGCGACATATGGGCCCTCTTGTGGTAGACCCACATGTCATCAAGTAACTATTTACACCAAGGACGGTATATCCTGGTAGTAGTACTAGTAGAATTGGGATTTAATGCACTTTCTTCCCTGCCTTCCACTCTTCTTCCTCCTCTCTCTTCCCCATCGTCGGCCCTTTTACCATTTACCCCCGCCAACGCTCACCCGCCTGCGTATCTTCCTTGGTAGCTCATACGTACCATATCCCCGCTCACTACCCGCCACACGAGGAGGCTTCTTCGCTGTTCGCCCGAATCCACTTCCCCTGCTGGCTCGCAGCACCGAAAACCCCAATGGCGTAACCGGACGACACGCAGAGCCGCGATTGAATTCCTCCCGATGTTCTCTTGGAAGCAGATCCTAGTCGTGGACCTACTCAACACCGTCCTACCGCCGCATGCTCGGTGTCTTTGTACCATCTACTCATCGCAACCGCCGTCTTTTCAAGACACCCTGCTTGCCGATGCCCGATCCTTGCAGTGTGGCTCAGACACCGACTTGACGATCCTACGGAGGTTGCCGTGGTGCCCCTCGACATGCTACCACTACCCGTCCACATCTTCATGAGCGCGACCACTACCGGGCGGGCATGAAGGCCAATTGGATCGCCCTCATCCACCACTCCGATAGTCCGTGGGCGTCGTGGATATCTACACCCAGCGAGAGATCACCCTTCCATCGTTGATATCGCCGCCATCGAGCCTCGCTGACCCGCCGGACACTCCCTGCCTACTACGCACGAGATGCGTCAAGCTTTTAGCTTCGACCTCTCGCTTGCGTAAAGTTGTAATCTGCGAAGTGCCCACACCATCGAAGACTACATGGATTACAAGCTCATTGCCTTGTTCAACATGGGATTAGTCTATCGGAATCCGGCCGCCATACATGGTTATGGCTCATCATCAATCCTGTTGAGGCAACATTTACGCCTAATGCTATAGTGCATGATGGCATCGCTTACGCGATCGGGCCGACGCAGTTGGCTGCCTATCTTTGGTGGAATCTATCATCGTAATGGTGTTCTATCTCATCTCATCTTTACCTTATGAATACGATCATCGCCTGCTCATTTGTTACAAATTTAGAATACATAGCATGTCTATAACCACATCATTGCTATATGTTCCTCTCATTTCCTAGATTTTTATGACCACACATGTTATTCTTAGAGTTGATATGAGAACAATTGGCATCTAATGATTTTTAGAATACATATTATGAGCATAACATCATGATTGCTATATGTTACTCTCATTTACAAGATTTTTATAACAACTCACGTTATTGCTTAGAGTTGATATGAGAACAGTAGTAGTAAGTGCTATGGTAGAACAATATGAGTAGGCGCCATCATAGCTGTTTTTCTCTCATTGTTACATGATGTTTGAACCATGATATATTGCTAGAATATGAAAGCCGTTGGCTTATTTTTTTTAACTTGGGGTATGATTATGACCACGACATTGCAATTCTCTGTCTATGATATGTGTCACTGTTATAATAATCTTAATTCCACACATACTTTTGTCCTTTTGGTCTCCAATTTGAATTGTTGCAGCAGACGCAAATGCGCTGGCCTTCATGATTCCAGGACCTGGAATCATACCAGCCGATGGGTGCTGGTTTATCGCTAGTTCAGCTGACGGCGGTCATTTGATGCTCATTCGCACGTACCAAATTGACCAAACCATTACATCAAACAGCTGCAGTACAATGCGTGGGGCGTTCGTGACATTGATGGCTATGGCTGCTTCGCGGTTTGAGAAATATCCCAGCTCGTTGGGCCGTGCATATTCAAGCGGAGGCGCGTTTACAGCCCTCTGCAACCACTCCTTGTTCCTCGGGCTCAATTATCCGATCATCCAACCAATCATCGATCATATCACCGGGCGATGATTACCGTGCTATGCAACTTCCATTCAGCGAGGTGGGGACTGTGTTTACACATCATACCATGGGTTTCATGAATCACCATATCCAGAGATTCGTCGACACAGCCTTGTTGCCGATAATCTTCGCAGTGAAAGGCATCAAGCTTCCGTGCGATGGATGGCTTTTGCAAACCCGACATGCGGCGATGTGGTTCATGCCAACAAAGCAAATATGCACAACTTGATTCGTACGATATCTAGACCGAGCCATTTATTCTGCTCAGCAACCGATCCTCTTTGTTGGATATTATGTAATCGTTGTTAGTTTGAAGCACTCATCCGGGTTTGAAGGATAGTAGATACCTTCCTCGATCAAGTGCATCCTAACTCACTTGTATGAGATGTATTGATAATGATGATGGAGATGTTGTGCGAAGCCATATATATATATATATATATATATATATATATATATATATATATATATATATATATATATATATATATATATATATATATATCTCTTAGGCTTCAAGTGCGTACTTGTTAGTTAAACCTATGTATAAATTCAGACACTAAACACGACTAGTAAGTAGTACAAGAGCAAGACTAGTATATCGCTCGGTCAAATTATTCATCATGTCCACACATTGAATTGATCGTAACAACACACTACGCGTGAGGTGACACAAGACTCACGGCGGCGTTGTTCGAGTATTCTGACTTCAGATTTGGAGTACCACTTATCTGTCAAATCTTTCATCATTCACTTAAAACAATCGATTGATCATACATTGAGTACCATATAACTGGAATTACCGATGCAAGTCGAAGAAGGATTGGCCGATGTCGCCGGTGGCGTCAAATTCGATCCCACGGATCAGAGCTGATCGAGCACCTTAAGGCCAAAAGTGAGTGCTTGTGACAAACGAGATTTCGATCTCTCATCGATTTTTTTCATACCAACCATCGACAGCCGAGCACGGCATATGCTACACCCAACTCGAAACTTCCAGGTAAGACACCGATCGGCCATCTACTTGCACAAACATATTCCTTTGTTTGTAGCTCTATTTTTCTTTTTAGACGCAGACCTGGTGAAGAAATTACAATTTAACAGTTAATAAAAAGTGAAACAACTGACTGCAACATGCCAAAGATGTTATGAAATTGCCAACTACGTACACTAAAACCTGTATTCCACAATACTGCGAGTATCACACCGAGTGGCCTAAGGAAGCATTTCTTCCAGCCGCAATTCCAGAAGCGTTCAAAAGGGACACGTGGACGCCGCAAGATACAAATGGTCCAGTCACGGCATGCACGCTGATGTGGCACAAGACCGGCAATACCTTGCGGTGATGGTCAACGGTCAAGACGGGCAAGAAAGGTTCTCGTGCTGCACACCAACAAGAACTTTGACCAGCAGAGGACCAATCGGGTGATGCACTAGTACCACCTCGGGACCTGGAGCAAGAGAAGGAGCGGGATCTGGTCCTCTGCAAGATTTTCTACCAGACGAACACTAGGGCCAGGAGTAAAAAGATTATAAGTTAGTTTGGTATTGGTAGTTGTACTACCTTATCGTCCGCAAGTTGGTATTGTTGTTAACGATCTTTTGGTATGAACTTGCATTTGCTTCCAACCATCATGCCGAGGGTCGACGTGGATATAAAGCTGAATCATTTGTTTCGAAACGAATTTTCGTGCACCTGATTTTATTTGATGGGTAGCATAAGCACCCGCCGCTCGAATTCGGTTCTCCAATTTTTTCAAAACAAGTGCATGCACTTATTATCTCGATAAAAAAAAATATCCGTGCTGCATCCCGAATTATCACCAGTACTTGCAGAATTCTCTCGCTTATTGAGCACGTATATTGTTTTTTCAGGTCGAAAGTAAGTTTCAATCGGGCTGTAGGACTGCCCAGTGGTTGGTTTTGTTTTTACCAGCTGCCCAGCCCATGATGACAACGGGGCACAAAAAATCGAAAGCAGGTATCTCATCGCCTCGCCCGCCAAATAGAAGGTTATATTTTGTCTTACAACATCCGCATGCAGTTTTTTTACTGAATCAAACACACAGCCCAGTTCTATTTTCCTCTTGAAACGCATGTCCTACATCCGTTTTCTAATCTCTACCTATAATTTTACTAGTTCATATACACGTATTATTATATTGAAAACACATAAAATTCCCTTTTCATATTTACATCCTTATTTTTGTTGTTTTTTCCCACCCAGCGCTGATTTTTTTACCACTTGTTTTCCCTTAAACCAACTCAATTGTCCCCCGTCTTATTTGCTTACAAAAACAAAAAGATTTTTTTGGCAAATCAATAAGTTCTTAAAAAAAATGTTTAACATTTCGGGATTACAACAGTTCGGATAAGGTTGACAGCTGGGTCCACGGCCACAGCCCAGTTTTTTGTGACTTGCCAAGTAAGTCGCTTTGTCAGGCCTATTGGGCTGCAAATCTTTCAAGACGAGGAGAGCTTTCATTCAGTCAAGCCGAGAAAATGGCCCATCAAGAATGAGAAATGGGCTGTACATTTTTAAAAACACATCTAACCGCAATTAGTTTCAAATATCTTTTTTTTCATTTCAAGATTTTAAATTACATTAATTTTTATGCGTGAGAATTTGTTGGATTTTATATTGATATACATTTATTTTAAATTCAGTTTGAATGTGAGTCGAAATTTCGGGATTAAAAACAGTTCTGACCGCATCGAAATATGCAAAATTTTGTATAAATTTTTAGCCATGGCCACAAGGGCTGTAATGCTAACAAAAAGAATATGGGCTCCAATAAAAACCTTAAGAATTAGCAAATGGGCTGTAAATTATTAGAAATAATGGCAGATGGGTTGTATGTTGTTTTCCACAAATTTGAGGCTTTCCTAAAAAAAAGGTTGACGCTTTACAAGACCGATTGTTGGATGGCCATCCAACGGCTGCCCCGCTCTTCTTCAATCTCTGCTCTTCCTGCTCCGGCCAAATTACCAAACAAGCGCCAGTGGACTGCCTGCTCCCTCCTCCTCGCCATGGCTGTCTTTGCCGCTGCAAGGTGCCTCACCGCCCACCGTACTCCCCATCGCATGGCGTAGCCATCCCTCTACTCACCCACACCCATTTGTTATTCTCCCATGACGGCGACGGCGAACCAAGAAACCCTCGTGACAACAGATCCTCTCCGTGTGGGCATCCACTACCACGTCTTCCCCGGCTCCGCTCGTCCCCTTCCTAGGCCTCGCCGTCGTCCACCGCCTTGTGGTCAACGACATTCCATCGAAAGAGTACTATACGTGGAGAGGCTGACAGCTGGGTCCACGGCCACAACCCAGTTTTTTTGTGATTTGCCAAGTAAGTCGGTTTGTCAGACCTGTTGGGCTGCAAATCTTTCAAGACGAGGAGAGCTTTCATTCGGCTGGCCAAGAAAATGGCCCATCATTAATGAGAAATGGGCTGTAAATTTTTAAAACACATCAAACCGACAATTAGTTTCAAAAATCTTTTTTTTCATTTCGAGATTTTAAATTACATTAATTTTTATGCGTGGAGAATTTGTTGGATTTTATATTGATATACATTAATTTTTAAAGTCAGTTTGAATGTGAGTCGAAATTTCGGGATTAAAAACAGTTCAAGACCGCTTTTGAAATATGCAAAATTTCGTATAATTTTTAACCGTGGCCACAATATGGGCTGTAATGCTAACAAAAAGAATATGGGCTCCAAAAAAACCTTAAGAATTAGCAAATGGGCTGGAAATAATGGCGGATGGGCTGTATGTCTTGTTTTCCACAGTTTGAGGCTTTCCTAAAAAGGTTGACGCACAAGCAAAGGATCGTATTGGATGGCCATCCAACGGTCCGTCTTCTTCAATCTCTGCTCTTCTGCTCTAGCCGCTCAAACAAGCGCCAAGTGACTGCCTGCTCCCTCCTCCCGTGGCCAGGCTGTCTTTGCCAAGAGCCTCACCGCCCACCCGTACTCCCATCATTGCCTAGCCATCCCTCTACTCAGCCACACCTACGCTTATTCTCCTACGACGGCAGATTTAACCAAGAAACCTCGTACAATCGTATTACTCCCCTCCGCGTGGGAAACAAGCTGCGAAGTCTTCCTCGCCTCCGTCGTTTCCCTTCCTAGGCCTCGGTCGTCCACCGCTCCACCGTGCTCTTGGCGCGGCCTGGTCAATATGGTCAACGACCGACATGCATCTGAAAGTGGATCAGATGCGTGGAGAGGCCGACAACTGGGTCCACGGCCGCACGCAAGGAAATGCCTCCTTATTACGCCGCAAAATAATGATTCCTCCACCGACATCGTGGACCCACCGAAAAGGGCCTCGTATTCACATAAAAAACGTTATCGTCAATGACAACGGGACTCCACCACTATATCTTCGCATCGCGAAGGATGTGCTCCTTATTACGCATAAAAAAATGAATACTCCCCACATTAGCTGGGACCCAGATAGTGGCAAGTTGACTTGTGGGTTTACTAAGTTGACAAGGACGGAGGTCTTTGTCAACTTAGTCAATATGCACGATTCTAGCTCCAAAGTGACCGTCGATATCCATCCAACGGCCGTAGTGCTTCTTCAACCTCTTGTCTTCTTGCTCCGGCCGCCCAAACCAGCGCCCGGTGCGTACTCGTGTTCTCCACGCCTCCCGTGGCCAGCTGCGATCGGCGGAGGCCTCTCACCGCCGCCTACTACTCCTACCGCTGGCCAGGACATCCCTCTACTCACCCACACCCCCTATTATTCTGCGGCGACGACAGCCTCACACCGCAGCGAACTAGTGAACCCTCATACTCCTCTATGCGTGGGCATCCACTGCCGCGTCTTCCCCGGCTCCGCATCGCCCCCTTCCTAGGCCTCACCGTCGTCCCACCGCTTCGGTGCTCTTGGCGCGGCGTGGTCAATATGGTCAAGGAACGGCTTCCATCTGGACGTGGATCAGACGTGGAGAGGTGATACCGGGTCCACGGCCGCAAAGAAGGAAGTGCCTCCTTATTACGTGCAAAATAATTATTCCTCCACCGACAGCGGGGACCCACCGGACGGGCCACCGTATTTCGCGAAAAACATTTCCCACGACCGCTTCCGGGACCCACCAGCTACATCTTCGCATGCAAGGAAGTGCACGGCGGTGGGATCCACGGTCGAGCGTGCGTGGCGTTGTCATTCTGGTCGTGAACGGTACGTACATATATATTGGTCAATGTAGAGGCGGCGCCGCATGTCGTAGTAGAGGCGCCGCACGTAGCAGTACATATACACGTGCAAACGCCAACGGTGCGCCAAGAAAGAAAATCTGACGCCACGTATGTGTACATATGGGCGGGGTCTCGAATGCTTACTTGCGCATACGTACGGCCAGGGCTCGTGTACATGGCTGGGTTGGAATGGAGAAACAGCGTCATCGTCGTGTTCATGGGGAGCCAACCGGCTGGGTCGGAACGGAATGCGTCGTCATGTTCATCGGGAGGGCTTGGACGGAACAGGCGATGGAAACGAGGCATGGCGTACCGCAGAACGGAGGAAACGGCCTTGTGTTCGACCGGCCACGTTCGAAACGGGATCCTGTTCATCGGAGGAGTGTGGCATACCGCAAAACGGAGGAAACGGACCTCCTATGGTCGAAACGGGGGTCCTGTTGATCGGGAGGGGTGTGGCGTACCGCAAAACGGAGGAAGCGGACCTCCTACGGTCGGCGGGGTCCTGTTGATCGAGGGGTGTGGCGCATCCGCAAAAATGCAGGCCAAGCGGACTTGTGTTGGAGTGCTACGATCAAACGGGGGTCTGTTCATCGGGAGGGTGTGGCGTGCATCGCCAACGGGTCTCCACGGATACCGTTCATCTCCACCGTCGACCTCCTCCGGCCTCCACGGCCATCTTGTTCATCCACCATCGACCTCCTCCAGCCTCCACATGCGGACCGTTCATCCACGGGCTCCTGTTCATCCAGCCTCCACCGCGCTACTCCACGGCCATCGTTCAACCACCCTCCACGGGCACCCCTCCACCGCTTCCACTGCTCATCCAGCCCTCCACACCACGGGTCCTGTTCAACCACCCCTCCACGGGCAACCCTCCACCGTCTACAGTTCATCCAGCCCTCCACCATACCACGGGGTCCTGTTCATCCAGAGGCAACGCCCCCGCTCCTCGCTCATCCAACCCCCCATAGCGCTTCGGTGTTCATCCAATCGATGTCAGCTTGAGTTAGCGTGATGGAAGAATCGCTCGATCGGGTTCGATAGCAGCGTAGCCTGCGATTCTGTCCTTCGGGTTTAGTTAGAGTCCAACGCCTCGCTCAGGTTCAGCGATTAGAGCCAACGCCTACACACAGCGTCACGTGTCTGAGAGAAAGCACATCGCTCGGCCCTGACCTCCCACCGTAGCAAGAACTCCCGAAATTTTCCTCGCCTCGCTTCTACCACGGTTTTTTCCGTCATGGACGGCCCAAAGAATGTCATGCAGCTGCGTCTCCGGCCCGCCCAGGATGAAAAGCCCATTTTTTGTCATGATTTTTTGTCATAGAAGTAGGAGCCCACCACATCATGATGATACCGGGTTTTGTCACAATTATCGTCATAGAAGTGTCATATGTATGACATAATTTTTTTTCGTTCGGCCCAAAATGTCACGGATGTGTCTTTTTTTGTAGTGCCTCTGATTATGAACATGAATATGATTTGTGAGTAGTTACTTTTGTTCCTGAGGACATGGGAGAAGTCTTGTTATAAGTAGTCATGTGAATTTGGTATTCATTAGATATTTTGATGAGATGTATGTTGTCTCTCCTCTAGTGGTGTTATGTGAACGCCGACTACATGACACTTCACCATTGTTTGGACCTAGAGGAAGGCATTGGGAAGTAATAAGTAGATGACGGGTTGCTAGAGTGATGAAGCTTAAACCCTAGTTTATGCGTTGCTTCGTAAGGGGCTGATTTGGATCCATATGTTTCATGATATGGTTAGGTTTACCTTAATTCTTCTTTCGTAGTTGCGGATGCTGGCGAGAGGGGTTAATCATAAGTGGGATGCTTGTCTAAGGAAGGGCAGTACCCAAGCACCGGTCCACCCACCTATCAAATTATCAAAGTACCGAGCCTTGAATCATATGAGCATGATGAAAACTAGCTTGACGATAATTCCCATGTGTCATCGGGAGCACTTTCCTTTATATAAGAGTTTGTCCAGGCTTGTCCTTTGCTACAAAAAGGATTGGGCCAGCTTGCTGCACCTTGTTTACTTTAGTTACTTGTTACCCGTTACGAAGTACCTTATCACAAAACTATCTGTTGCGGATAATTTCAGTGCTTGCAAAGAATACCTTACTGAAAACCGCTTGTCATTTCCTTCTGCTCCTCGTTGGGTTCGACACTCTTACTTATCGAAAGGACTACAATAGACCCCCTATACTTGTGGGTCATCAGGGGTAGAGCTAGCAATCAAAATATCATCGACGTACACCAGCATGTATATCTGAATAGTACCCTGGGAGAAGATGAACAGAGACGCATCTGATCTAGAGGCGATAAAACCGAGCTGCGAAAGGTGCTGACTCAAGCGAGCATACTAAGCACGAGGCGACTGTTTGAGGCCATGGATAGACCTCTGAAGTTTGCAGACATGAGAGGGATAAGTGGCATCCTCAAACTCGGGTGGCTGCTTCATATACTGTAGGATCGAAAGTATGTCTAGAGGGAGGGGGGGGGGGTGATTAGACTACTTGACCAAATAAAAATCTAGCCTTTTCCCAATTTTAGTTCTTGGCAGATTTTAGCAACTTAGCACAAGTCAAGCAATCAACCTACACATGCAATTCTAAGAGTATAGCAGCGGAATGTAAACAATTGCATATGAAGGTAAAGGGAGGAGTTTGAGGAAGCAAACGCAATGGTGACACGGAGATTTTTTATCCGTGGTTCCGATAGGTGGTGCTATCATACATCCACGTTGATGGAGACTTCAACCCACGAAGGGTAGCAGTTGCTGTAGTCCACGGAGGGCTCCACCCACGAAGGGTCCACGAAGAAGCAACCTTGTCTATCCCACCATGGCCGTCACCCACGAAGGACTTGCCTCACTCGAGTAGATCTTCACGAAGTAGGCAATCTCCTTGCCCTTACAAACTCCCTGGTTCAACTCCACAATCTTGACGGAGGCTCCCAAGTGACACCTAACCAATCTAGGAGACACCACTCTCCAAAAGGTAATAGATGGTGTGTTGATGATGAACTCGTTGCTCTTGTGCTTCAAATGATAGTCTCCCCAACACTCAACTCTCTCTCACAGGATATGGATTTGGTGGAAAGAAGATTTGAGTGGAAAGCCACTTGGGAAGGCTAGAGATCAAGATTTATGTGGTAGGAATGGAAGATCTTGATCTCAACACAAGTGTAGGTGGTTCTCTCTCAGAAATGGATAGTGGAAGTGTAGGCATGTTCTGATGGCTCTCTCCATGAGTGAAGAGTGGGTGGAGGGGTATATATAGCCTCCACACAAAATATAACCGTTACACACAACTTACCAAACTCAAGGGACGAATCGCTAAACTCGGTCGGACCGATTTAGTTCATAATGTGACCAAGTAGGCATTTTCGGTGGGACCGACATGTCAACTCGGTGGGACTAATATCATTAGGGTTAGGGCATAACGTAATATTGGTGAGACCGATTACACAAACTCGGTGAGACCGATTTTGGTAATAAGCTAACTAGAGAGTTGGTCAGGCAAACTCGGTGGGACTGATTCGCTCATCTCGGTTGGACCGAAACGTTACGAAAGGAAAATAGAGAGTTTGCATTGCAATCTCGGTGGGACCGATCGCTCATCTCGGTTTGACCAAAACGTTACAAAGGGAAACAGAGAGATTACAATCCCATCTTGGTGAGACCGAGATCCCTATCGGTGAGACCGAAAAGACTAGGGTTTCTGGCAGTGGCTATGTCAATTGAACTCGGTGGCGCCGGATAAAGAGTTTCGGTAGGGCCGAGTTTGACATTTGGTTTGGGACATATGTGGATATGAGAAAGTAGTTGAGGGCTTTGTAGCATATCACTAAGCACTTTGAGCAAGCAACTCATTAAGCAACACCTCACCCCCTCTTAATAGTATTGGCTTTCCTATTGACTCAATGTGATCTTGGATCACTAAAAGTAAAATGTAGAGTCTCGTGCTTTGAGCTTGAGCCAATCCTTTTGTCCTTCGCATTTTGAGGGGTCCATGTTTCTCATCCATGCCATGCCAACCATTGAGCTTTCCTGAAATGTTTATCTTGAAATAGCATTAGCTCAATGAGATATATGTTGTAATGAATTACCAAAACCACCCAGGGATAGTTGCACTTTCAATCTCCCCCTTTTTGGTAATTGATGACAACATATAGATCAAAGCTTCGACAAATGATAATGAGATTGAAAAACATCGTCGCTTTGAGAAGTATGTGATAAGCAAGAGCTCCCCCTAAATTTGTGCATTATTTAAAAATTGCTTTCGACTGCAAATGCACAATGTGTTAGAATCATGGGGTACTCTTTCATGTCACATACAACTTGGTGGAGCGTTCAAAATGATAGAAGTTAAAAGCATGCACTCATCACCAAGCAAGTGAATGATCATAAAAGGATATAAGAGGTAATACCATCCAACAAGCATTAAGATAGCATATGATCAAACACATGATCATCCAAGTATCACACAAACAACATAGTGTATCAAGCAAACGCACAATAAAGTTCAAGCAAAGCAAAGAGAGACCAAAAAGCAACTCTCTCTCTCTCTCTCTCTCTCTCGAAGACTATGATCTATACATTTTCTCCCCCTTTGGCAACAAGTTACCAAAAAGTTCATAAAAATGCATAGTGCTAAACGACTCTCAAGCTTGGTCTTCATGAGGTGGCGTTGTGATGACTCCAAGAACGAAGGCTTCTGTTGATGTAGCTGGAGCTGGTGGAGTGGCTTTGGAGGAAGTGGGCCCGATCTTTGTGGCTGCTGGTGCTGATGTAGTAGCTCTCATATCTGTGACAGGCACTGCAGCAGATCTCTGGCTCCTGGGCACTCTATGAAAAACATCTATAGTAGACTTGCCCTTCTTTTCCTCCACTTCCTCCTGAAGTTGCTCAACTACTGATTGGATCTCAGTTACCTTGACATCAAGATCATAGAATTTCTGCTCAATGATCCTCTCCAAGCTCTCGTAGTTTTGAGTCAGGGTGGCCAAGCCCTTCTCGATCCTCAAGGTGGAGGCAATCAAGTTTCCAAGCTGATCTTTCTTGCTCTTCAAGAAAACCCGAGATGCTTCTTCAGCTGTTGGCATCTTTGCAGCTTTTTCTGCCTTTGCCTTCTCTCTCTTCTTATGTGCTTGAGCTGATGATGGTTCATTTTCATCCATCACAATGATGTTGTCCTAAAAATCAGGGTAGATGGGCAGGTGCTCCTTATCCAAAACATATTTGCCTTTGCCCATCTTGGAGTTGATGAGCTCCTGAATGTGTGGGGCATATCCACAAGATCTCTTTTGATCAGCAACAGTCCTTTTGATTGTCTCTATAATCAGACTCATGACTTTGAATTTCTTAGGCACATGAAATATATGCAGCAAGTTGATTGCATGTCCTCTGATCATCTTGTGATCACCTGACTTGGGCAGCAGAGTGTGCCTTAGGATCCAGTTGATAGTAGGCAAACCAGACAACAGGTAATGTACAGATCCAAACTTATGTGTCTCTAGTGCAGCATCTGGGATCTCTCTGTACATACTAGCCATGGATTTGTGATCATGCTTCTTCTTGGCATAGACATCCAAGTCATCTTCACTTTCTTCCGGAGCATTGATCAACTGTGCCCATTCTTCCACAGAGGATTGGTACCTAGTACCTTCTGACATCCATATGATCTTTCCATCTGGGTAGAAGTGGGCAGTGGAGTAAAACTGCATGATCAGCTCATCATTCCACTTGGTGAGCTCCTGAGCAACAAATGTGTCAACTCCACATGCTTTGAAGGCATACATACCTTCTTTGGATAGTGATCTTCATTCTTCCTGATGTACTCCCAGTCAACCCATCTCATGTCACACACTATGGGCTTCTTGTCAAGCAAAACTGTCTCATAGAAATCTTGCTGTTCCTTTGTGTGGAACCTATAGTCCACAACAGTTCTTCTTCTGACAGCATAGGGATCAGACTATCTCCATAGTCTCAGTCATGCATCCTTCCTGAGCTTCATATCCTCTGCAACTGGATGTGCATCATTGTGGTTAGGGATCTTGGGTTTCAACTTTATCAAGATAAGTGTATCATCTTCTTCATCATCAGCAGCCTCAGGCACTGGGGCCTTGTGTCGGTGTCAAAACCGGCGGATCTCGGGTAGGGGGTCCCGATCTGTGTGTCTTAGGCTGATGGTAACAGGAAGCAAGGGACACAATGTTTACCCAGGTTCGGGCCCTCTCGATGGAGGTAAAACCCTACTTCCTGCTTGATTAATATTGAAGATATGAGTAGTACAAGAGTAGATCAACCACGAGATCATATAGGCTAAACACTATGAGCTAGCCTATGATGGTATGATTATGTCGTGATCGGCCTTCTAAGGACCATCCTCTCCGGTTTATATAGACACCGGAGAGGGCTAGGTTTACATGGAGTCGGTTACAAGGAAGGAAAAATAATATCCTGGATCGCCAAGCTTGTCTTCCATGCAAAGGAGAGTCCCATACGGACATTACGGGCGAAGTCTTGAGTCTTGTATCTTCACGCTTCAATAGTCCGGACGATGTATATAGTCCGGCTGTCCGGATACCCCTAATCCGGGACTCTCTCAAGAGCTCCCTAACCAGGCTTCAATGACGATGAGTCCGGTGGCGCCTTGTCTTCGGCATTGCAAGGCGGGTTCCTCCTTCCGAATACTCCAAGGTTATTATCGAACACGTAGGCCGTGTCCGGATCGGCAAAATGATCTTCACATACCTCCGTAGAGATAGCGGTATTTCACAAATGTACTCTACTGACAACTTTCTGGACAGTGTGAGATGTCATCAAGGTCGGGTCATTATCCGAGCCGCTTTCTCACCCCCATCCTCAGCGTATATCGCGAGGCGGTTTCCTTGGCACGTCTTGTCGAAGCAAAGATCATGTCCCCTTATCACGAGATTCTCATTAATATGGGCATGGCTAACCCAACCGCACCGCTAATCGCGGCAAGCGGGAGGTGAGCGGGTTCCACCAGGCAAGTGGTGAGGCGCAAAAAGCTTTTACCACCCCTTATAAAGAGATAAGGTCTCTTCCTCTTTACCCATGCCTTCTCCTTCCGCTAACTCATTCCCCACCGCTCGAGCCCTAACGCCCAAGCACTCTCCCTTTCCATCGAAGAGAGGTCTTCCAAAGATGTCCGAATCCGGAGCCGGAGGCAGATGGATGGCCTCTACCGTCCGGGAGAAGGATATCAAGAAGCTCCGGGAACCCAGGTATCTGGCCAAGAAGATTGGCCACCGTATCCCACCGGTGGGACAGGTTGTCCCTACTCCGGAGCCTCACGAGAGAGTCGTGTTCCTTCCCCATTTTGTCCGTGGGCTCGGGTTTCCCCTCCACCCATATGTACGTGGAGTCATGTACTACTATGGGGTTGATTTTCATGATCTTTCCCCCAACTCTTTTCTCAATATCTCGACGTTCATCGTCGTATGCGAGGCGTTTCTCCGGATTCCGCCTCACTTTGGCCTATGGCTGAAGATTTTCAATGTGAAGCCCAAGGTGGTGAGCGGCGAACACGTCGAGTGCGGCGGTGCCATGGTGAGCAAGATGCCCATGGTCGTTTGGCCGATGGGCACTTTCAACGACTCCGTCAAGGAGTGGCAACAGCAGTGGTTTTATATCACCGAACCATGTGGCAAAAAATGGGCTGCGGCTCCTGAATTAAGATCCGGAGCTCCACTGCGGCTCACGTCCTAGCCCAAGAAGGGCCCGAACAGGTCCTCGTCCGATGAGCTATCACTGCTCCAAACACGCGTTCGGAGCGCGGTCAACAAGGACGTCAAACTCGTTGACGTAGTCCAGGTGATGCTAGTTCGCCCGGTTCTCCATTGCCAGTGTCGAGCCTGCACTTTGTGGGAGTTCAACCCAACCGAGCACTAGACCCTTCAGGGGCTCTATGACTCCTCCCACGAGGATATCTGGAAGGTGCTCTTCAAGTCCGGTAAATGGCCGGATTCCACCGAGGATCGGGGGTATCAATTATCCCATTCTCCAAGCCCGATGAAAGTTACAGCCCACACCCCGCTCCATCCATGCTTCAGTTGGCATGTCCTGAGGGAAAATTCTAATCATGCTTCGTCGTGACCTCAGGGATGGATAAAGAAGGTGGAGCGGATACAATGTCCGCCCCATCGCCGAGGAACCGCCGCACCTCTTCTAACGAAGATGCTGGTCCCTGCGCCTTACGAGGCGCCAAAGAAGGAGGCCTCCAAGAAGGTCAAGAAGACCCGGAGTAGCCTCCGTTGCCGCGAGACTTCGGACGCCAGGTCCGAAGGCTCCAGCGGCGCTCCTTCTTCCGAAGACGAAGAGGAAGCAGAGGAGGACGAGCCTCACTCTGAAGGTGGGAAGAAGCGTGCAGCTTCCCCGTCCCTGGAGGCCGAATCGCCCAAGAGGGGGCGGGGTTCCCATCCAGAGGCATCCACCCCGGCTGCCGATAACAGCTCAGAGCGGGATCCCGAGGCCCAGCCACAGGAAGATCGTGGCAATCAAATCCGAATACGCCTATGTATCCGAGGTCGCAGATGCAGTAGTTTTAACTGTCATCGCATCTCGTACAGCCCCGCGAGGTCTCCTGCCAGACAGTCCTCATCGGAGGATTCGTTGAGCTCGAATGTTGTGGCGAGCGAGACGCCTCCGGGGACTCCTTTTCCGAAGTCCGGGCGCGACATCAAGGTGTCGTCTCAAAGAGACTCAGAGCCGGACAAGGTTCTGGAGGCCTCTAAGGCTCCAGGATCGGGCGAGTGGCCACCTTCCACGAAGGGAGGTTTGACTACTCCGCCCGCAACCTCTGTCTACGCAGAGCTAACGGGTGGTCTATTGACAGTGTTAAAGAACGCGTCCGTCGTCGATGAGCATCGGACCCTTATGGGTACGGTGGTTGGAAAGATTCAGGCTGCCGAAAGCGGGCTGAATGAGTCCTGTCTTGGCCTTATAAAGGCTTTTGAGGTATGGTTTCTAAGGAACCTTTGAAGAATCATCGTGGTATGAGGAGTAGCCCCTGATACACTATCCGGCAAAAGAGAGCCGGGCAGGGGATCAAACCCTCTATTGTAATGGGAACCTTTGTTTAATGATGTATACCCATTTGTTTGAAAACAAAGGCCTCATGGAGAGGACGACCGCTCATGATCTTGGCGGTGTCAAGGCTGAAGCATATAGCACAGAGCATACCGAAGAAGAACTTGGCCGTGTGAAGAAGCAATTAGAGGAGAAGCAAGGTATGTTTAAACATTGTCTTGCATTGGGCACAAATGAATAAGTGTGCCTATTGAAAAGTATTTATGTTATACGCCCTAGGAGCGAGTGCCGAATATGAGGCGCTGAAGAAGGCAGCGGCTGATGCCCACGAGAAGGCTGCCGCCGAACTGGCGCTTCGTGAAAAACACGAGGCCAGGGTCGTCACGGCTGAGCTGAAGCTCCAGGAGGCTGTGACGAAAAGCGAGAGCTTGGAGCAGAGTCTAGTAGGGAAAGAATCCGGAACTTCGCCCAAGCTCTCCAAGCCATGGAAGATGCTCGGGAAGAAGCCCGAGGTCTTTGTCTGGGACATTCAGAGGCCCGAAAAGTTGCGCTGGTAAGGCCTGTTGTATCTATGGCCATTATTACGTTATAGTGTGGAGAACTCTAAGCGGCAAGCTGAATTCTTGATTTCTGAGCGTTCTTGGATCTGCCTCGCTATATCGGATCTTGCCCAATTTTACCGAACCGAGGAGAGGGAGTCTCACGGAGAGGAACTTCGGTCGCGATGTCTGGCGCCGAACTATCCGATTGCCTTTTATCGATCAAGTGAAGCAATGGTCGAATCGCACCAAAGGCGGCGAACTAGCCATGAAGGACTTGATTATCCAGCTGTGGCCTGCAGAGCCAATTCCAAGCAGTTACTTTGGACTCATGAAGCGGACTGTGGGCGCATGTCCTCGGCTTGATACTATCAAGCGATCAGTCTGTATAGAAGGTGCACGCATGGCGCTTGCCCATGCAAAAGTGCATTGGGGGAAGCTTGATGCGAGAAGTCGATAAATCGAGGGGCCACCGGAGGGTAAGGAGCATCGCAAGCCCGAACTGTACTATGAAGGTGTACTGAAGGGGGCCCGCCTGGCGGCGGATAAGTGCACCAAGGACATTATATTTCCCTGAAGGCATTCTTGCCAATATTTGTAATATGGGATAATGACACTTTTATTATGTATTACTGTTTGTGTGAACATATGTTCTTCCCCTGCCTCGTTTATTGTATGTAAATTCTAAGAGTTGGCGATCATCGGCTTCACCCCACGTGAGAAATGCACGGGGTGTTCGGGATATTTCTGAACACTCTTTATCCCATGATTGGGTCCTTAGGTGGAGGTGTTGCTCACCACGAACCAGGCAACCAGACTATAGGGCTTTACTACTCTCACTTAGCCATAGGAATTCGAGTATGGTCGGTGCAGCCCCTAGTGTTCGGAAGGCCGAACTAGGGGCTCTATTGGCACCTGATCGGAAGACTGATCCGTCGCAGTCTGCATTTACGATGGCATTATGCGGAATAAATCTTTAAGGATTTTACAACCTCTCGAACAACTGACCCGCTCTCGCTGCATCATGATAGTCGGTTTTGCCGCTTTCTCTCTTTGAGGCGCTCGTCCGTGGAACGGGACACAATCGTGATAGTTCTCCCAACTACCTTAGCCGACGGAACGGAACGTAAGGTACCAAAACATGGGAGCCGGGCAAACCCAACCAATGACCCAAGACATGATTCGGAGCTGATGCATATAGTGCTATAAGTTCGGGGTGCCGAGCGACCGAAAAGGTGGTCGGACTTTGTTGCCGTATTGTGAAGCCCCTGGAATAACCAGGCGTAACACGAAGTGTGGCTGCCCTTATGTAGCAAAGAGGCGTCAATGATAAACGACGGCCGGCGCATGTTATTTAAGTCTACGCATTGCAGTATGATGATATGTCTATGCATATGAGTGCGATTTATGATTATGAAAAAGGAATGGTTTTTGGCGGAACTGTGATGGCCGGACTGGAGGGGGCTGTGAATGGATCGAAAGGGAATCCGAACTTCCTTCTACCTGCATTGTCCTGTCCTTGTGTGTCCGGGCCGATTCCACGCCGCCAATCATGTTCTGCATAAAAGTTAGTTTGTGAAGGTAAATGCTTGGAGGCAGCCGAGCGTCCTGCCGTGGTTGGTCTAAAGGTTCCTGATCGGACCCTAGTGACCCCAGCCGCTATTCCGAGAAGTAGCCCGGACTCCTCAGTTGGTGTCCGGATAGTTGGCTGTCATATCAAAATATTGATAGGCATGCACGACTTGTTACTCCGGCAGCCGTATGATTTCCGCTCTAGTGGCGGGGTTTGGCCTTGTATGTAGGCGTGAGTATATCACTGGTGTTGGCCTTACGGCTTACCACGTGAAATCTAGTCAGCGTGGTTAAGCCCGCTAGCAGACGGTGAGTTACCATATGAGGGGAATGCGCCGATGGTGTGGCGTTTTTTGGTGAGAACAACCGTTAGAGCGGTGGACCAATGAACTTGGGCTTTTGCGCCTGACATCTTGTAGAAGGTGTTATTTGTAAATTCATACACGCGGGGGCTTTGTGTGTTATGGAGCCCCTGGACTACTAGGTCCGGGGAATGCAACGGTTGAATTGCCGTGGTTTGTATGATAGGGGGGGGGGGCGATCGGCCGTACTGTTGTGCCTTGGTGGGGTGGGGCTCTTGACGAGAAGCCTTCCTTCATTGTTTCTGGCACACGACCGGTCGCTTTGTTTTTAATATCCGGCATTCTCTATTGGTGTGTTTTGCCGTCCTTCTTGGAGTACCGTGAATTTCACACAGTTGATCGAGTTTATGGCTCGGGCCGAATAGGCTTGAGCTATTCTTTGTCCGTTGACCGGACTAGGAGTTGCTGAACTTGGCACCAGCTTCCCTGACTTGACGTTTATGGCCATTGCGTCGAGGCTTGAGGATGCCTCTTAGTGTATCCTTCTTGCTGTCTTGGACTGTAGTTGTGTGCGGACGTCGAGTTGTGTGCCTTTGGATCGCCTGCTTGGGTTGAGGTGCCAGTTGTGCCATGTATGCCCTTTGTTAGGGCGGTCGAGTCCGTACTTTTCGGTGGCCAGTATCCTGGTCCACCTATCCATTAGCAAATCCTGGTCGACTATAAGCTGCTCTTGCTTCCTTTGCAGGCTCCTCGCCTTGGCCATGAGCCGTCGCTTGAAGCGAATTTGTTCCACTAGATCTTCAGGCACGCTGAATTCGTCGTTACCGAGGCTTACCTCCTATTTGGAGGGGGGTGTATAGTTGTCCCTCTCCAAGTATCCCACTGTGGCCTGTCCGACCTGCTTGTAGGTAGGCTGTTCAGGGCTGTATTCCTCTTCGGCACTATCCGGATTGCTTTCATCTCCGGGGCCGCTATTGATGTGGCGGGGGTTGGAACGGTGCTGAAGGCGCCCGTGCCTAGCTTTTCCCCCCGAGGGGTTATCATCCGTTGGCTCGTCGCCATTGGTTTTCTTTGGAGTGTCTACCATGTATATATCATGTGAGCAGGTGGGCGTCCACCGCCCTATGAGCGGTGGCTCCTGTATGTCTCCTGCATCGTCGTCCATACCGTGGATATCTTCAGAGTCGAAGTTGAGCACGTCGGTTAAATCGTCGATCGTGGCAATGAAGTGGGTGGTGGGTGGGCAACAAATTCCTTCGTCGCCTGCTTCCCACTCAGGCCGGACAGAGTTCGGCCCGGAGCCTCCTGACACAGAGAGAGACTTTAATGAGTTCAGCATATCGCCGAAGGGCGAGTGCTGAAAGATGTCCGCAGCGGTAAACTCCATTATCGGAGCCCAACCTGGCTCGGCTGGCTCGAGAGTGTGCGGACCGGGGCCAACAACCGGATCTGGTCCGGGGCCGGGTTCTGAGGCCTCCACAGGATGATACCTGTGTTCGGCTCCACCGCCCGATGAGTGTCGCGGTCATGGGCGGGTCCACCCTCCGCCCTTGGGCAACGCAACCTTTGCCTCGGATTTAGATCCGGGGCTGCTGCGAGGATGATGTCACGAGCATCGTCCGGCCAGCAGTCTAAACCCGTGCTTGTCGTGACTGTCCGGCACTCCTGGCACCGGTTCGAATCCGTCGAAGATCAAGTCTCTGCGAATGTCCGCCGTGTAGTTCAAGTTTCCGAACCTGATCCGGTGGCCAGGGGCGTAGCTGTCGATCTGTTCCAGATGACCAATCAAATTGGCCCGCAGTGCGAAGCCGCCGAACACAAAGATCTGTCCGGGGAGAAAAGTCTCACCCTGGACCGTGTTGTTGACGATTGAAGACGCCATCAAGCCTCAAAGCGACGACACAGAGGAACTCTCAATGAAAGCACCAATGTCGGTGTCAAAACCGGCGGATCTCGGGTAGGGGGTCCCGATCTGTGCGTCTTAGGCTGATGGTAACAGGAAGCAAGGGACACAATGTTTACTCAGGTTCGGGCCCTCTCGATGGAGGTAAAACCCTACTTCCTGCTTGATTAATATTGAAGATATGAGTAGTACAAGTGTAGATCTACCACGAGATCGTAGAGGCTAAACCCTAAGAGCTAGCCTATGATGGTATGATTGTAATCGTGATGGGCCTTCTAAGGACCATCCTCTCCGTTTATATAGACACGGAGAGGGCTAGGGTTTACATGGAGTCGGTTACAAGGAAGGAAACATAATATCCGGATCGCCAAGCTTGTCTTCCACGCAAAGGAGAGTCCCATCCGGACACAGGCCGAAGTCTTGAGTCTTGTATCTTCACGCTTCAATAGTCCGGACAATGTATATAGTCCGGTTGTCCGGATACCCCCTAATCCAGGACTCCCTCACCTTGTTCTTCTCTTCAGCTGGAATACTCCTGGTGTTCCTCCTAGGTGCAGACTTGGGCTTAGGAGCACCAGCCTTGGGAGCATCTTTGGGCTTAGATGGAGCAGCCCCTGATCTTATAGCATCTCCCATCAGCTTCTTAGCTTTAGGTGCTGGTGCAGCAACCTCTTCCTCTTCTACCATCATTGAGGGCTTCCCAACTACTCTAGCCATGGTATTCTTGGCCCTTTATTTCCTCTTCTTCTTAGCCACAACTGCTTCTTTGGGTTCAGATCCCAAAGCTTCTTGAGTGGATGCTCTGACCTTTAGCATAGGAACTCTCTTGGCTGGAGCTTTCCTGTTCATTCCTGGCTTTGTTGAAGCTGCAGTTCCAAATTCTTTCTTTATCACTTTCTTATTTGAGGCGGCTTCATGCTCAGCTGCAATGTAGTCCTCATCCTCAGAATCAGATGTTCTCTTCTTCCTTGTCCTAGTAGCTGCCTTGGGCAAGTTACTAGGTGTGCTCTTGCTACCCTCATCATAGCTGCTTGAGGGACTAGTGCCCTCACTTAACTAAGCCTGCTCCTCTGACTTGTTCTGACTATCACTTTGATCAGACATCTTCAAGCACAACCGCTGTCAGACCACAGCCAGAATAGGTTGTAGATGAGCATCGCATAGAAATCTGAGATTTTGCAAAACAATTGATTCAAAACTTAGTTTTAGTTTTCCATGTAAAGCATTTGAGCTACCGATTTGTAAACTCAGTGATACCGAAGCAGCTTTTGGAACCTAAACTAGTGAACTCGGTTAGACCGAGTCACAGTTCGGTGGCACCGAGACTGCTAGGGTTTCACAAAGAATCAAACTCGGTCACACCGATCTGCAATTTTCGGTCAGACCGAGAATCGCATGTGCAATGGCCTAAGCCAAATCGATGGGACCAATTTCAACAACTCGGTCGGTTTGAGATGAATTCGGCGGAAACCTAACCCTAAATTTTTAGATCAAATCTATTCTACGGGATGTTTTAGCTAGACAGGATGATTTCATACTTGGCAATAGTCATGGCAACGCAATGTGCTAGGAATCAGAGTTAAAGAGTAGCACGAAGAGACAAATTCATACCCTATCCGGCGATGAACTTGCTACGGCGGCATCGGCAGAGTTGATTTCCATTGACGGCGGCGGAGTCCAGCGGCGGGAGGTCGCTGGCAGCGAGAAGAGGATCCGGAGACCCTTAGAGGCAGAGCAGGTTACGCGCGGGCGAATGGTTTTGGAGAAATTTCCAAATTTGACCCGATGGTATTTATAACCTGACCCTGTCAGTGTTTCCGAGTGGAACAACTCAGTGGCACTGCGATGCAAAACTGTGAACAATTACTGCAACTCGGTGTGAGCGAAAAGTTCTAATCGGTTGCACCGAGATGAAAACCTAGATCAACTTAGTGAACTCGGTGTGACCGAAATGGATTTCTCGGTTAGACCGAAATGCACAAAGAGGTTTTGGAGGTTTAAGTCTATGACAAATCGGGGACTCTGAGTGCTCCTCACACAAAGTGGTTTGAATCTGACTTGATCAAACTTTGTGATGTAGCATGAATAGATTTTGAGATGAGAAAAGCATAGATAGCTAGGGAGGGTACTTAGGAATTCTTTTCCATCCACTTGGTAAAAGAAAAGAAAGCCAAACATACAAAACAACAAGTGGATGTCCTCGAATGAGTAAAATATGCAAACGACATGGTCACACAATAAAATGGCAAATGAAATATGTGACAAAGCATGCACAACCAATTCTAGCATCTATCAAACAATTGGCGATGACTAGGTCATCTATATATGAGTATATTGACTTAGGAGTCAAATGAGAACATTTGATCATAGGTCATACTCATCGTTTAAGCACAAGTGGGGTTACCACTTTTACATAAAGCATTGTTGTGTTCACCCCATTAGAGTTGCTTTAGCTCAATTCTTTAGAGTAAAGCTCCCCCTAGATGTGATATCCCCCCTAAGAGGGATGAACTAACCTTGGGTTTTGTCGATGATGACTTCATGTAGGTGTTGAAGATGTGGATGCTCAATGTTGATGTAGATCATTTCGAGCAATCCATTGGAGTGAGTCGCACTTTCAATACGTACACGGGTTAGTCCCAAAAGGAACAAACAAGGATATCCATAGACATAGAGTGATGCACACGCATGATGATGTCCATGAAAGCATTAGGTTACCTTGTCCCTTGTCTTACCAACAATAGGGTTTGTGACTCCTTGGATTAGTGCAAGATATGGAGGTTGTTTGCACTTGTCCTCGCCAAAATGATATGAGTGAAATATGTTGGCGGAGTCACCCTCAAGAACTCTCTAGTTCTTCTTCTTTGGGATCCACATCATCTTGGTGGGAATCCTTGGAGTTGTAGTCGTACTTGATGAAGTAGAACTTGATGCAGTCTTGGGAATCCACTTGACCAAGGCCTTAGGACCTTCTTCAAATGCATCAATCTCCTCTTGAAGCTTGTCCTTGCCTTTTTGCTTGTGGTCTTGTGGTGGAAGATTGATACGTCCATTTTGCATCATGCTTTTATATCAATATTTATTGCATTATAGGCTGTTATTACACATTATATATCAATACTTATGGCTATTCTCTCTTATTTTATAAGGTTTACCATGAAGAGGGGGGATGCCGGCAGCTGGAATTCTGGCTAGAAAAGGAGCAAACATTGGAAACCTATTTTGCACTGCTCCAAAAGACCTGAAACTCCACGAAACTTATTTTTGGAATTAATAAGAATTATTGAGCGGAAGAAATACCTCAGGGGGCCCACACCCTGGCCAGGAGGGTGGGGGGCGTGCCCACCCCTACTAGGTGCGCCCCCTGTCTCCTGGGCCCCCTGGTGGCCCTCCGGTGTCCATCTTATGCAATATGAAGGATTTTACCCTGGAAAAAATCGTGGGCAAGCTTACAGATTTAAACTCCGCCCGCCACGAGGCGGAACCTTGAACTAATCTAGAGCTCCGTGAGGCTGTTCTGCCGGGGACACTTTCCTCCGGGAGGGGGAAATCATCACCATCGTCATTACCAACGATCCTCCCATCAAGAGAGGGTAAATCTCCATCAACATCTTCACCAGCACCATCTCCTCTCAAAAGCTAGTTCATCTCTTGTATCCAATCTTGTATCCAAAGCACAAATTGGTACCTCTGGGTTGCTAGTAGTGTTGATTACTCCTTGTAGTTGATGCTAATTGGTTTACTTGGTGGAAGATCATATGTTCAGATCCTTAATGCATATTATTACTCCTCTGATTATGAACATGAATATGCTTTGTGAGTAGTTACATTTGTTCCTGAGGACATGGGTGAAGTCTTGCTATTAGTAGTCATGTGAATTTGGTATTCGTTCGATATTTTGATGAGATGTATGTTGTCTTTCGTCTAGTGGTGTTATGTGAACGTCGACTACATGACACTTCACCATTATTTGGGCCTAGAGGAAGGCATTGGGAAGGAATAAGTAGATGATGGGTTGCTAGAGTGACAGAAGCTTAAACCCTAGTTTATGCGTTGCTTCGTAAGGGGCTGATTTGGATCTATATGTTTAATGTTGTGGTTACGTTTACCTTAATACTTCTTTTGTAGTTGCGGATGCTTGCAATAGGGGTTAATCATAAGTGGGATGCTTGTCCAAGTAAGGGCAGTACCCAAGCACCGGTCCACCCACATATCAAATTATCAAAGTACGAAACGAATCATATGAGCGTGATGAAAAATAGCTTGACGGTAATTCCCATGTGTCCTCGGGAGCTCTTTTCTCATTATAAGAAATTGTCCAGGCTTATCCTTTGCTACAAAAAGGATTGGGCCACCTTGCTGCACTTTATTTACTTTCATTGCTTCTTACTCGTTACAATTTATCTTATCACAAAACTATCTGTTACCTACAATTTCAGTGCTTGCAGAGAAAACCTTACTGAAAACCGCTTATCATTTCCTTCTGCTCCTCGTTGGGTTTGACACTCTTACTTATCGAAAGGACTACGATGGATACCCTATACTTGTGGGTCATCAAGACTCTTTTCTGGCGCCGTTGCCGGGGAGTGTAGCGCTTTTGGTGAGTGGAACTTGGTAAGGAAACATTTATATAGTGTGCTGAAATTTTACATCACTTGTTACTATGGAAACTAATCCTTTGAGGGGCTTGTTTGGGGCATCTTAAGCCCCGAACTGTAGAGCAAAGAGTTGCTCCTCAACCTACAGAACCTACTGAAAATGTTTACTTTGAAATTGCTTCGGGTATTATAGAGAAACTGCTAGCTAATCCATTTGCAGGAGATGGAACATTGCATCCCGATTTACACCTTATCTTTGTGGATGAGGTTGGTGGATAATTTAAGCTTGCAGGTATTCCCGATGATGTTGTCAAAAGGAAGGTCTTCCTTTATCTTTGAAGGAGATGCATTGACATGGTATAGGCTATGTGATGATACGGGATCTTGGAATTATAAACGATTGAAGTTGGAATTTCACCAGAAGTTCTATCCTATGCATATTGTTCATCGTGATCGTAATTACATATATAATTTCTGGCCTCGCGAAGGAGAAAGCATCTCTCAAGCTTGGGGGAGGCTTAAGTCAATGTAATATTCATGCCCCAATCATGAGCTCTCCAGAGAAATGATTATTCAAAAATTTTATGCTCGTCTTACTCTCAATGATCGCAACATGCTCGATACTTCCTGTGCTGGTTCTTATATGCTGAAGACTATTGATTTCAAATGGGACTTATTGGAAAGAATTAAACGCAACTCTGAAGATTGGGGTTCCTACGATGGTAAGGAGTCAGGTATGACACCTAAGTTTGATTGTGTTAAATCTTTTATGGATACCGATGCTTTTCGTGGATTTAGCGCTAAATATGGACTTGACTCTGAGATAGTAGCTTCTTTCTGTGAATCTTTTTCTACTCACGTTGATCTCCCTAAGGAGAAGTGGTTTAAATATAATCCTCCCATTGAAGTAAAAGTAGTTGCACCTATTACAGTTGAAGAAAAGACTGTCACCTATAGTGATCCTATTTTTCCTACTACTTATGTTGAGAAACCCCCTTTTCCTGTTAGGATAAAGGATCATGCTAAAACTTCGACTGTTGTTCGTAAAAGTAATACTAGGACTTATACACCTCCTGAGCAAATCAAAGTTGAACCTAGTATTGCTATGGTTAAAGATCTCTTGGATGATGATATAGATGGACATGTTATTTATTTCTGTGATGAAGCTGCTAATATCGCAAAACCAGATGCTAAATACATAGACCCGTTGTAGGCATGCATGTTATTTCTGTTAAAATAGGAGATCATTGTTATCATGGCTTATGTGATATGGGTGCTAGTGCTAGTGCAATACCTCATTCCTTATATAAAGAAATTATGCATGACATTGCACTTTCTTTGAGATAGAAGAAATAGATGTTACAATTAAGCTAGCCAATCGAGATACTATTTCACCAGTTGGGATTGTTAGAGATGTTGAAGTCTTGTGTGGGAAGGTCAAATACCCTGCTGATTTTCTTGTTCTTGGTTCCCCACAAGATGACTTTTGTCCCATTATATTTGGTAGACCCTTCTTGAACACTATTAATGCTAAGATTGATTGCGAAAAGGATGTTGTTACGATTGGCTTGGATGATATGACTCATGAGTTTAATTTTGCTAAATTTCGTAGACAACCCCGTGATAAAGAATTACCTAGTAAAGATGAAATAATTGGTCTTGCTTCTATTGCCGTGCCTCCTACTGATCCGTTAGAACAATATTTGCTAGACCATGAAAATGATATGTTTATGAATGAAAGAAGGGAAATAGATGAAGTATTCCTTCAGCAGGTTCCTATCTTGAAACACAACTTACGTGTTGAAATCCTAGGGGATCCTCTTCCACCCAAGGGTGATCCCGTGTTTGAACTCAAACCATTACCTAATAATCTTAAATATGCTTATCTTGATGAAAAGAAAGTATATCCTGTTATTATTAGTGCTAACCTTTCAGAACAAGAAGAAAGATTATTGAAAACTCTGAAGAAGCACCGTGCTGCTATCGGATATACTCTGGATGATCGTAAGGGCATTAGTACCACGTTATGTCAACACAAAATTAGTTTGGAGGACGATGCCAAACCATTTAGAGATCCCCAGCGACGACTGAATCCCAAGATGAAAGAAGTGGTAAGAAAGGAGATACTAAAGCTCCTTGAGGCAGGTATAATTTATCCTGTTGCTGATAGTGATTAGGTAAGCCCTGTCCATTGTGTTCCTAAAAAGGGAGGTATTACTATCATTCCTAATGATAAAGATGAATTGATCCCGCAAAGAATTATTACAGGTTATAGGATGGTAATTGATTTCCGTAAATTAAGTAAAGCTACTAAGAAAGATCATTACCCTTTACATTTTTGCTTTCTAGATGGTTATTCTGGTTTCTCTCAAATACCCGTGTCAGCGAAGGATCAACCAAAAACTACTTTTACTTGCCCTTTCGGTACTTTTGCTTATAGACGTATGCCTTTTGGTTTATGTAATGCACCTGCTACCTTTCAAAGATGTATGATGGCTATATTCCCTGACTTTTGTGAAAAGATTGGTGAGGTATTCATGGATGATTTCTCCGTTTATGGATCCTCCTTTGATGATTGCTTGAGCAACCTTGATCGAGTTTTGCAGAGATGCGAAGACACTAGTCTCGTCTTGAATTAGGAAAAGTGCCACTTTATGGTTAATGAAGGCATTGTCTTGGGGCATAAAATCTCCGACAGAGGTATTGAGGTTGATAAAGCTAAAGTTGATGCTATTGAAAAGATGCCATGTCCCAAGGACATAAAAGGTATAAGAAGTTTCCTTGGTCATGCCGGTTTTATAGGAGGTTCATTAAGGAATTCTCTAAAATCTCTAGGCCTCTGACTAATTTATTGCAAAAAGATATTCCTTTCGTCTTTGATGATGATTGTGTAGAAGCATTTGAAATACTTAAGAAAGCTTTGATCACTGCACCTATTGTTCAACCACCTGATTGGAATTTACCTTTTGAAATTATGTGTGATTCTAGTGATTATGCTGTAGGTGCTGTTCTAGGGCAAAGAGTTGATAAGAAATTGAATGTTAACCAAGATGCTAGTAAGACTCTTGATCTGCCCGAGAAATTATGCTACTACTGAAAAAGAATTCTTAGCATTTGTGTTTGCATGTGATAAGTTTAGACCTTATATTGTTGATTCCAAAGTTACTATTCACACCGATCATGCCGCTATTAAATATCTTATGGAAACGAAAGATGCTAAGCCTAGACTCATTAGATGGGTTCTCTTGCTCCAAGAATTTGATTTGCATATTATTGATAGAAAGGAGCTGAGAATCCCTGCTGGCATAACTTGTCTAGGTTAGAGAATGTTCTAGATGACCCAACGCATATTGATGATAGCTTTCTGATGAACAATTAGCGGTCATTAATGCTTCTCGTCTTTGCTTCCTTGGTATCTTGATTATGCTAATTACATTGTTGCTAAATTTGTACCACCAAGTTTCACATACCAAAGAAAAGAAAAAGTTCTTTTATGATTTAAGACATTACTTCTGGGATGACCCACACCTTTATAAAGAAGGAGTAGATGGTGTTATTAGACGTTGTGTACCTGAGCATGAACATGAACAGATCCTACACAAGTGTCACTCCAAATCATATGGAGGACACCACGCTGGAGACAAAACTGCACATAAGGTATTGCAATCCGGTTTTTATTGGCCTACTCTCTTCAAAGATGCCCGTAAGTTTGTTTTGTCTTGTGATGAATGTCAAAGAATTGGTAACATTAGTAGACGTCAAGAAATGCCTATGAATTATTCTCTTGTTATTGAACTGTTTGATGTTTGGGGATTTGATTACATGGGACCTTTTCCTGCCTCTAATGGATATACACATATTTTAGTTGCTGTTGATTACGTTACTAAGTGGGTAGAAGCTATTCCAACTAGTAGTGCTGATCATAACACTTCTATTAAAATGCTTAAAGAAGTTCTTTTTCCGAGGTTTGGAGTCCCTAGATATCTTATGACTGATGGTGGTTCAGATTTTATTCATGGTGCTTTCCGTAAGATGCTTGCTAATTATGATGTTAATCATAGAATCGCATCTCCTTATCACCCGCAGTCTAGTGGTCAAGTAGAGTTGAGCAATAGAGAGCTCAAATTAATTTTGCAAAAAGACCGTGAATAGATCTAGAAAGAATTGGTCCCAAAACTTGATGATGCATTATGGGCCTATAGAACTGCATACATAAATCCTATGGGCATGTCTCCATATAAGATGGTTTATGGAAAAGCTTGTCATTTACCTCTAGAACTTGAACATAAAGCATATTGGGATATCAAAGAGCTCAACTATGACTTCAAACTTGCCGGTGAGAAGAGGATGTTTGATATTAGCCCACTTGATGAATGGAGAACCCAAGCTTATGAGAATGCCAAGCTATTCAAAGAAAAAGTCAAATGCTGGCATGACAAGAGGATACAAAAGCGTGAGTTTAACGTAGGTGATTATGTGTTATTATTCAACTCTCGTTTAAGATTTTTTGCAGGAAAACTTCTCTCTAAATGGGAAGGTCCTTACGTTATCGAGGAGGTCTATCGTTCAGGTGCCATAAAAATCAATAACTTCGAAGGCACAAGTCCGAGGGTGGTGAACGATCAGAGAATTAAACATTATATCTCAGGTAATCCTATCAATGTTGAAACTAATATTATTGAAACCGTAACCCCGGAGGAATACATAAGGGACACTTTCCAGAACGTTCCACACTCCGAAAAGGATTAGGTATGTGGTACGGTAAGTAAACCGACTCCAAAACAATTCTAATGGCAATTTATATCAGTTTTAGAATATTTATGAATTTTAGGAAGAAAGAAGTAGTCCGGGAAGGACACGAGGCCTCCACGAGGGTGGAGGGCGCGCCCACCCACCGGGCACGCCTGCCCTCGTGGCCACCTCGTGTGCCTCCCGGACTCCGTTTTCTTGCACGTTACGTATTTTGGTCGGTAAAAATTCATTATATAAACTCCCGAAGGTTTTGACCACCGTATCACACAAAAATCCTCTGTTTTTGTTTCAAGCTGTCCCTGCTGCAGATTTAGAGCAAGATGTCTTCTCAAGAGTCAGTCGGGGAGAGTCGGGTGTCTCACCCGACACTAGGTCCAGGAGCAAAAAGCGATGCTTATCACTTTGGACCATCAACGGAGGATGAGATGGAGGCCGACTTGAAAAGGATAGATGCCATGGAGGAAGATCAAGAAGTCACCTCCCGCTTTCAAGCGGGATTCATAATGGGGAACTACAGAGCTTTACTGTTCCAAATTGGTCATCCCTTCCAATGCTAAATTACTTTCTTACAAAAATATGAAAAAGAGTGTTACTTGTTCTCCAGAAGCTATGCAGCACCCTTGTGTAAAAGGAGCTTTAGCAATAGCAGGCAAGCTCCGCAAGGAAAATATGAACCTCAAGCAACAAGTCAATAAGCTCGAGGAGGAGAATCGTATCCTGAGGGGAATTATCGCCAAAAAGATCACAACACCAACTTTGAAGAAGGAGACATAATCACATGGGTATGGGAACTCCCCTTGGCAACTGCCAAGCTTGGGGAAGGTGCCCCAGTATCGTATCACCATCACACTCTTATCTTTACCGTTTTATTTAGTTTGATCCTTTTAGTAGTATCTTGATCTAGTAGATTGAAGTTTTGATATCAAGTAGTTTTGAGTTTTGCTTTGTGATCTCTCTATGTAATCGAGTTCGTGAGCTATCTATAATAAAGATTAGTGTTGAGTCAAGGGCTTTGTTATGTTGCTATCATCTTGACAAAGTAGAAAGAATAAAAGAGTTCATATTGATCTTATGGATAGTAGTGACTTCACACATAGAAAGTATGAGGCATAAAAGTTGTTGAGAGTTGATAAACGTAGTTTTGGTCATCATTGCAATTAATAGGAAGTAATAAGGAAAGAGATGTTTTCACATATAAATATACTATCTTGGACATCTTTTATGATTGTGAGCACTCATTTAAGTATGACATGTTAAAAGAGTCGACGTTGGACAAGGAAGACAACATAATGGTTTATGTTTTCTCACATCTCAGTTAAAGTACATTGTCATTGACCTTCCAAACATGTTGAGCTTGCCTTCCCCCTCATGCTAGCCAAATTCCTAGCACCAAGTAGAGATACTACTTGTGCTTCCAAATATCCTTAAACCCAGTCTTGCCATGAGAGTCCACCATATCTACCTATGGATTGAGTAAGATCCCTCAAGTAAGTTGTTATCGGTGCAGGCAATAAAAATTGCTCTCTAAATATGCATGACTTATTAGTGCGGAGAAAATAAGCTTTATACGATCTTGTTATGGAAGCAATAAAAGCGACGGACTGCATAATAAAGGTCCATATACAAGTGGCAATATAAAGTGACGTTCTTTCGTACTAAGATTTTGTGTATCCAACCCTAAAAGCGCATGACAACCTCTGCTTCCCTCTGCGAAGGGCCTATCTTCTACTTTATGTCTTTTACTATATGCAAGAGTCAAGGTGATCTTCACCTTTCCCTTTTTCATTTTTATCCTTTGGCAAGCTCCTCGTGTTTGAAAGATCATGATATATATATATATATATATATATATATATATATATATATATATATATATATATATATATATATATATATATATATATATATATATATCCAATTGGGTGTAAGTTAGCATGGACTATTATTGTTGACATCACCTAAAGGTGAATACGTTGGGAGGCAACACAATAAGCCCCTATCTTTCTCTTCCCATTTGAAACTCCATAACCACAAGTATTGCACGAGTGTTAGCAATTGTAGAAGACTACATGATAGTTGAGTATGTGGACTTGCTGAAAGGCTCTATTCTTGACTCTTTCTCGACATTATGATAAATTGCAATTGTTTCAATGATCTAGATTATAGTTTGTTAGCTTTCAATGAAGTTTACGAACCATACTTGACATTGTGAATTGATTGTTACTTGAGCATAAGAAGTCATATGACAAAATCTATTTATGTTGTGGTTATAAGAATGATCATGATGCCCTCATGTCCGTATTTTTATTTTTGTCAACACCTCTATCTCTAAACATGTGGACATATTTTTCGATTTCGGCTTCCGCTTGAGGCCAAGCGAGGTCTAAGCTTGGGGGAGTTGATACGTCCATTTTGCTTCATGCTTTTATATCAATATTTATTGCATTATGGGCTGTTATTACACATTATATATCAATACTTATGGCTATTCTCTCTTATTTTATAAGGTTTACCATGAAGAGGGGGATGCTTAAATGGAATTCTGGTGGAAAAGGAGCAAACATTGGAAACCTATTACCTTTGCTCCAAAAGACCTGAAACTCCACGAAACTTATTTTTGGAATTAATAAGAATTATTGAGCGGAAGAAACACCTCAAGGGACCCACGCCACGGCTGGGAGGGTGGGCGCGCCCACCCCTCTTGGGCGCGCCCCTGTCTCTGGGCCCCATGGTGGCCCTCCTGTCCATCTTCGCTATATGAGGGCGTTTACCCTGGAAAAAATCATGGGCAAGCTTACGGGACGAAACTCACGCCACGAGGCGGGCGTTGGCGGAACCAATCTAGAGCTCCAAAGCAGAGCTGTTCTGCCGGGGACACTTCCCTCCGGGAGGGGGAAATCATCACCATCGTCATCACCAACGATCCTCCCATCAGGAGAGGGTCAATCTCCATCAACACTTCACCAGCACTATCTCCTCTCAAAACCCTAGTTCATCTCTTGTATCCAATCTTGTATGCAAACCACAAATTGCTACCTGTGGGTTGCTAGTAGTGTTGATTACTCCTTGTAGTTGATGCTAATTGGTTTACTTGGTGGAAGATCATATGTTCAGATCCTTAATGCATATTATTACTCCTCTGATTATGAACATGAATATGCTTTGTGAGTAGTTACGTTTGTTCGAGGACATGGGTGAAGTCTTGCTATTAGTAGTCATGTGAATTTGGTATTCGTTTGATATTTTGATGAGATGTATGTTGTCTTTCCTCTAGTGGTGTTATGTGAATGTTGACTACATGACACTTCACCATTATTTGGGCCTAGAGCAAGGCATTGGGAAGTAATAAGTAGATGATGGGTTGATAGAGTGACAGAAGCTTAAACCCTAGTTTATGCGTTTAGCCGTAAGGGGCTGATTTGGATCCATATGTTTAATCTTTGTGGTTAGGTTTACCTTAATACTTCTTTTGTAGTTGCGGATGCTTGCAATAGGGGTTAATCATAAGTGGGATGATTGTCCAAGTAAGGGCAGTACCCAAGCACTGGTCCACCCACATATCAAATTATCAAAGTACCGAACGCGAATCATATGAGCGTGATGAAAACTAGCTTGACGATAATCCCATGTGTCCTCGGGAGCTCTTTCCTCATTTAAGAAATTGTCCAGGCTTATCCATTGCTACAAAAAGGATTGGGCCACCTTGCTGCACTTTATTTACTTTCATTGCTTGTTACTCGTTACAATTTATCTTATCACAAAACTATCTCATACCTACAATTTGGTGCTTGCAGATAAAAACTTACTGAAAACCGCTTATCATTTCCTTCTGCTCCTCGTTGGGTTCGACACTCTTACTTATCGAAAGGACTACAATAGATCCCCTATACTTGTGGGTCATCAAAGATCATCTTGAGCTTGTGTTCCTTTGAAAGAAGTAGGATCATACTTCTCTTGTTGAGGAACAAACTTCGTCTTGGGGTATTGATCTTCTTCCCACTCAACTCCATTGGCATTGAACTTTCTTTCAAAACCAACACCTTGATTCTTCCGGTGCCTTCTTTGCTTGCGTACAATTTCCTCGAAATGCTTACTTCTGGTAAGGCTGTTGTAAACACCTTTCTCTATGATTCCTTTCAATAAGCTATTTTCTTGCTCAAGTGTAACTTGGCTAAGAGAATCATTAGTTGAATCAAGAGAACTACTAAAAGCAACAATATTGGATTTAGCATGATTATTGTTACTACTAGAAGGAGAATCTTTCTTGTTCTTGTAACTAGACTTGACTTGTGGCATGTAAGTAGATAAGAGTAAACGCTTGGCAATGTAATAAGAACTTTTCTTGCGAAGATCATCATTGATTGCCTTTAAGAACTCATGCTCTTGCTCAAGGTTGAGCTTTTCAAAGCGTATCTTCTCATGAGTCTTTAAAAGTTCTCGATGATCTTCCAAGATAGTTTCATGAGCTAACTTAAGAGTGTTTAGTTCTTTAGTTAGGTGCTCAATCTTCTCCTTATCATTGTCATTCATTTTAGCATGATTAATTGACGTTTCATCATAGTATTCATCACTAGAGTTGTCAACAAGTAAATCATCATCACCTAACAAGTCATCTTCATCACTATTGAAATCAACATACTCGGGATGTGATACCTTTGGGCCTTTAGCCATGAAGCATCTTCCAAATCCTTCATTTGGTGAGTCAAATATGTCGTAGGAGTTGGTTGACACAAGTGCTAGACCGGCAACACCTTCATCTTGAGTATATTCGGAGTCAGAGTGATAGCTTCTCTCGGAGTGATGGTCGGGGTCGGAGCCGGATACCCATTCACCAACATGAGCTTGATGTCTTCGTTTTGTGTAGCTCTTCGATGTTGTCCTTCCTTTCCGAATCCTTGCTTCTCCGGGATCTTCTTCGTTCATAACGATCATCTCTACTCTTCCTTTCTCTTGGTGGTGATTCTTCTCTTCTACTTCTTCTTTTTGGAGAATCTTCTCTTCTTTTGTAGGGAGCCGTACACTCATTGGAGTAGTGTCCGGGTCTTCCACAATTGTAGCAATTACGCTCACGACTCGAAGATCTTTTGTCATTGTAGGACCTTGACTTGGCACATTTTTCCTTGCTTCTACTCTTGTAGAACTTGTTGAAGTTCTTCACCATTAGGCTCAATTCTTCATTGAAGGTTTGTTTCTCACTTGATGATGTGGGAGCTTCACATGAGGCTTTGTAAGCACCACTTGACTTGTTGTGGAGCTCTTCCTTATCCTTGAGTGACATCTCATGAGCAACAGTTCTTCCAATGACCTCCGTTGGCTTGAGATTCTTGTAACTGGGCATCATTTGGATCAATGTGCACACGGTATCATATTTTCCATCCAAGGCTCTTAGGATCTTCTTGATGATGAATTTGTCGGTCATCACTTCCTAAGTAAAGCAATCTCATTTGTGATGAGAGCAAGCCTAGAGTACATTTCAGCGACGCCTTCACCATCCTTCATTTTGAACTTGTCAAGTTGACTTTGAAGCACATCCAATTTGGATTCCTCGACGGAGTTGGTACCTTCGTGCATGTCAATCAAAGTATCCCAAATTTCCTTTGCATTCTCAAGACGGCTGATTTTGTTGAATTCTTCGGGGCACAATCTGTTGAAAAGAATATCACAAGCTTGAGCATTGTATTGCAGCATCTTCAAATCTTCTATGGTAGCTTCACGGTTCGTTTCTCTCCCGTCAAAGAACTCACCTTGCAAGCCAATGCACACAATAGCCCAAACGGCAGGGTTATGTCCAAGAATATGCATTTTCATCTTATGCTTCCAACTAGCAAAATTTGTACCATCAAAGTAAGGACCTCTACGGTGGTAGTTTCCCTTGCTAGACGCCATACTCTCCTAGGTTGTGAGACCAAGGCTATGACCACCAAAAGCTATGGAAATCAAGGCAAATGGAGGCCAAAGCTCTGATACCAATTGTAGGATCGAAAGTATGTCTAGAGGTGGGGGGGGGGGGGTGATTAGACTACTTGACCAAATAAAAATCTAGCCTTTTCCCAATTTTAGTTCTTGGCAGATTTTAGCAACTTAGCACAAGTCAAGAAATCTACCTACACATGCAATTCTAAGAGTATAGCAGCGGAATGTAAACAATTGCATATGAAGGTAAAGGTAGGAGTTTGAGGAAGCAAACTCAATGGTGACACAGAGATTTTTTATCCATGGTTTCGATAGGTGGTGCTATCGTACATCCACGTTGATGGAGACTTCAACCCACGAAGGGTAACGGTTGCCCGAGTCCATGGAGGGCTCCACCCATGAAGGGTCCACGAAGAAGCAACCTTGTCTATCCCACCATGGCCGTCGCCCACGAAGGACTTGCCTCACTTTCGGGTAGATCTTCACGAAGTAAGCGATCTCCTTGCCCATACAAACTCCTTGGTTCAACTCCACAATCTTGACGGAGGCTCCCAAGTGACACCTAACCAATCTAGGAGACACCACTCTCCAAAAGGTAATAGATGGTGTGTTGATGATGAACTCGTTGCTCTTGTGCTTCAAATGATAGTCTCCCTGTCGGTGTCAAAACCGGCGGATCTCGGGTAGGGGGTCCCGAACTGTGCGTCTAGGCGGATGGTAACAGGGAGACAAGGGACACGATGTTTTTACCTGTGTTCGGGCCCTCTTGATGGAGGTAATACCCTACTCCTGCTTGATTAATATTGATGATATGGGTAGTACAAGAGTAGATCTACCACGAGATCAAGGAGGCTAAACCCTAGAAGCTAGCCTATGGTATGATTGTTGTCCGTCCTACGGACTAAAACCCTCCGGTTTATATAGACACCGGATAGGTTAGGGTTACACAGAGTCGGTTACAATGGTAGGAGATCTACATATTCGCCAAGCTTGCCTTCCACGCCAAGGAAAGTCCCATCCAGACACGGGACGAAGTCTTCAATCTTGTATCTTCATAGTCTTAGAGTCCGGCCGTGGCGATAGTCCGCTATCCGGACACCCCTAGTCGGGGACTCCTCAAGAGCTCCCCTGAACCGGGCTTCAATGACGACGAGTCCGGCGTGCATATTGTCTTCGGCATTGCAAGGCGGGTTCCTCCTCCGAATACTTCATAGAAGGTTTTGAACACAAGGATAGTGTCCGGCTCTGCAAAACAAGTTCCACATAACACCGTAGAGAGAATAATTTTTGCACAGATCTGTTGACCTATTCCGCGCCATGACATCACACCACGGCCAGGCCTTTATATGAATCGTTTTTACTGTTCCACCTCAGCGTGTTTAGCGAGGCGGTTTCCTTGGCACGTCTTATCAAAGCATAGATCGTGCCCCCTTATTCCGGGATTCTCATCAATACGGACGTGGGTAACCCAACCGTGCCTATTAGCCTGCCTCCTCTATCAAAGGCGAGTCCTAATCGACCACGGGGTGGGCTCTTGGTATTCAACCTCTTTATAATGAGACCAAGGCCCTCTACTTTTTACATCCTCCAACGAGTTCGCCTCGCGCTTCGAGTTCCAACACCCAAAGCTTCAGATTCAGCGCTTGGACTTTCGACTATGTCCGGATCTGACCAGCACGGCCGATGGATGTCTTCCTCCGTCACAGAAGAAGATGTGCTAAAGCTGCGCAACGCCAGGTATCTAACCGGCGAGATCTCGCATAGGCTGCCTGCTCCAGGGCAGGTCATTCCCACTCCTGAGCCCGGCGAGAACGTGGTGTTCGTGTCCTACTTCCTTCGGGGTTTAGGCTTCTCGACGGATCCCTTTGTGCGGGGGCTCATGTTTTATTATGGGCTTGATTTCCATGACTTGAATCCAGAGTCCATCCTCCATATCTCGTCATTCATTGTCGTATGTGAGGCCTTCCTCCATATTACCCCCCACTTTGGATTGTGGCTCAAGACCTTCAAGGTGGAGCCAAAGATGATCGAGGGGCAACAAGCAGAGTCGCGGAGGGGCGGTCATAAGCAAATGTGCTGATGCTCCGTGGCCCGAGGATCTTTTCAAGAGGAGCTTGGTTTGTGGCAACGGAGTGGTTTTATATCACCGCTCCTGTGGGCACCAAATGGGCGGCGCTCCTGCCTTCGCTCAGGTCCACCATGTCAGCCGGCATCATGGGTCAACAAGGGGCTCGACTAGGGGCCGTCCAAGGGCGTTCCCTTGCTGCAGGGCCGTATTAAGACCTCCAGAAAGAGGAATCAATCTGGTTGCGATGGCGCGGGTTATGGTGATCCGGCGCCTTCAGCCTCAAGCGTCGCCCCCTCCGCTTTGTGGGAATTCAATCCGGAGGGACCACGAGCTCTCCAAAATTTTATGGGCACGACGCCTGGAGATGGATAAACTGTTCTTGAGATCACAACAGAAGTGTCCGGACTTGACCGAGGACGCAGGACTAAGCTGCAATCGCCTCAGATACTCAAGTAAGTAGTCCCATGAACCGGACAAGCTGTTCATTCATTTATTTTATATATATGCCCTTTAAAGGAGCCGTTTCTTGAACAAGAGTGGATAGCCAAGGCAAAGTTAATAAGGTGTCCGGCTCCCCTCCCAGAGACCACGTCGGATCCCATCCTAACCAAGATGTTGAAGGTCGCGCCTTTTGAAGAAGGCGAAGGGGGAGCGGGAAGCAAGCTGCCTCTCTGAAGGAGGCTATCAAGGAAGGAGGGATTAAGAGTCCCACCTTCCAAGGAGAGAAGAGGACCGCCGGAAGATCCGAGGTCAAGGCCTCAAATAGGGAAAGGAATCTTGGCAGAGAGTCCGGCTGAGGAAGTAACCCAGCCGCATTATTTCCCCAAGGATCAGCCCTCCAATGATGTAAGTAAAAAGAAGGGTCTTGTAAATAAGGAACATCCTGTATTTATTCATGAAGATAACGAAATTGTACCTTGTAGTTCGGGCCTCAACCCTTCTCAGTAGAGCTCGTCTTGAGGATCTTCTTCCGGAGATGATGGAGAGCCAACGCCTCCACCTGTCGCACCCTCATGCAGGCGGGCGGCCCGGAGGTGTCGTCGCGGAGGGTTCTCCCCAAGTCGGCGGGGCCGGAAGATCCAGCACCAAGTGGTGTGCGGTCGAAGGAGTGAAGGATCTGCTCGGGCGAAAGCGGTTATTTCGTAAGATCACCGTGCTCGCATGCAGTGATTGAAAGAATTGCATCCGCGAGAGCGGATTACATGAAGCCGTCGAAGCTTCTTGACGGGTTTGAGGTACGCAAAAATGATGTACCTTCTGAGAGTTATGCATATAAAATGTGCCCTGTATAGATAGTAGCCCCTGAGACTCAGTATGTTGTCAAAATTGACAACGTGCCGGGGATCAAATTCTTAGTTATAACATATCGCCGCTCCTAAACAGGTGGTGGGGCGTCCGGAGGCCAGCCGAACTGATGAATATGCCGAACTAAAGCGGCAACTTGACGAGGCGGATGCGGACATCATGCTGGTCAATAAGCGGTTTGACGAGTCACAAGGTATGCGACTTCTATGCGGACACTGGTAAGGGGCTTGACGCCCATGTCTTACTATTCGTATGCTTAATGCAGATGGTGCCGCTTCCGTGGAGGAGCTGCGGGCGGAACTTCGCCCGAGCAAAAGAGCAAGCCAGGGTGAATGTCTGGCGGCTTTAAAAGGCGGCGAAGAGCTAGAAGCGAGCAGGCTGCTCAACTTGCCCGAAGCAAAGAGGAAATGGCCGATATGGCCAAAAAGTTAAGGAATACTACCGATCGCTGCGAGGTTCTTCAAAAAGAACGTCAAGCGGAACAATAGGGCCTAAAAAAGGCCGCCGCCGAATCCGAGAATGCCCAATCGGCTTTGAGAGCTGATAAGGAGGAGCTGAGTCAGGCCGGAGCAATTGCGGCTGGAAAACAGTTTCTGCTGGGGAGGAAATATACAGATCCAAAGTATGCTTAGTTGGATAAGTTGTGGAGTTCGGAGGATGCTTATCTGGACTTGGCGGCGAAGCGCCGCGACGCAGTTGAGCACTTCCGGGGCCGAAGGGGCCGCGAAGGAAGAGCTATATTGGTCGCCAATTCCATAGTCCGGAGCATCCTTCTGCCGCTGACCGATCGGTTGGCGAATGGGCCGAGCTGAATCGGTTGTCTGGATTTGCCATGAAGCATGTCTTGACTCACTTGTGGCGGGCGGACCCCAGCCAAGAGCTATTTTGGTTTAGTGCAGCGGTTCCTTGGTGCGGTACAGCGTGTCGGACGCGATGAAGCGATCGGCGTGTATTGAGGGAAGCGGATGGCTCTTGCCCGTGTCAAGACATACTGGGCAGAGATGAAGGCCACCGACGTTGCATCCCAAGAGTCGGACAGAAGCCGAGTACCTGCCGAGCACTACTTTGAAGAAGTCCTGCCGGGCGCTCGTTTAATAGAGACGCAGGCTTTCGGACGGGTATTATGTTTAAATGACATGTATGATTTGTGAAACAACATTTCAATATAATATAAGAGCTTTTTATACTTGTGCGTTCAAGTAGTAAACTACTCCTGTCAGGCGGCCGTTTATGTATATGTGTATATAACCTGAAAGATGGCAGTCCTTGGCTTCATTTACGCAAATAGTGCGGGGGTGTTTGCAAAGAAAGCGCTTTTTCACACTTAATCCAACGTCTTGGTCCTGTTAAGGAGGTGATAGCATACAAACCAGGCAACCAGACTATAATGCTTTATCACTTTCACTTAGTCATAGGAGTTCGAGGGTGGGGCTACTATATAGCCCCTGGGGGCACCGCACTCTCCCGAATTCGGGGTGCGTATGTGCGTGACCGAAAACCGGTCCTTCGCTAATGCGGAGGAATCCTAAACATTCCTGTGAGTCATCGAGTGGTTGACCAGTCTCTCGCTATATCATGACAGTCAGTTTCGGCTTTCTCTCTTGAGGTGCTTTCGCCCGTGAGGCAACCGGGCACAATCGCGATGAAGTTCTCCACAGTGCCGCGTTAGCCTTGAAAATGTAACGTAAGGCAGCAAAACACAGGAGCCGGGCAACCCAACATTTGACCAAAGACATGATTCGAGCTGATGCATATAAGGCCCTAACTTTCGAGGCGCGAATACTCCCTAAGGTATTCGGTCTTTATGAAAAATGGGCAGTAATAATGCCCTAAGCCCCACGTGTCCAGTGCGTGCAAAATTCTCGTGCGGCCAATGCCAAAACGCCAGCCTCCTCCTCGGTAATATTAAGGAACCGGGGATGTATATCAACAAGAGACAAAGAAAAAGGTTTACGCAGGTCTTAATCTGAAAAGAATCCTTTACAGCGGGTCCCTCTTGCGTCTGCGCAGTGTCTCCGTTGTGCAGCCGTATCCCGGACGGGTGTAGCACGTTGTTCATCCGTAAAAGAGAGGAACTTAGTTTAAAAGAAAAAGGATCGTCTGAAAGATGTACTTAATATTAAATAAACAGTAGTATGGTTCAAGAAGTGAATAAAGTTGAGCTTTATTGTCTCTCGTTATACATGCATGCAGCCCTCGTATGGGGGTGTGTCGCTAGTAGGCGCCGGACTCGTCTAGCCGTGTCCGGGTTTGAATGACCAATTCGGGTTCTTTGCCTAGAAGAGCCGGATAGCTGTGGGGCTGTCAAGGCGTCTCCCGTTCTTCCGTGCTCGATTAACACTTAATACTTCCTTTTAGCGAGATGATGCCGTGTGGACCTGCATTTTAAGTGTTAGAGATGCATAATGCGGTATTGCGTTAAAGCGGGCGAAAGCTTAGCGTCCCAATAGTGCTTGATGGCTACTTTTAAACGGGTGATATGTAAGAGTAACCATTCTTGACGGAAGTTGTCGTATGAACCGAACACAACATCTAGCAGTATGGAGCCCGTACAATGGGCACATGGGCCTGGCATTACTCCTTTAAAGGAGGTGTTGCTACGGCGAATTTTGGTTGGGTTTATCCCCATCCTGCGGATTGTGTCCTGATATATCAGGTTTATGTCACTGCCGCCATCCATGAGGACTCGTGTAAATTGGAATCCGTCGATTATAGGATCCAATATCAGGGCAGTCCATCCTGCGTTCCGGATATTTTCGGAATAGTCCTGATGGTCGAAGGTGATTGGTTTTGACAACCAGTGTGCGGCGCGCCTCTTAGTGGGCGCCGCTCTATTTTTCCCTTTGATCACGTGAAGTGAGTTTACTGTTCTAACCTCTTGTGGGAAAGTCTTTTGTTTTCCGGGACTCTGCTTGTGGTGCTCGTCGTCATCTTCACTTGGTGTGTCGAGCCCCTTGTGTTCGGCGTTTAGTCTGCCGGACTGTTTGAAGACCCAACAATTTCGGTGGGTATGGTTAGCAGGCCTTTGACATATCTTGTCCAGGATTTTGTTGAAGTTGGATAGCTCATCGCTATTGTCCTTAAGGGGCAGTTTTTTGTTGTTCTGCCGTGAGCTTTTGAATCCGGCGTTGACTGCCGTGCTCTTTGGACTGTTCCTTTTAATCCGGCACTGGTCCTTGTTGCGCCGTGGTTTCCCATTTCCATCCCTGATTTCGGATGTACTTGGGTCGCTGGTGCTGCATCTTGCTAGCCAGCTATCCTCTCCCGCGCAAAAGCGGGTCATGAGGCTTGTTAATGCGGCCATTGTTCTTGGCTTTTCTTGGCCGAGGTGTTCTGGCGAGCCATTCGTCTCGGACGTTGTGTTTGAAAGCTGCTAAAGGCTTGGCGTCAGAGACAATCGACTATTTGGTTCTTTTAGTAAGGAATCTGTTCCTGAATTTCCGGGCTGACTCTCCGGCTGTTGAGTTATGTGACTTAGATCGCTACGCATCCGGAGGCGGACATAGGTCCCCCTGAAAATTTTCCCGAAATGCATCCCGAGCTCTTCCCAGCTTCCAATGGTATTTTCGAGGAGGCTCTTAAGCCAATGCCGAGCTGGCCCTTTGAGTTTAAGGGTAAGTATTTTATGGCGTGGAGATCATCTCCTCTAGCCATGTGTATGTGGAGGATGTAATCCTCAATCCGAGACTCAGTGGTCATTGTTCCGTCAGTATGCCTCTATGTTTACGGGTTTGAATCCCGCTGAAATTCATGATCCGGCACCTCATCGGTGAAACATAGGGGTGTCTTGGCGCCCCTATATTGGGTGTGCCGTGATCTTGAATTTTGGCGTATTGCATTGCTTTGACGAGCATGCTTTCTTGGCCCATAGATGGACCTAATCGGCCATCCTTTTGATGTGAATCCTTATGCGGATCGCATATTGGCTTGTGTGCACCATTCGCGCTCTCTTTTGCCATGAGGTCGCCCATCCGACCGGTGGCCTTCTTGCTTTTTCATTGTGGGGGCTCTAAGGCCTCCTCGTCGATTCGGGCAGTAGCTTTCTTTTCGGGTAGCTCTTTGTTCGCGATCGTCATTGCATTTGTTCTGTGTGCTGAATACTTTGCTCCATCTGATCCTGAGCGCATCTTCCGCTGTCTTGAGCGTCCGCTTCTGCTTTTTCAGGCTACGCGCAGTGGTGACGAGCCTTTTCTGGAGGTCATTTTGCTCCAATAGTTTGTCCGGCGTCAGATCATCCGGACTGTTGTCTTCGCCGGGGATAGATTGTTTATCCAAGTTGTCTTGTTCGGACGATTGCTCGATAGATTGTCCGTTGTCCACCGGTTCGCCCTGCTCTATGGCTGGGTCTTTGTTGAGGTGGGACTTTGTTCGGCGTTTACGTTGCCGTTTTGACTGCTTTTCGAGGGATTTATCCTTCGTAGCGTCCTGTTGTTCCTCGTCTTCATTTCCTTTAGGTGTATCCACCATGTATACGTCATGAGATGAGCTGGTTGTCCAGCATCCTATATGTGCTGGCTCATTGTTGTCTCCTACATCGTCGTCCATACCGTCGATGTCTTCGGAGTCGAAGTCGAGCACGTCGTGTAAGCTTTCGGCGATTAGCTCTGAAAGTGGGTGGTGGTGGGCGTTGAATTTCTTCGTCGTCGCATCCCCACCTTCCCGACCGTAATCCGCCAGGGCTCTCCGGATAAAGAGAGAGACTTTATTGAATTCAGGATGTCGCCAAAGGGCGAGTCTTTGAAAGATGTCCGCGTGACCGTGAACTCCATGACCGGCGCCCAATCGGATTCAATTGGCAGGGGCGCGAGGGTTGAGTCCCGAGCGGAGTCCGGCACCACGAGTCGATGTCTTCGCCAAAGGGCGAGGGATGGAGTTCGGCTCGATCGCCGTAGAGATTGTAGCCCCCGAGGCGGTGTCCGACCACTCATTCTCGATCGGGGAATCCAGCTCCGGATTAAGGGTCGGAGCGGATACTGGTGCGGCCTCCGAGCACCGCTCGGCGAGCTAGATCATGCCCATCGAGACAAAGGCGGCACGCTCGGTCAGGCTCGAATCCGTCGAAGATCAAGTCTCCGCGGATATCGGCCGTATAGTTCAAACTTCCAAATCTGACTGATGGCGGGCGTAGCTTTCGATCTGCTCCGGATGGCCAAGCGAATTGGCCCGCAGCAAAAGCCGCCCGAACACGAAGATCTGTCCGGGAGAAAAGTCTCACCCTGGACTGCGTCGTTGTTGATGATCGAAGGAGCCATCGGGCCCTATCGGTGACGGCACGGAGGAACTCTCAATGAAAGCACCAATGTCGGTGTCAAAACCGGCGGATCTCGGGTAGGGGTCCCGAATCTGTGCGTCTAGGCGGATGGTAACGGAGACAAGGGACACGATGTTTTTACCCAGTCCGGGCCCTCTCGATGGAGGTAATACCCTACTCCTGCTTGATTAATATTGATGATATGGGTAGTACAAGAGTAGATCTACCACGAGATCAAGGAGGCTAAACCCTAGAAGCTAGCCTATGGTATGATTGTTGTCCTCCCTACGGACTAAAACCCTCCGGTTTATATAGACACCGGATAGGTTAGGGTTACACAGAGTCGGTTACAATGGTAGGAGATCTACATATCCGTATCGCCAAGCTTGCCTTCCACGCCAAGGAAAGTCCCATCCAGACACCTGGAATTTAAGTCTTCAATCTTGTATCTTCATAGTCTTGGAGTCCGGCCATGACGATAGTCCGGCTATCCGGACACCCCCTAGTCCGGGACTCCCTCACTCCCCAACACTCATCTCTCTCTCACAGGATATGGATTTGGTGGAAAGAAGATTTGAGTGGAAAGCAACATGGGAAGGCTAGAGATCAAGATTTATGTGGTAGGAATGGAAGATCTTGATCTCAACACAAGTGTAGGTGGTTCTCTCTCAGAAAATGGATAGTGGAAGTGTAGGCTGATACGTCCATTTTGCATCATGCTTTTATATCAATATTTATTGCATTATGGGCTGTTATTTCACGTTATGTCACAATACTTATGGCTATTCTCTCTTATTTTACAAGGTTTGCATGAAGAGGGAGAATGCCGGTACAGAATTCAAGTGGAAAAGGAGCAAATATTGGAGGCCTATTCACATGCAACTCCAAAAGTCCTGAAACTCCACGGAATATCTTAAAATAAATAAAGAAAAATCGTCGCCAAAGATGAAGGCCAGGGGGCCCACACCCTGCTCATGAGGGTGGGGGCGCCCCCCCTGGGGCGCGCCCCCTACCTCGTGGGCCCCCTGGTGGCTCTCCGACGCCCATCTTCTCCTATATGAAGTCTTTCGATGAGAAAAAACAGGAAGCAACCTTTCGGGACGAGACTCCGCCGCCACGAGGCGGAACCAATCTAGGGCTCCGGCAGAGCTGTTCTGCCGGGGACACTTCCCTCCGGGAGGGGGAAATCATCACCATCGTCATCACCAACTCTCCTCTCATTGGGAGAGGGCAATCTCCATCAACATCTTCACCAGCACCATCTCATCTCCAAACCCTAGTTCATCTCTTGTATCCAATTCTTGTCTCCAAGTCCGAGATTGGTGCTAGTAGGTTGCTAGTAGTGTTGATTACTCCTTGTAGTTGATGCTAGTTGGTTTATTTGGTGGAAGATCATATGTTCAGATCCTTTATGCATATTATTACCCTCTGATTATGAACATGAATATGCTTTGTGAGTAGTTACGTTTGTTCACGAGGACAAGGGAGAAGTCTTGCTATTAGTAGTCATGTGAATTTGGTATTCATTCGATATTTTGATGAGATATATGTTGTCTAGCCTCTAGTGGTGTTATGTGAACGTCGACTACATAACACTTCACCATTATTTGGGCCTAGAGGAAGGCATTGCGAAGTAATAAGTAGATGATGGGTTGCTAGAGTGACGAAGCTTAAACCCTAGTTTATGCGTTGCTTCGTAAGGGGCTGATTTGGATCCATATGTTTCATGCTATGGTTAGGTTTACCTTAATACTTTTGTTGTAGTTGCGGATGCTTGCAATAGAGGTTAATCATAAGTGGGATGCTAGTTCAAGTAAGAACAGCACCCAAGCACCGGTCCACCCACATATCAAATTATCAAAGTACCGAACGAGAATCATATGAGCGTGATGAAAACTAGCTTGACGATATTCCCATGTGTCCTCGGGAGCACTTTTCCTATTATAAGAGTTTGTCCAGGCTTGTCCTTTGCTACAAAAAGGATTGGGCCACCTTGATGCACTTTATTTACCTTTGTTACTTGTTGCTCGTTACAATTTATCTTATCACAAAACTATCTCGTTACCACTTATTTCAAGATTTGCAGAGAATACCTTGCTGAAAACCGCTTATCATTTCCTTCTGCTCCTCGTTGGGTTCGACACTCTTACTTATTGAAAGGACCACGATAGATCCCCTATACTTGTGGGTCATCAAGACTCTTTTCTGGCACCGTTGCCGGGGAGTGAAGCGCCTTTGGTAGGTGGAATTTGGTAAGGAAAAATTTATTTAGTGTGCTGAAATTTTCTGTCACTTGTTACTATGGAAAGTAATTCTCTGAGGGGCTTGTTCGGGGTATCTTCACCCCGTCCAGTAGAGCAAAGAGTTGCTCCTCAACCTACTTAACCTACTGAACCTATTGAAAATGAAACTCCTTTTGAGATTCCTTCGGGTATGACGGAAAAACTGCTAGCTAACACTTTTACAGGAGATGGAACAAGGCATCCTGATGAACATCTATGCTATGTGGATGACGTTTGTGGACTATTTAAGCTTGGAGGTATACCCGATGATGTAGTTAAGAAGAAGGCGTTCCCTTTATCTTTGAAGGGAGACGCATTGACATGGTACAGGCTGTGTGATGATATGAGATCATGGAACTATAAAAGATTGAAATTGGAATTTCATCAAAAGTATTACCCTATGCATCTTGTTCATCATGATCGCAATTATATATATAATTTTGGCCTCATGAAGGAGAAAGCATCGCTCAAGCTTGGGGGAGGCTTAAATCAATGTTATATTCATGCCCCAATCATGAGCTCTCGAGAGAAGTAATTATGCAACGTTTTTATGCTCGGCTTTTTGATAAAAATCACACCATGCTCGATACTTCTTGTGCTGGCTCTTTTTTGATGAAGACTATCGAATTTAAATGGAATTTATTGGATAGAATTAAACGCAACTCTGAAGATTGGGACCTCGACGAAGGTAAGGAGTCAGGTATGACACCTAAGTTTGATTGTGTTAAATCTTTTATGGATACCGATATTTTCTGTAAGTTTAGCACTAAATATGGACTTGACTCTGAGATAGAAGCTTCTTTACGTGAATCCTTTGCTACTTATGTTGATCTCCCCAAGGAGAAGTGGTTTAAATATCATCCTCCCATAGAAGTAAAAGTAGCTGCACCTATTAAAGCTGAAGAAAAGACTGTCACTTATAATGATCCTATTGTTCCCACTTCTTATGTTGAGAAACCGCCTTTCCCTGTTAGAATGAAGGATCATGCTAAAGCTTCAACTGTTGTTCGTAAAAGCAATATTAGACCTTATACACCTCCTGAGCAAGTCAAAGTAGAACCCAATATTGCTATTGTTAAAGATCTCTTGTCTGATAATATCGATGGGCATGTTATTCAATTCTGTGGTGAAACTGCTAGAATTGCTAAACCTTGTGATAGAGATAAACATAGACCTGTGGTAGGAGTGCCTATTATTTCTGTTAAAATAGGAGATCATTGTTATCATGGCTTATGTGATATGGGTGCTAGTGCTAGTGTAATACCCATTGACTTATACAAAGAAATTATGCATGATATTGCACTTTTCTTGAGTTAGAAGATATTGATGTTACAATTAAACTTGCCAATAGAGATACTATATACGCAATGGGAATTATTAGAGATGTTGAAGTCGTGTGTGGAAAGACCAAATATCCCGCTGATTTTCTTGTTCTTGGTTCTCCACAAGATAGCTTTTGTCCCATTATATTTGGTAAACCCTTCTTGAGTACTGTTAATGCTAAGATAGACTGCGAAAAGAATGTTGTTACTATTGGCTTGGATGATATGGTTCATCAGTTTAATTTCTCTAAATTTAGTAAACAACATCGTGAGGAAGAATTGCCTAGTAAGGATGAAAGTATTGGTCTTGCTTCTATTGCCGTACCTCCTAGTGATCCTCTAGAACAAGATTTGCTAGACCATGAAAATGATATGTTCATGAATGAAAGAAGGAAATAGATGAAGTATTCTTTAAACAGAACCTATCCCTGCAACACAATTTACTGTTGAAATCCTAGGGATCCTCCTGCACCCAAGGGTGATCCCGTGTTTGAGCTGAAACCGTTGCCTGATAATCTTAAATATGCTTATCTTGATGAAAAGAAAATATATCCTATTATTATTAGTGCTAACTTTTCAGAGCATGAAGAAAAAGATTATTGAAAACTCTGAAGAAGCACCGTGCCGCTATTGGATATACTCTTGATGATCTTAAGGGCATTAGTCCCACGCTTTGTTAACATAAAATAAATTTGGAAGCGGATGCCAAACCAGTTTGTGATCCTCAACGACGTCTGAATCCTAAAATGAAAGAAGTGGTAAGAAAAGAAATACTCAAGCTTACGGAGGCGTGTATAATTTATCCCGTTCTTTGATAGTCAGTGGGTAAGTCCTGTCCATTGTGTCCCTAAGAAGGGAGGTATTACCGTTGTCCCTAATGATAAAGATGAATTGATTCTGCAAAGAATTATCACAGGCTATAGGATGGTAATTGATTTCCGCAAATTAAATAAAGCTACTAAGAAAGATCATTACCCCTTACCTTTTATTGATCAAATGCTAGAACGATTATGCAACACATTATTGCTTTCTAGATGGTTATTCTGGTTTCTCTCAAATTCCTGTGTCGGCTAAAGATCAATCAAAGACTACTTTTACAAGCCCTGTTGGTACTTTTGCTTATAGGCGTATGCCTTTTGGTTTATGTAATGCACCTGCTACCTTTCAAAGATGCATGATGGCTATATTCTCTGACTTTTGCGAAAAAATTTGTGAGGTTTTTATGGACGATTTTTCCGTCTATGGTTCCTCTTTTGATGATTGCTTGAGCAATCTTGCTCGAGTTTTATAGAGATGAGAAGAAATGAATCTTGTCTTGAATTGGGAAAAGTGCCACTTTATGGTTAATGAAGGTATTGTCTTGGGGCACAAAGTTTCTGAAAGAGGTATTGAAGTTGATAAAGCCAAGGTTGATGCTATTGAAAAGATGCCATGTCCCAAGGACATCAAAGGTATAAGAAGTTTCCTTGGTCACGTCGGATTTTATAGGAGGTTCATTAAGGACTTCTCAAAAATTTCTCGGCCTCTGACTAATTTATTACAAAAAGATGTACCATTTGTCTTTGATGATGATTGTGTAGAAGCATTTGAAATACTTAAGAAAGCATTAGTCTCTACTTTTGTTGTTCAGCCACACGATTGGAATTTACCCTTTGAAATTATGTGTCATGCTAGTGATTATGTTGTAGGTGCTGTTCTAGGGCAAAGAGTTGATAAGAAATTAAATGTTATTCATTATGCTAGTAAGACTCTAGACAATGCTCAAAGAAATTATGCTACTACCAAAAAGGAAATTTTTGCAGTTGTATTTGCTTGTGATAAATTCAGACCCTATATTGTTGATTCTAAAGTAACTATTCACACTGATCATGCTGCTATTAAATATCTTATGGAAAAGAAGGATGCAAAACCTAGACTCATTAGATGGGTTCTCTTGCTACAAGAATTTGATTTGCATATTGTTGATAGAAAGGGAGATGAGAACCCCGTTGCAGACAACTTATCTAGATTAGAGAATGTTCTTGATGACCCACTACCTATTGATGATAGCTTCCCTGATGAGCAACTAAACTTCATAAGCACTTCTCGTCGCACTCCATGGTATGCTGATTATGCTAATTATATTGTCGCTAAATTTATACCACCTAGCTTCACATACCAACAAAAAGAAAAAGTTTTTCTATGACTTGCGACATTACTTTTGGGATGACCCACATCTTTATAAAGAAGGAGTATATGGTGTCATTAGATGTTGTGTACCTGAGCATGAACAGGAACAAATCCTACGCAAGTGTCACTCCGAAGCTTATGGAGGACACCATCTTTGGAGATAGAACTGCACCTAAGGTATTGCAATCTGGTTTTTATTAGCCTACTCTCTTCAAGGATGCCCGTAAGTTTGTTTTGTCTTGCGATGAATGTCAAAGAATTGGTCATATTAGTAGACGTCAAGAAATGCCTATGAATTATTCACTTGTTATTGAACCATTTGATGTTTGGGGCTTTGATTATATGGGACCTTTTCCTGCCTCTAATGGATACACACATATTTTAGTTGTTGTTGATTACGTTACTAAGTGGGTAGAAGCTATTCCAACTAGTAGTGCTGATCATAACACTTCTATTAAAATGCTTAAGGAAGTTATTTTTCCGAGGTTTGGAGTCCATAGATATCTTATGACTGATGGTGGTTCACATTTTATTCATGGTGCTTTCCGTAAAATGCTTGCTAAATATGACGTTAATCATAGGATTGCATCTCCTTATCACCCTTGATCTAGTGGTCAAGTAGAATTGAGCAATAGAGAGCTCAAATTAATTTTGCAAAAGACTGTCAAGAGGTCTAGAAATAATTGGTCCAAGAAACTGGACGACGCATTATGGGCCTATAGAACTGCATATAAAAATCCTATGGATATGTCTCCGTATAAAATGGTTTATGGAAAAGCATGTCACTTTCCTCTCGAACTAGAACATAAGGCATATTGGGCTATTAAAGAGCTCAACTATGATTTCAAACTTGCCGGTGAGAAGAGGTTATTTGATATTAGCTCCCTTGATGAATGGAGAACCCAAGCTTATGAAAATGCCAAGTTGTTTAAAGAAAAAGTTAAAAGATGGCATGACAAAAGAATACAAAAGCGTGAGTTTAATGTAGGTGATTATGTATTGCTATACAACTCTCTTTAAGATTTTTTGCAGGAAAACTTCTCTCTAAATGGGAAGGTCCCTCGTTATCGAGGAGGTCTATCGTTCGGTGCCATAAAAATCAACAACCCGAAGGCACAAATCTGAAGGTGGTAAACGGTCAAAGGATCAAACACTATATCTCAGGTAATCTTATAAATGTTGAAACCAATATTATTGAAACTGTAACCCCGGAGGAATACATAAGGGACACTTTCCAGCCCGCTTCAGACTCCGAAAAGGAATAGGTATGTGGTACGGCAAGTAAACCGACTCCAAAACAATTTTTAAGGCAATATTTCTCCATTTTGGAATATTTAGAAAAATAGAAAAATAAGTGGCAGTCCGGGAAGGACACGAGGGCTCCACGAGGGTGGAGGGTGGGCGCCCTCTACCTCGTGAGCACCTCGTGTGCCCTCCGGACTCCGTTTTCTTGTCACGATACATATTTTGGTCGGTAAAAATTCATTATATATTCTCCGAAGGTTTTGACTCGTATCACGCAAATCTCCCCTGTTCTTGTTTTGAGCTGTTTTTTACAGCTGGTCTAGATCATCATGACGATCCCAAGTGCTTCCAAGGACAAGTTCTTGAGAAGGTGATCAACCCTTACCTCGCGGAGGTCTTGCGACACCCTCAAACCATTGGGATGCGTGATGGGTTGCTGCACATCCGCGATGTTGAGGACCAAAGGAACTGAGGCGTGGAGTCGAGGCTCGAAGCAATGGAGCAACAATTTTTCAAATGCCGAGGATGGTGGAGCATGGAATCAAAGCTAGCCACAAGATGCTCATGGAGTTCACCAACAACCTCTGAGCGGATGCCAAGAACACCGAGGAGGCCATCTTCAAGTTACAAGAGAAGATCGAGCACCTCCAAGCCCAAATTTATGATCTACAAAATCAAAACTGTGAATATGAATATAGATTCAAAAGGATGAGTTTGGCTGTAGATTTGAGGATTCCGGAGACTCGATCATCCTTCTATGATGGTGAGCCTATGCCATGGAAGTTGGACGACAAGCCTGCATCATCGACAACACCTCCACTACCACCAACAAATAAGGAGACATAATCACATGGGTATGGGCACTCCCACAGCAATCGCCAAGCTTGGGAGGTGCCACTGCATCGTGATCATCATCACAACTCCTATCTTTACTGCTTTTTCTTAGTTCGATCCTATTAGCAGTATCTTGATTTAGTAGAATAAAGTCATGGCATGATCTAGTTTTGAGTTTTGCTTTATGATCCTTCTTTGTAATCGAGTCCGTGAGCTATATAATAAAGATTAGTGTTGAGTCAAGGGCTTGATTATTTTGCCATGATCTTGGGTGAATAGAAGAAAAGAATAAAAAGAATAAAAGAGTCCATATTGATCTTATTGAAAGTAATGACTTCACATAGAGAGAGTATGATGATTAAAATTTGTTGGGAGTTGGCAAATATAGCTTTGGTCATCGTTGCAATTAATAGGAAGTAATAAGGAAAGAGAGGTTTCACATAAAGATATATTATCATTGACATCTTTTATGATTGGGAGCACTCATTAAAATATGACATGCTAAGAGTTGAGGTTGGACAAGGAAGACAATATGATGAGTTATGTTTTCTTATATCTGAGGTAAAGTATGTTGTCATGGATCCTCTAACATGTTGAGCTTGCCTTTCCCCCTCATGCTAGCCAAATTCTCAGCACCAAGTAGAAATACTACTTGTTCTTCCAAATACCCTTAAACCAGTTTTGCCATGAGAGTCCACCATATCTACATATGGATTGAGTAAGATCCTTCAAGTAAGTTGTCATCGGTGCAAGCAATAAAATTGCTCTCTAAATATGCATGACTTATTAGTGCGGAGAAAATAAGCTTTGTATGCAGACTTGTTGTGGGCGTAATTAATAAAGCGACGGACTGCATAATAAAGGTCCACATACAAGGGGCAATATAAAGTGACGTCCTTTTGCATTAAGATTTTGTGCATAAACCCTAAACGCGCATGACAACCTCTGCTTCCCTCTGCGAAGGGCCTATCTTTTATTATTATCCTCTAATTTATGCAAGAGTCACGATGATCTTCACCTTTCCTTTTTCATTTTATCCTTTGTCAAGCTCAGCATGTTGGAAAGAACATGATATATATATATATATCTAATTGGATGTAGGGGAGCATGAATTATTATTATTGACATTACCCTTGAGGTAAAAGGTTGTGGGGCAAAACTATAAGCCCCTATCTTTCTCTGTGTCCGATTAAAACTCCGTAACCACAAGTATCGCGTGAGTGTTAGCAGTTATGAAGGACTAAGTGATAGTTGAGTATGTGGACTTGCTTTTAAGCTCTGACATAGACTCTTTCCGATGTTATGATAAATTGCAATTGCTTCAATGACTGAGGTTATATAGTTGGTGCTCAATAAGGTTTCTGTTTCATACTTTTTGCTTTGTGAAAAGATCATCACTTGAACATAAGTAATCATATGACAAAATCTCTACATGTTGCTGTTATGGAAATAATCATGATGCCTTCATGCCCGTATTTTATTTTTATCGACACCTCTACCTCTAAACATGAGGACATATTTATTGTTATCGGCTTTTAAGCGAGGACAAGCGAGGTCTAAGCTTAGGGAGTTGATACGTCCATTTTGCATCATGCTTTTATATCAATATTTATTGCATTACGGGCTGTTACTTCACGTTATGTCACAATACTTATGGCTATTCTCTCTTATTTTACAAGGTTTGCATGAAGAGGGAGAATGCTTGGCATGGAATTCTGAAATTTGGAAAAGGAGCAAATATTGGAGGCCTATTCTACGCAACTCCAAAAGTCCTGAAACTCCACGGAATATCTTAAAATAAATAAAGAAAAATCGTCGCCAAAGATGAAGGCCAGGGGGCCCACACCCTGCTCACGAGGGTGGGGGGCGCCCCCCTACCTCGTGGGCCCCCTGGTGGCTCTCCGACGCCCATCTTCTCCTATATGAAGTCTTTCGATGAGAAAAAAATGACAAGCAACCTTTCGGGACGAGACTCCGCCACGAGGCGGAACCTTGGCGGAACCAATCTAGGGCTCCTAGAGGCTGTTCTGGGGACACTTCTCCCGGAGGGGGAAATCATCACCATCGTCATCACCAACGCTCCTCTCATCGGAGAGGGCAATCTCCATCAACATCTTCACCAAAGACCATCTCATCTCCAAACCCTAGTTCATCTCTTGTATCCAATTCTTGTCTCCAAGTCCGGGATTGGTACTAGTAGGTTGCTAGTAGTGTTGATTACTCCTTGTAGTTGATGCTAGTTGGTTTATTTGGTGGAAGATCATATGTTCAGATCCTTTATGCATATTATTACCCCTCTGATTATGAACATGAATATGCTTTGTGAGTAGTTACGTTTGTTCCACGAGGACAAGGGAGAAGTCTTGCTATTAGTAGTCATGTGAATTTGGTATTAGATTCGATATTTTGATGAGATGTATGTTGTCTAGCCTCTAGTGGTGTTATGTGAACGTCGACTACATAACACTTCACCATTATTTGGGCCTAGAGGAAGGCATTGGGAAGTAGTAAGTAGATGATGGGTTGCTAGAGTGATGTGCTTAAACCCTAGTTTATGCGTTGCTTCGTAAGGGGCTGATTTGGATCCATATGTTTCATGCTATGGTTAGGCTCACCTTAATACTTTTGTTGTAGTTGCGGATGCTTGCAATAGAGGTTAATCATAAGTGGGATGCTTGTTCAAGTAAGAACAGCACCCAAGCACCGGTCCACCCACATATCAAATTATCAAAGTACCGAACGAGAATCATATGAGCGTGATGAAAACTAGCTTGACGATATTCCCATGTGTCCTCGGGAGCGCTTTTCCTGTTATAAGAGTTTGTTCAGGCTTGTCCTTTGCTACAAAAAGGATTGGGCCACCTTGCTGCACTTTATTTACCTTTGTTACTTGTTTCTCGTTACAATTTATCTTATCACAAAACTATCTGTTACCACTTATTTGATACTTGAGAGAATACCTTGCTGAAAACCGCTTATCATTTCCTTCGCTCCTCGTTGGGCTCGACACTCTTACTTATCGAAAGGACTACGATAGATCCCCTATACTTGTGGGTCATCACGGGCATGTTCTGATGGCTCTCTCCACGAATGAAGAGTGGGTGGAGGGGTATATATAGCCTCCACACAAAATCTAACCGTTACACACAACTTACCAAACTCGGTGGGACCGAATCGCTAAACTTGGTCAGACGGATTTAGTTCATAATGTGACTGTTAGGCATTTCGGTGGGACCGACATGTCAACTCGGTGGGACCAATATCATTAGGGTTAGGGCATAACACAATCTCGGTGAGACCGATTAGACAAACTCGGTGAGACCGATTTTGGTAATAAGCTAACCAGAGAGTTGGTCAGGCAAACTCGGTGGGACCGATTCGCTCATCTTGGTTGGACCAAAACATTACGAAAGGGAAACAGAGAGTTTGCATTGTAATCTCGGTGGGACCGATCGCTCATCTCGGTTTGACCGAAACGTGACAAAGGGAAATAGAGAGATTACAATCCCATCTCGGTGAGACCGAGATCCCTATCGGTGAGACCGAAAATACTAGGGTTTCTGGCACTGGCTATGTCAATTGAACTCGGTGGCGCCGGATAAAGAGTTTGGTAGGGTCGAGTTTTACTTTTGGTTTGGGACATATGCGGATATGAGAAAGTAGTTGAGGGCTTTGGAGCATATCACTAAGCACTTTGAGCAAGCAACTCATTAAGCAACACCTCACCCCCTCTTAATAGTATTGGCTTTCCTATTGACTCAATGTGATCTTGGATCACTAAATGTAAAATGTAGAGTCTTGTGCTTTGAGCTTGAGCCAATCCTTTTGTTCTTAGCATTTCGAGGGGTCCACGTTTCTCATCCATGCCATCCCAACCATTGAGCTTTCCTGAAATGTTTATCTTGAAATAGCATTAGCTCAATGAGATATATGTTGTAATGAATTACCAAAACCACCCAGGGATAGTTGCACTTTCATATACACATCTTTGGCCAAGAACCCATGTAAAAAGGCATTGCTCACATCAATCTCGGAGGCTCCAACCACGAGACACAGCAAGAGACAGAACCAAGCGAACCGTGGCAGGCTTCATCACTGGACTAAAAGTATCGCCATAGTCAATCCCGTGCTGTTGAGTGAAACCACGAGCAACAAGACGAGCTTTGTGCTTATCAATAGACCCATCAGGATGATGCTTGGTTTTGAAAATCCACTTGTAGCCCACAACATTGACACCAGGTGGCCGAGGCACCCACACCCAGGTATTAGTGTTACGGAGAGCAGCAAAGTCCTCAGACATGGCAGCGCGCCAGGCAGGTTCACCCAAGGCATCACGACGGGAAACCGGTGCAGCGAATAAGGCACGACGATGATAATCATACCGAATCGTACCATCAGTGTAAGACTTCTCCTTGCGCATATGATCACGTTGCCGGGTAACCATAGAGTGCCCCGGAACAACATCGCCTGTGGAAGGAGACGGTAGCGACGAGGGCTCGGCCAGAGGTGTCGCGGCTGAGGGGGCCTCGGCGACAGGTGTCGGTGTCAAAATGGCGGATCTTGGGTAGGGGGTCCCGAACTGTGCGTCTAAGGATGGTGGTAACAGGAGGCGGGGGACACAATGTTTACCCAGGTTCGGGCCCTCTCTATGTAGGTAATACCCTACTTCCTGCTTGATTGATCTTGATGAATATGAGTATTACAAGAGTTGATCTACCACGAGATCGTAATGGCTAAACCCTAGAAGCTAGCCTATGATTATGATTGTTGTTGTCCTATGGACTAAACCCTCCGGTTTATATAGACACCGGAGGGGGTTAGGGTTTACACAAGGTCGGTTATAGAGAAAGGAATCTACATATCCGAATCGCCAAGCTTGCCTTCCACGCAAAGGAGAATCCCATCCGGACACGGGACAAAGTCTTCTATCTTGTATCTTCATAGCCCAACAGTCCGGCCCATGTATATAGTCTGGCTGTCCGAGGACCCCTTAATCCAGGACTCCCTCAGTAGCCCCTGAACCAGGCTTCAATGACGATGAGTACGGCGCGCATATTGTCTTCGGCATTGCAAGGCGAGTTCCTTCTCCGAATACTTCAAAGTAGATCTTGAACACGAGAATCGTGTCCGGCTCTGCAAAACAAATACCACACACAACCGTAGAGAGTATAATATTTTCACGAGTCCAATCTGTTGACAATTTTTTGCAACGCGACACTACGTCATCGTCTGGACATTATTTCGAATTGTTTTTCCAGCCTGCTACTCCACGTTTTGTGAGGCGGTTCTATTGGCACGTCTTGTCGAAGTAGAGATCGTGTCCCCTTATCACGGGATTCTCATCAACACGGGTGTGGGTAACCCAACCGTTCTGTTGGTATGATTCCTTGGGAATAGGCATGTTTTAAGGCCACGTAGGGGACGTTTGATATTCATCGTCTTTATAAGGAGGCCAAGACCTGTCTTTTTCCTTCCACGCTAACCCTCTCCTCCTCCCACCTCAAGTTCCAACACTCAAGGTTTAACCTAGTCGCTTCGGACCTCCGGCCATGTCCGGATCCAGCCTTCAAGGCCGGTGGACGGCCTCTTCTGTCACAGAGGAGGACATCATGAAGCTCAGGGAGGCAAGTTACTTGACTGCGGAAATCCTTCACAGGCTTCCTGCTCAAGGGGAGGTTATCCCTACTCCCAGATCCAATGAGAGGGTCTTCATCCCTTCGTTCGAGGGCTCATGTTTTATTACGGACTAGATTTCCATGATCTAGCTCCTGACTCTTTCCTTCACATCTCGGCGTTTATCATCACATGTGAGGCCTTCCTCCGCATTACCCCACACTTCGACTTATGGCTTAAAACCTTTAACGTGAAACCGAAGGTAGTAGACGGGAAACAAGTGGAGTGCGGAGGTGCTTCAATAAACAAGCTTATCAATTCTCCCTGGCCAAAGGGCTTCTTCACAGAATCTTCTGACCTATGGCAACGGGAGTGGTTTTACATCACTGAATCCCGCGGTAAGAAGTGGGTGGTCACACCTGCATTTCGATATGGCCCTCCACCACAACTAGCATCGTGGGTCAACAATGGGCTGGACTTGGGATCTATTGATGAAGTGCGGACACTTCAAAGTCATATTCGGAGCCTCATTTAAAAGGACACCTGTCTTATCAATGTGATCCAAGTAATGCTAGTCCGCCGGATCCTACCCTGTCAGCGACGCCCTCTCCGCATGTGGAGTTCAATCCGGAAGGTCCACGGACTCTTCAACACTTCTTAGGTATAATGCCTAGAGAGATGTGGAAATTGTTCTTCGGTGCACGAAAACAGTGGCCGGATACTACAGAAGACATTGGTCTTGACTGCAATCATCCAGATTCCCTGGTAAGCACTTAACTTCCGAACACAGTTTCGTTAAATTCCTTATAGCAAGGTACTGATAAAACTCTACTCGGCCAAGGCTGGTTAAAGAAGGCAGAGAGAATTAGGTGTTCGGCTCCTCTTCCCGAAGACTCAGCGGATCCAGTGTTAACTAGGATGCTGGTTCCGCCACCCTATCAAGCGCCGGTGAGGGAAGACAAGGAGAAGAGCAAGGAGGCCCAAGGTAGTCTCTCCTCTGGAGGCACACCAGTCCATTTGTCTGGGGAAATTGGACTTCCTCTTCCGAATGCGGAAGGGAAGGACAGACTGACATCCCTTCTCCTCATGGGAAGAAGTGGGCCACCTACGAAGACTTGAAGAAAGAAGCTTCTAAATGGGGGAAGAAATCCCAGTCAGGGGGTGATATTGACACGCAATCACTCCTTAGCGATAGGCTTTTAGCCGAATCGTAAGTGAACCAGGGTGTTTTAAACATATCCCGTTCTTTCTTGGATGTAGGAGTAATGTTTACAATATATGTTTTGCAGTCCGGTACACAATCCTCCTCAGCAGTCCTCCTCTTCGGGGGATCTCCTTCCCGAGATGATGGAGAGCGATACGCCTCCACAGACATCCCTGCCTGATAAGGCAGAAGACGCCGAGGTGTCGTCCTAGAGGATCTTTCCCTATCAACGGGTGGCGCGAGAGGCAGCGAGGATCGGGCCTGAAGGTAACACTCCGGCCGCCCAAAGTCCGGGGTGTGCAACCCCTACGGGAACCGACAACAAAAGTCCCGGACTATCCAATGTCCGAGAAACTGCACAACCTGTTTTGAATCTGGAGGCGCCGAATATATTGATGAACATATTGCAACATGCGTCCGTCTCAGAGGAGCACATTACCTTGATGGGTACGGTGGTCGAAAGAGTTCGGCCTACGAAAAGCGGATTGAGTGAAGCCTTTACGAGCCTACTAAGAGGTTTCAAGGTCTGCAATGTAATTTTATTTATGTTATAAATACACATTGCACCTGTGTATAGATAGTAGCCCCTGAGACTCTAATTGGCATCCAAAGGGAGGCGATCAGAGGATCAAAAAATGTATGCCCAGGAAATGATCTGACTAATTTGAAACACATGCTGTTACATCCGTGGCAACTGCCCAAGCTACAGAGGTAGTACATCTGAAGCAAAAGTTGATGTAGCAGATGATAGCACCACGCTTATTAATAGGCGACTCGACGAGGCGCAAGGTATGTCTTCGGGGCATGCAGTATATACAAGTATTAGAAATATGAGCATGATGTTGAGACTTGTAATATGTTTAACTGCAGATGGTGCCGCCGCCGTTGAGACCCTTCGGGCTAAACTTGCCCGGGCCAAGGAGCAAGCCAGGATGTGTGATGCGGCTGCCGAAAAGGCGGCTGCCGATTTAAAGTCCGAGCAGTCTGCTCGGCTTCAGTGCGAGGAGAGAATATCTACTATGGCGCTTGAGCTAAAGGATGCCATTAGTCGATACCAAGTTCTTGAGGAAGATAACAAAGCCAAAGCGGCCGATCTTGACAAGGCCGTACAAGAGGCGAAGGAAGCTCAGTCTGAGTCTAGGGCAGCTCGGGAGGAGATCCGACAGGCTGGGGAGATCGCGGCTGGTAAGCTCTTTTTATTGCAAACTAAGTTTGGCGATCCGAAGTATGCTCCGCTTAATCAACTGTGGAGTTTCCCAGACGCCTATTTGGACCTGCCGAAGAATGCTGCCGATGCAAACCAGTTTTTTCATGCGCAAGAAGGACATGCGACGGAAAAGCTATTTTGGTCGCAATTTGATACGTCGAAGCGTCTACTATTGAACGAACAGATGGCACAATGGGACGAGCTCCACAAGATGTCCGAAACTGCCATGAAGGACGTCATAGCCTGGCTGTGGCCGACTGAGCCAATTCCGAATAGTTATTTCAGTTTGGTGTGGCGACTTATTGATGCAGTGCCACGTATCGACGCTGTTAAGCGGTCAACGTGCATATAAGGTGCACGAATGGCCCTTGTCCGTGTCAAGACGTATTGGGCGAAGATGAAGGCCACCGATAATGCGGCGCGGAGTCCACCCGAAGGCAAGGATCCTAACATGCCAGAACATTACTTTGAAGATGTCCTAGAAGGTGCCCGCTTGATAGAGGGTCAGTGCTCGAAAAATGTTATATTCGAGTGAAGTGTGCTTGAAATTGTAAAAATAATATTATGATATGTTTTAAGGCTATAATTTTATACTTTTGCCCAAAAAGTTTTGGTGCCTCCTGTGCGGCCATTTTAATATATATAATATGAAAGTTTGCCAGTCGTCGGCTTCAGCCCCCTTGCATATAACACCGGGGTGTTCGGAAAAGCACTTGATCACACTTGACCCAACGTCTTGGTCCGTTAAGGAGGTGTTAGTGCGGTGAACTAGGCAATCGGACTATAGGGCTTTAACACTTTCACTTAGCCATAGGAGTTTGACAGTGGGTCTACTATATAGCCCTTGGTATGTCCGCGGTTATCCGAATACGGTGCGTTTGCATACGTGACCGGGAAGACGGTCCTTCGTTAATGTGGAGGAATCGCGAAGATCCCGCTGAGTCATCGAGTGGTTGACCAGCTCTCACCTTATCATGACAGTCAGTTTTTGGCTTTCTCTACTGAGGTGCTCATCCGGATGAACCAGGACACAATCGCAGTAGTTCTCCCTTTACCACCTTAGCCGATAGAGCGGAACGTAAGGTAGTAAGCACAGGAGCCGGGCAACCCAACTATTGACCAAAGACATGATTTGGAGCTGATGCATATAAGGCCAAACTCGCGACGCCGAACACTCCCTAAGGTGTTCGGACTTTTGAACATATACCGGGCTGAATACAGCCCCTGGTAATGAACCCTGGTTTCAAGGCACATGTGGCAATCTCGCATGGGGAAAGAATGTAGGTGGTGGAAGAATAAAACTCCAAACACATTTTGAATCAAGCTACTTCTATAACCTCCATCATTAAGACGGCAAGCCGTACTCTTACAGATAGTGCCGATAACCTCCTTGGTCATTTTATATGCCAGGAAAGTATAAAACAAAAAAAAGATAAAAAAGGTTTACACAGGGTCTTAATCTAAAAAAACACCTTAATACGGGGCCCTGCTTCATGTCTGCGCCTTTTCCTCCATTGTGAAGTGTCCTTGAAGGGTATAGTGTGACGGCCATCTATAAAAAAGGGGAAAAAACCAGGTAAAAGAAGCTGGTGTGGTCGTAAGTAGAGCTGGTTCATTTTAACGAACCAGGAAGTATAACTTCTGGAGTCCGAATAGGGTCGAGCCGAACTATGGACTTTTTGTGTGCAGTGTGCTCCTGGCGCCACCCAAGGAATTTTGAATGTATATTTATGTATATGTGGCATGTGTGCTATCTCCTTATGGGACGGTTAGTGGGGGCGTGGCTGCTAATCGAGCTCAGGTTTATCTGAGCTGCTGCACTTAGGTGTGCGCCGGGCACGTTTAGCTGTCTCTGCGGTTTGAATGACCGATAAGCTGCTCGGTTTGAATAGGCCGTTTTGCGCTTCGACTGCTAGAGCCGCCGTATATTCTTGTGTACGAAGAGAGTGCTCTGTGTTTCCACTGACCGTAATGACACCACGTGGTCTAGGCATTTTGAGTTTCAGATAAGCGTAATGCGGGACTGCATTAAAACGGGCGAAGGCCATTCTTTCGAGTAGTGCATGATAGCCACTTCGGAACAGAGCTATGTCGAAGATTAACTCTTCGCTTCGAGATTCGTCCTCGTCTTTGCTTTGAGGTCCCTTCCCTTTATGTTTGGCGTTGAGCTTGCCGGCCTGCTTGAAGACCCAACATTCTCTGTTGGTATGATTAGCTGGTTTACCGGGAGTGCCGTGAATCTGGCAGGGCCTGTCTAGAATTTTATCCAGGCTGGATGAACCGTCTCTGTTGCCTTTAAATGTCTTCTTCCGTTGACCAGGTCTGGAGCCCCTGAATCCGGCGTTTACCGCTATATTCTCTGGGCTTTCTTCATTGTTTCGACGTTTGTTTTTATTGCTTCGTGGCTTTCCATTGACATCCCTGTCTTCGGATGTGCCAGGATCGCTGGTGCTGCTATGAGCCAACTAGTTGTCTTCACCCGCGCAAAAACGGGTCATGAGTGTAGTTAGGGCTGCCATTGTCCTTGGCTTTTCCTGGCCAAGGTTTCTGGCTAGCCATTCATCCTGGACACTATGTTTGAAGGCCGCTAAGGCTTCGGCGTCCGGACAGTGGATGATTTGGTTCTTCTTAGTGAGAAACCGGTTCCAAAGCTTACGGGCTGATTCTCCGGGTTGTTGGATTATGTGACTTAGATCGTCTGCATCTGGAGGTCGGACATAGGTCCCTTGAAAATTGGCCCTAAAAGTGTCCTCAAGTTCCTCCCAGCTTCCAATGGAATTTTCAGGGAGGCTTTTCAGCCAGTGTCGAGCTGGTCCTTTCAGTTTGAGGGGTAAGTGTTTGATGGCGTGGAGATCATCTCCGTGAGCCATGTGGATGTGAAGAATAAAGTCTTCTATCCAGACAGCAGGGTCTGTCCTTCCGTCATATGCCTCGATATTTATGGGTTTAAACCCTTCTGGAAATTCATGGTCCAGCACCTCATCGGTGAAGCACAGGGGGTGTGCGACACCCCTGTATTTGGCTGTGTCGTGGCGTGGGTCCGACGGTTGTAATGTTCGGTGTTGGTTCCGAACTGGTAAATGACCGGCATATTTGGCTTGATAGTCATGATCCTGTGTAGGAGCACGTTGCCTGGATCCATAGATGGACCTAGTTCTGCCGGCCTTTTTGTCCAGGTCTTCATGTAGATCGTGTTTCTGGTCCTGGGTCGCAACCTCCCTTCCTTTGCTGGGAGGGGGTGCGGGTTTGTGTGCGGTGTTGCTAGCCGCTCTGTCTCGACCACGAGGTGGTCGGTCCGGTTTGTCGGCCGTATTATTTTTCGGCGGTATGGGCGCAATCGCCTCCACGTCGAATTTGGGCAACAGTTTACGCTTAGGATAGCTCTTTTTTTGGTGATTACCACCGTATTTTTCCTCAGTGTCGAGCACTTCGTTCCATCTACCGTTGAGCGTATCCTATGTGGCTTTAAGCTGCTGCTTCTGGTTCTTCAAGATCCTCGCGGTGGCAATAAGTCTCTGGTGGAGGCGCTCGTGTTCCAAGTGTTTTTCCGGGACGATGAATGTATCTTCGGCCAGACTAATCTCCTCTTCGGAGACAGGTTGATAATTGGTATCTTCGGCGTCACTGTGATTGGACAGCGGCCCCGGACTATGTTCGCCGTCTTCTCGCTCGTCCTGCTTCATTGCTGGATCTGCAGGGTGTTCTTGTCTTCAGCGGCGTCCGGAGTATTACCTTCTCCTGTGATGATGTTGCTGTTTTTGCCATGGCGTGGTTTAGAGCGGCACCGCTGACGTCGGCGCTTTGGCTGCTTCTCAGGAGGCTTATCCGCGACTGGATCTTTTTTGTCGTTGCCATTGTTTTCTTTGGGTGTATCCATCATGTATATGTCGTACGAGGAGGTGGTTGTCCAGCGCCGTGTAGGCGGTGGTTCCTATTCCTCTCCGGCATCGTCGTCCATACCGTCGATATCTTCGAAGTCGAAGTCAAGCGTGTCAGTTAAGTCGTCGACAGTGGCTATCAAGTGGGTGGTGGGTGGGAAACGAAGTTCTTCGTCATCCGCTTCCCACTCTAGCCGGACATAGTTCAGCCGAGAATCTCCTGACAAGGAGAGGGATTTTAATCAGTTTAACACATCACCTAGAGGTGAGTGTTGGAAGATGTCCGCGGAGCTGAACTCCAAGATCCGCGCCTCGTCAGGTTCGATGGACGCGGATGCACGCGGTCCAGAACCTATAGCCGGAGATAAGTCCGAGGTTCCGGTGACACAGGCCCAGTTTGATGTTGGGTCTGTGTACGGCTCGAGCACCGCTGAGTCCACGGCTTGCGAGGCGCGGTTAGGCTTCCCGTCTTCGGACGACGCGATCTCTTCCGGATCTAGGGCCAGAGCGGTTACATGCGCTATCTCGTGAGTATTGCCAGACGACAGATTTAGGTCATGTTCATCATGGTGGCAGGGAGCGGCTGTCATGGGCTCGAATCCATAGAAGATCAAGTCTACTCAGATATCGGCTACGAAATTCAAGCTTCCAAATCGGACCTGATGTCCAGGGGCGTAGCTATCGATCTGCTCTAGATGGCCAAGCGAGTTGGCACGCAGTGCGAAGCCGCTGAATATGAAGACCTGTCCGGGGAGGAAGATCTCCCCCTGGACTACGTTGTTGTAGATGATTGATGGAGCCATCAAGCCTTCTGGTGACGACACAGTGGAACTCTCAATGAAAGCACCAATGTCGGTGTATGAGCGGGCGCTGGGCCGGCCAAGGCGAAGACAACGACCCGGGTGACGCACCGGGCGAGGGTGGCGACCCCGGCGCGACAGGCAAGGGCGGCGGCCCGGGTGATGCACCGGGCGAGGGTGGCGACCCAGTCGCGACCGCGGGCTCACCAGCTGGAGAGGTCGCTGCGCCTACCTCGGGCGGCGTGCCATGCATGTCCTGAGCATGCACGTCGATCACATCAGGAGGCGGTGAAGCAGCAACCGATACCTGAGGAGAACAAAGAGCAACATCGCAAAAGACAAGTTAGGTGACAAATAGGACAAGTCATATTTACGCACATGGACATCCGGAACCGGTTCATCAGCCGGAAAAGTGAGGGCATGTTCAAGGGAAGCAGGATCAACCGAGACGCCGGTGTTGGAGTAAGGAAACACAGTCTCATCAAAAACAACGTCACGAGAGATGTATATCCGACCTGTAGTACGGTCAAGGCACTTATAACCCTTATGCAGAGGACCATAGCCAAGAAAAACCCACATCTTGGAACGGAACCCAAGCTTGTGAGCATTGTACTTGCGAAGGCTAGGCCAACAAGCACATTCGGAAATCCGAAGGGAGGAGTAGTTGGGCCGAACATGAAATAGACAGAACAAAGGGGTGTCCTTGTTGAGAACCAGAGTGGGCATACGGTTGATGAGGTAACATGCCATAAGAAAAGCCTCATCCCAAAACCGAAGTGAGAGAGAGGATTGCGCAAGCAAGGCTAGACCAGTCTCTACCAAATGATGGTGTTTGTGCTCGGCAATACCGTTTTGCTGAGAGGTATGTGGACAGGACACACGGTGAGAGATGCCCGTGCGCTGAAAATATCGATGGAGTTTGTGGTATTCACCACCCCAGTCGGACTGAACGACCTTGATTTTACAATCTAAAAGGCGTTCGACATGAGCCTGAAAGTTATAGAAAACTTTCTCAACATCAGACTTGTATTTGAGCAAATAAATCCAGGTAAAACGCGTGTAGTCATCAATAAAGCTAACATAATACTTGTACCCTCCCGATGAAGCAAGAGCGGGACCCTGAAAATCAGAATGTATTAATTCAAGAGGTACAGTAGTGACATGAGACGAAGTAGAATAAGGTAGCTGATGACTCTTAGCACGCTGACAGGCATCACAAACTAATGATGAATTATTTGAACTAGAACACGGAAGTTCATGACTCCGAACAATGGAAGTGACCACATTATTTGCAGGATGACCAAGACATTGATGCCATTGCGACGAGGAAACTCAAACACCGGAGGAGGCACAGCGAGATGATGAAGATGACACACGAGCGAAGGGGACCAGATAGACCCCCCCCGTAACTTCTACCATGAAGGATGACGCGCCTGGTTGCTTTGTCCTTAACAAGGAAAAAACGACGGTGAAATTCAATAAACACGTCATTATCACAGAGAAGACGGTAAACATAGAAAAGATGCTGGCTGATGTGTGGAACATGAAGGATGTTATGCAGTTTAAGAGATGAACCAGGTAAACGCGAATGACCAATGTGTGAAATAGACAAACCTGCACCATTGGCCACCTGAACCTGATCCTTGCCGTCATAGCCCTCGTGAACCTGGCGGCGCTCAAGATCATTAGTCAAGTGATCCGTAGCCCCGGTATCCAGCACCCAACGAAAGTCGACGGTGTTGGTGGAGGCCGAGTTAGCGGAGCGGGAGTTGTGATCCTAATCATAGCGCTTGCGGCAGTCGTCGGCTTCATGGCCCCAGTTCTTGCAAATTTGGCACCGGGGACGCCAGCGGTTGCGGCGCCCACCTCCTCCGCTGTTGTTGCCGGCGTTGCCCCCTCCACCTTGCCGGCAATAACCAGCGTTGCGGTCACGGCCGGCGGAGTTGCCGCCATTACCACCCTGGCGGCTCTGCCCGGGCTGGCCATGTCCATCAGCCGGGCGCCCCCCCCCCCTTGGGAGGGGTAGGGATCGGAGTAGGGAGCGCGTCCACCCGCGCCATATGAACCCGAACGGGTCACATCGTTCGCAGAGGGAGACCACCCCTCCACCGCACTCTGCTGTGCCTGCAGCGCCTCAAATGACTGAACCAATGAGTAGAAGATGGAGTAGGGGATGGCTGCGTTACTCACGCCCAAGGAGGCGGCGATGGAGTTGTAGGTGGAGCCGAGTCCGGTGAGGATGTGATCGATAAGCTCATCATCGCGGATCGAGGAGACGACAGCGGCCATAGTGTCGGCCAGTGCCTTCATCTTGTGCATGTATTCCGCCGCGGACATCTCGTCCTTCCGGAAGCTGAAGTTGACGCGGATATATGGCGAACATTAATGGCGGCTCGAGCGCCGAACATGGCGGCGATGGCGGTCCACACCGCATGCGCTGACTTGCAGCCAATGAGTTGGCACGCAATACCCTCATCCATGGAGGTGAGGAGAAGCCCCTTGACCCGCTGATCTTGAACCCACCATTGGTGGTACTCCGGGTTGGTGGACGGTGGTAGCGGCGTCGCCGGTATCGACCGCGAGTGTACAATCCGGTGCCGCCGAGGTGCCATCAAGGTGTCCATGGAGGTTGGCCCCGGCGAGAACGGTGCTGGTGATGCCCCCCCCCCCCAGCCTGTAGTTGTGGTGGCCATGGCGGACGGAGATCGTTGGGACGGCCATCACGGCGGTGATCATGGTGACGGGGGACGAGACCAGTGCACCCGCGGTTTGGGTGACGGACAGGGCGGAGGACGACATTGCTGCGGCGGCGTGAAGGAGAACGTGACACGGCGCGGCTGAGGAACTCGCGACGGCCGCGTAGGAAGCAGCGCGCGGCGGCAGCGGACAGAGACTCCGCGTGGCGGCACCGGACGGGCAAAGCTAGCTAGCTAGCAAGCAGCTAGATGGATTCCTGCGTAAGCGCGTAGGTAGCTAGCAAGCAGTGGCGGCGACGCGGAAGATGGGATCGGGCGGCGGCTTGAGGGACGTGCGGCGGCGACCCGACCTGGCTGATACCAAGTTAAACACAGGGTTTAGGGTTTTGCGTGGGTGGTTGACATCCAGCCTCACGTCTCAATATATACATGATCATAATACAATTACATACGTATACAAATATGTGTACATGTACAATATACTAGACCCTATATTTTACACAAACATCGTCGCAACGGCGGAGTCCGAGGACACAGGTCCACCACGAGGATGCCACCGCCGACACGCCATTCTTTTTTGAACAGACTGGTTTCCAAATCCATCCCAGCCAAAGGGCCGATCGCCTCATCGGGGAGGGATATGAAGAATCTTTATTCAGCGCTACCATCGTCGTCGCCGAAGCCAAGATGACGAACAACCTAAAAGCGTAGACTACGAGGGCCTAAAAACGATCCACACACGTGGATCCGACACCGAGGTCGTCGGTGGAGGGGAGCCGCCGGAGGATTGCGACGGAAGAGCTCTCCTAGCGGCGGCCGCTCGTGAGATCACCTTCTTTCTTCGGGTGGAAGAAAGAAAACAGCCTAGCGTATAGCGTACAGTGCCCCCCTAGCTGATTAAAACATGTTATGTATGTATTGTAATGTGCATATAGAAAACTGAACCATATATACATATACCTATATGATGTACGTACATACAAAGGCTCAAACCGTGCATGCATAGGCCGCTAAAACAGTAGAAACCGTACTGCATGGCATGGCAATCTGTGAAAGGAAACTCATATGGCTAGCAAGAAACCTATCAATTTTACTACAACTACACTACTCTACGTGATCTATGGTACAGTGATAGCTATATCAGGACCTACAAATGTGAGTAACTCTACATACAAAGATGCATCTCTATATATTTACACAGGGGGCCATCTATCACATCAGAGCCAAGAAGATGAGACGGCGAGATTGAGGTTCAGGTCAAGGTTCAGACCAGCGGTGTCTGAGCGGCGGTGGTCGTCGGCTCCTCGATCCCTCACCGGCACGGCGGCAGACTCCTCGGTGGTCATGCTGGAGACGTCGGCGTTGCTGCTCACGACCATGGCCTCCTCCTCGCACCGGCCGATCGACAGCGTCAGGTCACATCCCGCCGTCGGCTGCTGATTCTTCTGACGGGTTCTGCTGTCAGCGTGACGTGCCCAGCCGGTCGCCTGCAATAACATTATCCATGTCAGGCGGATTAATATTTTTCCGGTGCTGATATTACAACAGAACTGGAGACTGGACGGTCAATACACGGCACCGTTTTTATGCCATGGTGGTAGTTCGGCGGAGTCTGGTGCCTGCCACCTAACGAACTATACTTACTAACAACATGAAGCTTCTAGCTAGGCAACATATAGCACATGCATGTATGAACGTTTGATGGCTTGATGCACATACTCCTAAGTTTTTATAAAAATGGAGTAGTTTATTTGCGTAAACTTTGCTTCCTCTGGATTTGTTCTCGTGCTTTTCTCTAGCTAGACAAAAAAAGAAACACTTCATTGCTAGTACTTCTACCTTCTCTGATGGCATGATGGAGTTCCATGGCAGCCTCCCTCTACTCTGCTCCCAGCTCCTGAAAACTCCCTCGATCGTCGGACTGCACAACCAGTACGTTTGATTAACAACTCGATCGGTTACACACACGAACACACCAATTACAGTTAAAGAACTGAATTAGCAGCCAATTTTGGTACTCACATTTTGTACGGCGGCGACGAGCGGTGGCCGTGAGGGGGCACGGTGCAAGAAGAAGCGTCGATTCTGCCCGAAGCCGCCGCCATGTCGTTCCCATGGCCATTCCACGACGTGTCGACAGCCCAGTGACCCCGACGGCGATCCACAGACGCATTGGGTGGACCACCGTTGCTGTTGGTGTTGCTAGAGCTTGATCTGTACATCTGGAGATGGCTCTTGACGTGAGATATGCTGACTCCCTTGGCGCCCATCAGCTGAAGAATTCGCTTTGGCGTTGCCTCTGCAGACGATTCAGATATGCGACGAGAGTGTCAATACCAGGCCAGCCGCGCGAACGTGTACGTGAAGAAAGAATTGCTACTCTTGGTTAAAATTCGAATCGGGAGAGCTAGCATGATGGATGCCGGATTAACGATACACGTGCTTTCGGATTATACTATGGTGTGCTATAGGTGAGGACAGGTTAACCCAAAGATTTTTTTTCTTTGGACGAAATGACAGGAGAGCTGCCATTTTATTGCTAAAGTAACATCGTATAGATTACGACGACGAAGGTGTTAAACATCATTTGGCCAATTAATTAGTGACGTCCTTGAGCAGCAAATAAGTCATGTCAGCCAATAAATATGGGAGAGGGGGGGGGGGGGGTTGAATCTCATCTTGTTCATCAAATCATCATGCATTCATATCACGTGGGGTTTTCTGTCTTTCCTTTACTTCCATGATGATCTTGAACCAATTCCGGCCTAATTAACCAACCACAAGACTAAAGCAAGTACTAAATGAGAGAAGACTACCCTTATTAATCGATCTGCACCAAAAACACACACAAAATTTTGAATAGATCGATCGCCCGGCAGTGAAAATCAATGGAATCACCAAGTTTTCATGGTATAAACTGTGCAATTAGCCGAACGCCATGTATGTGGCCGTGAGAGAGATCTACATGATATATCTGAGCAGCAAGAAGCAAGAACTGACCGTCCTGGCCGCCGAGGCAGTCGACGGCCTCGATGAACTGCCGGTGCAGCTCCTCAGTCCACCGCATCCGTGGCTCGTCGGACCGGTTGTACTGCCGGACGCCTCTCCTATCGAACCCTCTCATGCTTTATCGACCGATCTCTCCCTGCTGCTAGAGCTATAGCCCTTCAGCTCGATCCCAAGCTTCTGGTACACACACGGCCGATGATGCTTCTCCAGAATCGAGTTCCAGTATATATATGTAGAGAGAGAGAGAGAGAGAGAGAGAGAGTTCTGGTTTGGCCAAACTATGATGAACTCTAAGCTGGAACACTATTTTTTAAGTACAACTGTACTATATAGGGCCGATATGGAATGTGTGAATCGGGGAGAGAGAGAGAGAGATGGCTGACTTTCGTGACCTAGTCCAGTCAAACATCCATGCTCACATAACTTGCTCTCAGAAAGGTACTCCCTCGGTTTCAAAATAGAATAATGACCCAACTTTGTACTAAATTTAATACGAAGTTAGTACAAAGTTGAGTCATCTATTTTGAAATGGAGGAAGTAGATACCTAGAGAACAGACGCCGGGAAGAGTCAAGAGGAACAAGCCCAAATTCGAGAAAACGTTGGCCTGTCCGCATCCACGTGAGACATCCAAATTCTTTCACATATAAGCTATATTTATCACATATATATGGGTCGACCAGTCGAGGTCACGCTATTAACTGATTTGTCTGGGTCTCTTCCCTGCACAGTGACAGGCATACATATGAACAGTCACCCATTTGACAAAAAAACAAAACAATGACATTGTCCATTTCGTATGTGAAATTCTAGCTTGTTCAACATCGCATCATTGATGATCCATAGCTCTCCGTGTCGCTAGGTTTGACAAACTTACTCAAGAAAACTATATTATATAGCATCAATAGCAACGTATACGTACGACCTATGTTTGTTGATACATGAGTATGTTTAGCAGACTGCCTACGCAGACTTAATTCTGTCAGAGTCTCAGAGAGTTGGAACACCAAGTTATAGCTGAAATGTTTAGAGTCAATTCAACCCTCTGCATGAAGTGCTAGGATTTCTCCAAGGAAATGGGAAACCGGCACGTAGTGAATTCTGTATATGGCGTTGATGGGATCTTACACTTCCATGCGAAAAGCGCGTGTGAAATCATGTGGAAATGGCTATATTCGTTTGGAAAATCCAATTTGAAGAAGTGTGTAGAGAGTTCTAGTTGCTAACTCTATTGGCTGCCTTGAATTGATTGGAGAAAGTGATGGCTAGCTAGACATATATGGACTTTTTAAACTATATAATGTGTATATATGAAAGCATTAATATGTCAGTTGAATAGTTCCAAGGATCAGATCGACTATGCTGCAAAATTCTCCTCTTCTCATGGGATTTATCGACCAACAATTTATACATGTGGCTACTATTGAAACCTTGCAGGATGAAATGCCATCAGGTCAAGGTAGCAGTTTGCGATTACCTATCAACATTACTGCACCTAGCAAAGCTCATGATGTCACCGTCAAACAAAATGAAGCATTCTCTACGTATGGGAAATGAATTTTGGACTTTGGGACCACGTTCTTAGGCCAGGAAAAAAGGAGGAAAAAGTTGCATCCGTCTCAATTAACAAATCCAGATTCGTGGATGCTTTCCCGTTTAGTGTAGATAGGCGCTTTGAAACTATATCTCTAGCAAGCTAGATGTAGCTAGGCAGAAATTAATTCATCTATGATCTTGTGTGGAAGTGTGATTTCTTGCCTACTTGGTCGTAGATGAACCTAAAATGCAAATAAGAAAAAAGACCAGTACATAAAGTTTCACAAGAATTTTGTAAAATCTAATATGTATTCAATGCATTATCTTGCAAGATACGTGTATATGAAGGGATGAATTATATTTTTAAGCAAACAAATATAACTACTTGAGACCTGTAGAATAATCAAGCTTGAGTTGTTTGTGTGTGTTGCTTTTCAATTTTGTTTACGTCTTTCTCTTGCGTAAGGATGGAACATGAGGGTATTTAACACGTTAAATATACAGAGAGAAGTCTATTCTGAACACAAAATTATTGTGCTTGGTCTTTTTTTTTGAATATGTGCTTGGTCTTACTTCGAACCCAAACTATGGACTTGTCTAAATTAAAGTTTAAGCTTTCTAAACCTGTTTAAACAAACCAATCAACATTCGTTTAAATAAACCAATCAGCTTTGTTATGATTGGTTGTGTGTACCTCTAGATGCAAAGACTGGGGGATGTCCTTCCATTCTCCAACCAACATTCGAGATGGGACTAGAATGGGGATCAGAAGTTGCGATGGGAACCTCAACCACGTGAGGAGCTTTGCCACTGAATTGTTGTTGCTCAGACCGTCGACATGGACGCGTATGTGCGTACACCTGTCGCCCTAGGAACGACCGTTTGAATTCCATGGCGCATGCACGTAAGTACCAAAGCAAGCAAGCAAGAGATCTGAATTGTATAGTAGGCTTTAGTCTTGAGACCGTTCCAAAGAGAATTAGACAAAGCTCAACCACTCGACCGGAGGATATACGTGCACCCATACAGATGTAACGTACGGAAATGTTTACCTACGCATGCATGCACGTACGTAAAAAATATTCGACGTTTCCATTGCACACACGCTAGCTATATATGCTTGTATGATCGCAAGCCACATGAAAATATAAAATGCGGCCGGGTCTATCTATCTACTATTCATGGCCATCACCATCGATGAGACTAGCTAACTCCAAGAGCTATTCCCCGCCAACAAAATAAAAATAAATTCCATGAGCTTTGCCAGCCTAGGAAGGACCATGAAGACTTATTATTGATCAGGAAGGAATTCAGGATCATTCATCTACTTACGTACGGACCCTTTGTCTTTCTGCAAGTCACGTTTGTTCCACGCTACCGCCTACGTAGGCCCAGCATAATATATATCTAGCGTTCAAAAAGGGATCTACATTAGTACACATAAGCGAGTGTATATATTGGGAATTAGTGGACAATTACTCAACCTACTCAATAAGAGAATTAAAGAAGACAAATGTTTGATAGTATGCGCATGTAGAACGTTAAACATATAACAGCTAGCTAGAGATGACCCATACGCATGGGTCATGATGCAACTACAGTGTCGGAATCCGGACTAGTCTTGGTCGATGCTTAATTCGCTAACTAATAATTAAGTCAACCCTGGTTACACATGGCTAATTCAGCGTGACAGCGGCTGCTCATAATTTTCGGCCGCCTTTTCGCATGGTATACCAAGTTAATGAAGGGTTTACCACAACCTTTTCTCGCAAAAAAAAAGGTTTACCACAATTTTCTCCCTGGCTCGGCGATCGATTGGCTAGTGCTCGTAGATACCACAACCAATTCACATGTCATATGTTTTTCTTAGTAATTAAATTTGTTCGCCATAGAGATTTGTACTCCCTTTGTTTAAAAATATTTCATCCGTTTCTTTTAACTCAGCATATAAGGTTTGTCGGCAGTCAAACTTCATAAAGTTTGACCAATTTTATAGAAAAAATATCAACACTCACAATTCAAAATCGATATCATTATATGCATTATGAAATTAATTTTATATCGTATAACTTTGGTAGATGTTGATATTCTTAAATATAAGTTTAATCAAACTTTGTGAAGTTTGACTTAAAAGCAATCTTATACTGTGAGTAAAAAGAAATGGAGGGAGTACTTCACATAGTAATTTTGTCTTAAGTCAAACTTTGGGAAGTTTGACCAAGTTTGTAGATAACAATATCAACATGGTCAATACCAAACTAATTTTATTAGAATCATCTGGAATATGTTTCCATATTGCAGTTATTTTGTATTGTATATGTCATTATTATGTTAATATAATATTGGTTAATCTAGACAATATAATGTTTGACTTAAGACAAAACTTATAAACAAAGTGTTTTGAAATGGAGGGAGTACTTACGTAGCCACATGATACGTATCGTTTCTTTATCTATACTCTGAAATGGTTCCATAAAAAAATAGTTAACTCAATTATTTTACCGCCAAATAGTAAATTAGTTATGCTTTCTACCTCATTTAGCATATTTTGTTCTAAATATACCCCATTTAAGCATGTTCTTAGTTTTCACCTATCTTAACTTTTCCTGGTTATAAGTCGGGTAGCCCCCCTCCTTAGTCGGACGTGGCATAAATTTATGACCCTTGCTACCCTATTTAGCATAAATTTATCTAAAATATCCCATTTAAGCAAGTTCGTTTTAGTTTTCAGTTGTTTTGACTTTTCATCGATAAGTCGCGTAGGCCCTTCCTTTGTCCGACGTGGCACACCAAGTTACTCCCTCCGTTCCAAAATAGATGACTCAACTTTATACTAAGTTTAGTATAAAGTTGAGTCATTTATTTTGAAACGGAGGAAGTACATGTCAAATCAGTATCGCCAACTTCAGGATTGTATCTGACACATCAATCAGGAAGGACAAGTTGGTTAAGCCTAACCAGGTCGCGTGCTCGGCCTGAGCCACCAGATTCACTCCCATTTCTTATTGTGTGGAATAGTTTAGGGTCCATAATTGCGATGCTAGTTGCAACCTAGTATTGGAGGAAGCGAGCCTAGCTCACTTGGTTAGGGGAATGGATGTACAACACAGTGATCCAGGTTCAAGTCTTCACAGACGTGAGTTTGGGTTATTATTTATAAAGAAAATCGTAGTAAGGGTCTCCCTTACTGCTTTCCTATTAAAAAGGCAACCTAGAATTGGAGAAAGTGTTGGCGGCAATGCTGAAGCAAGATTGACACACTGGTCGGTCGACTGTGTTGAAACATGATGTACTCCTTAAAGAACATTTTTATATTATGAAACAGAGGGAGTAGATGCTCAATAAAGGAAGATATATAAAGATCAGTTGGCGCCACATGCCCTTAAGATTGGTTGGCGCCACTTTATCTTCCTTCCTAAAGCTAGTTTTATGGACAGAAAAAGGTAGGTTTTTTTTGAACATCAGTACAGACAGAAGCGCTCATATACACGCGCATATACTCATCCCTATGAGGGCACACACGCAGACCCTACCCCTATGAGCACCTCCGAAAGACTGAGCCGGCATATCATCTTGAGGTTTACGAAGTCATCGTAGACGCATTGTCGTCGACGGGAACGGCTCCTCCCACTGAATGTGCATCGCCGGAAATTCTGAAATAAATCCAGGAATAAATGCGAGCACCAGGATTTGAAGCCTGGTGGGCTGGGGATACCACAGTCCCTGTACCATCAAACCATAGGTTGGTTCGCAGAAAAAAGATAGTTGGTGGTGCACGCAGGTATAAGTTAGTACAAAGTTGGGTCATTTATTTTGAAACGAAGAGAATATATACGTACGTAACTCGGTAGTAGACAACAAAAAAACTTCGATTTGGTGCGCACGTGCACGTGGTTGTGTGTTGGATGCAAATTCTTGATCCTACCAACTCGTCACTTTTTATCCTGCCGAACCGAATGGAAAATGCTGCCCCGGCCAAAAAGTCCTAAAAAGGCAGCACTATCCAAACTCCAAACCTTCCACGGCGCCGCAATGTGACACACACAAACCCACAAGCGTTGGCCTCCGTGTGTGCACTCAACACGGAAGCATGCCTCATAAAACATTCGAATAGTACGTTTAACTATATTATGCTCTAATTCAAATGTTCCATCACATACATGATAAGATTAAAAGAAAGATAGTACGTTTTCAAAAAAAAAAAGATAGTATGAACGTCGACAAAGTTCGGTATACATGACAATGATGATTATCAGCTGCATGTAAGTAACCTTTAGGCCTTGTTTGGATGCGGGGCTAGCTATTTCCAGGGAAAATTCGACCTGGGTGGAACACTATTGGCAAAATAAAAGCCCCGCGGAGAATCACGTGACCATTTGGGAGAGAAGGGGATGCTAGCGTTCTTCTTTCCTAGCCGGGGCAGAGCAGATCGCAAGGCAGAGAGCAGCAGAACTTCGCAAGTGGCGCGACATCAGAAGGGCAGGGAGAATTTCTCCGATGTGACGAGGCGAGGGTTTCTTAGCCGGAGAATCGGGGTGGGTTGGGGATGGAAAGGCCTCTCCCTCTCGACACCAAACGGGCCTGCGTAAAGACCGGGGTGAAATTAACTCGCGCTCTTCCCACCTAGGGAAACAACTCGTTACCAAACTAGGCCTTATGTGGATTTCTCCCCCATTCCTGATTAGTTTTTTTAGGATCACTCTTGATTAGTTCATCCGAATAGTATTCCGTGTGGACGTACGCGCACCATCGTGTACGGCAATTAGTTACCAGCAATCATGTTTTTTCAACTGTGTGCAGCGACCAAAGCTCCCCAAGAATTATTGTCTCTTCTGGTTAACTTTCTTTGAAGCCTTGCAAAAAAGTGTCAGAGCCCCGGTCCGAACTCTGAACAGAATGGGCAAAGTCAACCAGACTTACACCCAAAGTTTACAGTTTTTTCTTTTCTTTTCAATCCATCATGACAACAAGTCGAGTTTTTCTCCTGTCCAAGGATTCGGTGTAACAAGTAGGAATGCATCATGTTTATGCGATCGATGTTGCTGGTTATCCATAATGAAGCTTTAGTAGCCATATCATACACAACAGGTGCTCCCGAATACGTTGCTACACCCCCCCCCCCCTCCCCCCAGCAGTGGTCTCGTAGTAGTGTGTTAAGTTCGGGTTGGTGGTTGAGTTGGCCATGGTGCCTTGTTTGCTCGCATTCCTGCTTATCGTGTAAATTTTCACCCTGTTTCAACAATTATCCGGAGTACCGTCTTCTACCAATTTAGACTAGTCTTAAACAAAGGAACCGAGAGTGACTATAACCTAGCCGGCTAGATTTTTTTTTTCAAACGTATTAAACGTGAATGCCTTATCTGACTTTGAACACCATGTGGCATGTACGGTTAGCTATATCAAAATGCATTAGCAACTGTCTGAAGTTTAAACATTTTGATGGAGGAATGGCAAAGTTTTTTATTTGCGGGGACAGTAGGAATGGCAAAGTTAACTAGACATACATCCGAAGTTACCCTTTGAATGTTTTTTTTGTTTGCGCACATGCGTTGATCATGTTGACATGTTCTTGTCTGGGGTTTCGTTTCGGTGATATCGAATGTGAAATTCACCAAATCACTAGAAATTTTTTTGGGGGTTGGAAATTTTCTCCGATTTGGCATGGGAACTTCAATCGAAAAAACCAGCCGCCTATATTTGCTAGTGTGGATGAACACCGTGACATTGTAAAGACTAGGCATGCATCCTGTTGTGGCGCTCAATGTTGGTGGTTATCCATAATGAAGTTGAAGAATCGGAAGTGATGGGTGATGCCAATGATTTTGCTCGACGGCCTTGGTAGTGGTTCCATAGTAGTGTTGAGTCCAGGTTGGTGGTCAAGTAGGCCGTAGTATCCTTTTTATCCATGGGTGTGTTTATCATATGGATTTTCAGCCTTTTCTGTAATTAGCTCAAATACTCTTTCCTACGAATTTAATAGCGTGAGGGCTTTGGACTCTGGTTTAGAAATCAATAACTAACTCTTTCTTGAAAGTTGAAACTCTATGCCAGTTGTGTCGGAGATAAGATCTAGGAGGATGGACATGTGACAACATGATGATTGTTGATGATAGGGTGGCGGGCTGAAAGAAGCCATTGGTGAAAAGCTACAGTGACCCGATGCTTTCGTGCGCTTTGGCTTGCTGGACTAAATCCACGATGAACTAGTCCGTGCATTGAACCCTAGACACTATGTGCTAGAACAATCGGTCCGTGCATAAAAGTCAATACTACACCGACGTGTATAAAAGAATCATCCATACATGAAACTTGTGATTGAATCACTTTGTCCCTTTACCTAAGAAGCTGGGGAGGGGGAGGAGGTTTTACCATGGGGCAAGTTGTTTGACGCGCAGTTTCATCCACACGTAATTTTTTCCGGTTGGTGCAATGTCAAAGAGGCGGTGCCTAGCCTAGCCAGCAGCCACATATTTTCCGCGAGTTTGTCACCAGAATCTATAGAAAATCCTCACAGCCGGCAAATAGTCAACGTCAGGCAATCAGTTTTTTCCTCGTGACTACAGTGTTCTTTCTCATTCTCAACACCAACTTCTCTCACAGTCGAATCCACAACGGTCCAATCACGTCACATCGTACCACAGTTTGTGACTGCGACTGTCTGAACATATTTGCGGCCCAAGGCAATTATAAGAGACAGCCCAATAACAGCTACTCGGATGAAATGACGAAGCGGCCAGGTGAAGGTTGAGACCGCCTGACGGCGGAGGTGGAGCGGCGGTGGTCGACGTCTCCTTGACCCCTCGCCGGTGCCGTGGCCTCCTTGGTGGTCATGCTTGAACCGTCGGCATCGCTACTCGCCGCCTGCTCCTTGCACCTGCCGATCGGCAACTCAGGTCACAGCCCGCCGTCGGCTGCTTCTTCTTAGACGTGTACTTGCTATGAGGGTGACGTTGCCAGCGGATCACCTGCAAAGCAAGAAAGATAACTGATTTGAGAAATCTTTGGTTCATCTGGATTTGTTCATATATACTCTTGCTTTGCAGCGGATCACCTGCAAAGCAAGCAAGCAAGCAAGTACCTTTGACTGTTCTATTTATCATGTGCTTTAATTCATGCTTGTGATCTCTAGCTAGCTAGATAAAAGGATAAGCACTTGATCGCTAGTACTCCCTCCGGTCCTTTTTACTCTGCATATTAGGTTTGTCTGAAGTCAATCTCATCCAACTTTGACCAAGTTTATATAAAAAATTATTGACACTAGACGTCAACCCGTGCAGTTGGACGGGCTAGTGTAATAAATGCATATTTGATATAAATATTAAGAAAATATATTTATAGTGATTACTATCAAAGTAGTTTCGAGTTAGGTTGTCTATGTATGTGTTATGTTCTATACTTGTCAAGAAAACAACTGCAGATTTTCTTGATCATATTCGATTGTGTACCAAACTTAGTGTGTCAGTTTATGCACATGTGTTTTTAAATTTTTTACCTACCATTTAAATTTTCATGAAAATAGTTTTAACTAATAATTGTATGCACCAAGTAATGTTCAAATATACATGTTTAGGACTATGCTTGTTTCTAAAATGCCCTTATTTTCAGGACAAATAACGTAGCGCTAATCAACCATATTGTGTGATTCAGTTATTGCTTATGCATTTACGAACTCCTTTCTTGGATTATAAGTTAAATTACTACATCAAATTTTTGTCTAATGTTTTGCGTCAAATGTGCTACACACTATTTTCCTCTCAAATATAGCATGCCAAATCAAAGCAACAATCAAAGCATATCACATGTTGTTGGTTCACATACAATTTCCACACAGAAATAGAATTAGAGAAGTTTTAAAATAGGGCAGAGGAACAGAACAAATCAAGGTGAACACTTGCAATATAACCTACGCGGCAACAACAATAAGGGTTCATAATGTCAAATCTCACATATTTACCTTCCAAACTTATAAATCTGTAACCTGCAAGTAACTTTGTTGCCAACATCAAGAGACATCTAACTTTTGTTTGTCTACACCACAGCGGCATTGCTTTATAAGAACACCCGATGGGAACAGCGATGTCTAAATTATATCTCGCTCAAAGTGATCAAGTATCATACCAAAGTGTGACATGCACATCCTTTGCATTTGATTACATATACCGAGGAAAATAAATCTGAGAATTGAAAGCAGCAACTTAGAAATTCGTTGGTTAGTTAAGCTCCAAAGAAAAGGAATAATGAGATTGTGGTTTTAAGAAGACCACCATATGACAAAATATTTGGAAGCAAGCATTAACTTTTCCAAGTCACAACAATGTATCCTCATGTATACGTCAAGGTTGAAGCCATTGTGCATACTGGTTTCAACATGTACTTCCTTATTACACCTGCATTCTCTGTGTCAACTAAGAGGCCAAGAGCAGAGTCCATACGCCATCTGTCATTGATCACTTTTCAAGCTCAATATACCATGCCTTGTGTCGGAGCTGTTTTCAATTATGCTTCTACCAGTCGATGCCTTGCACACACAGCACATACCGAACGATATAAAGATTTAGCAAAGCCACGTTACATGTTCACTAATAATTGAAGTAAGAAGTCATCACCCTCTCACCCATGTGCTCGAATAGCACTGCAGTAGAATCATTGATAGTGCCATAAAATTATTTACTCGAATAACACTGCAGCAGACTCATTGATACTGGTTTGTTCATATCTTTCAGAATGAAATTAAAATGTAATCTCACATTTAAACAATTTATTTTAAGTTGGATGCCCTCTATAATGGCAGATAAGCTTGCTCTTATCTTTCAGAATGAATTACCACACAGAACTATTTCAAAACAAAAGGAAAAGATTACACATGCCACATTAGAAATAAAGTTTCGTGTACTAATAGTCTAACTTTCTTAAGCATCTGAATAATGAAACAATCATTAACTCTGTACTATTTTTAAATTTAAACAACTTGCACTAATTTTGCATGGTTATGCTTACATAAGAAATCAGTCGAGCAACCTCGCTTCTTGATCGAGAATCCTCAGAAGATATGTATTCACCTGAAACAAACAACACTTATTTAAATATGATTTTGAGAAACTAAATTAGGGAATCTTCTGTGTAATAACCTTTAGAAATATAAGCCATTAAACGGTAGGTAAAAAGGCATATAATAACAATTATTTTTGCATGCACACACAAATAATTCAGTCTACACCTAAAGGCTGAATAACAAATCTTTATATGGACGTGCATGTAAGAATAATGAATATTTATTCCACTATTGCAAGAATCATAAGAACACATTCAACAACTCGTGCCTGCGTAATGCAAAAGTTACTAAATTAAAGAGAAAAATTTGTACAATATGTACACTTGCAGATTGTATGACACCAATCAGATCATTCCTGCCAGAACCAAGCAAGAGCCCTCTACTGAAAGATAGCTAGAATTTATTTTTAAAATATTTGCTTAGAATGCATCCGTGAAAAGTTTCATGACCTGGTGCCACATGGGAGCATACCCGATTACTTTGAAGTTTAAACACCGCAGCTGCCGCAATTGAAACATCCTTTGGCATTGAATTTTCTCCTTATTTTCTGTCAAAGTGGAACACAAATATTTGAACTATTACCTAACACTGACTCAGTAGAATATTTAAGGAACTGATTTGCAGGCCCCTTTTTGTAGGATCAAAAAGAAATACAAAAGAAATCGTATCAACATATATTGTTCTTAAAGAGGAGAAATTAGTGGAAAACCACATGCAAGGCAATGCATCAATCTCGCCGAAGCTCTTGGCAGCACTCCTTCTTCCTTGATTACTTTGAACCTAACCTTGAAGCCCTCCACAACAGCATGACGGCCTCCCACACTGACGACTGCATCTAGTACAACTAATGAATCTTTCCTCTTTCAATCTGAGCCATGGCTGGACATAACATGGAGATCAGGGGCATGGCTTTCCATGTGCTTGTGTTCTCGCCTGTGTGAGCCTGCAACCGAGGAGGATTTCATATTGGACTTCATATCATAAGTTTTATTATATTCATGTGTTGAAAAGCATAAGAAGTTACAAAAGTCTATTTTCAGGACATAATAGTACCGGTTCTCACTATAAGTATGGTCGATTGAGATTTTTGCCGGTCCTTTTATTTTCTTGTGGATGGGAGAATCCTCCTCGGAACTACATGGCGAATTTCTACCTGCTGCGTGTACACAGTACACACACATGAATACAGGCTTAGCATTAAGAGTAATGGTTATGTATCAACAACAAATGAATACAGGCTTAACATTAAGAGTAATGGTTATTTATCAATCTACGCATACATTATAGACTACAATTACGTAATATCAATATGGACACGAATTAATCAGATACCTCAACATGCATGCACCACTGTTTCTTTTGAAGAAAAACAGCCAGCGTTGATTTCATTTCATTAAGAGAAAGGCATCTACAACTGCGTATACCAATTGATTAGTGACGGCCGGGTTACAGTGTCAATACGATTAGTAGCTAAATATGAACAGCTACCTAAGCATGTACCACTGTGTATACCAATTGATTAGATACCTCTCAGCTGTTCTCACGTGTGTGTGCCTGCAGCCGAGGAGAATAGATCAAGCCATCTTTGTGCACTTGCACATCTTGCCGAGTTCAATTGATTATTCAGCTCACATACCTGCATCTCAACGGGAAGTAATCGACAGAGGGCAGTACACCGTATGTCCGTAGTGCGTGCGAGACTGGCATCTGACGTGTAGTCTGCCTGCACCAACAGAAGTTCCATCGCTTTGAGAGGATCCATCAAGTAAACTTTGTGCACTTGCACATCTGTCTAGAAGATCAATCAAGTGCTAAGTTGGAAAGCAATCAATTGGCAATAAGAGCGCCAGGATGGCCAATGCCATAGGATTGACTGCTGGGTGCGGCATGAGTATCACGTGGACGCGAGTTGTGTCTGGATCGAGCGGCGGATATCATGGTGGAAAAGGATTTGTCAAAAGATGGCGATACGGGGAGGATCGATCTGTACTCGCTCTCCCGGCAATGCGCGCAGGTGACACAATATGGCCGTCCCTTCATCCAGCATGTAGAGCTGCGCGCCGCCCCGTCCGACGGCTCAGTCGATGGGCCAGTCAGCATTGCAGGGAGGTCATTGTGGACATACGCATGATATGCTTTTCGTAAATACTAAATTCATCACCACGCAGCCATATGTGTGCTTAAGGAAGCGATTAATTGAAGTAAATAGTAGAACAAATGCATCTGATTCAATTACCTTTAGATTCCTGCACATGGAGGCAAGTACGGCTGTACGGGATGCACCAGGCAGGGTAGTCGTATAAATACTGCGGTAGTACACTTGGAGCCCTCCACAACAGCATGACGGCCTCCCACACTGACGACTGCATGAAGTACAACAAATGAATCTTCTCTTTCAATTTGAGTCATGGCTGGGCATAACATGAAGATCAGGGGCTAATTAACATGGAGATCAGGCGCAGGGCTTTCCATGTGCATGGGTTCTCGCCTATGTGCGCATGCAGCCGAGGAGGATTTCATATTGGACTTGTGCCACTCACCTGAAAGTCGTCAGCAAGAGCAGCGAGAGGATGGCCGGTGGCGCCGGCGCTAATATCGTGTCAGCCGGAGAGGATCGTGCGGCGGCGTATGTGACATTAGGAGAAAGTTTTTTCTTTTCGTTGGATTGGGGATACGGCAGTTTTTTTACCCTTTTTGTAGGGCTGATTTGAGAGTTTGTTAGAGATATGTGAGAGATTCGGTGATTTATTTAGGTAGTTGTGTCACGGGAAAGAGAGTTTGTTACACATACGTGAGAGATTGCATGAGAGATTGAGGGACTTGGGTCACGGGAGAGACGTACGTGAATTTTTTTTATCATTAGAGAGACACGTGAGAGATAGAGAGAGTTGGGTCAAGGGAGAAACACACGTCCATGAGTTTATTTTCGTGTGAGTCCATTGGGTCATTGGAGAGAGATACGTGAGTTTTTTTTCTCTGAGTCGATCTACACCGTATTAACGGCCCATAAAATCTAATTAACGTGGTAATTTCTTGGAAGTGCCTAATTAGTATAGGTATAGATTTACATAACAACACCAATATCATTAGATTCATCTCGAATATATTTTCATATTATATTTATTAGATATTATAGATGCTAATAATTTCTAATATAAATTTGGTCAAACTTAGCTAAGTTTGACTTTCGCAAATCCAATGTACAGAGTAAAAAGGACCGGAGGGAATAGTACTCCTAGGTATTAAATATTAGAGAGTATTTAAACTAAAGTGCGTACTTGAACTGTGGTATATATGGGTTTACGCTATGAAACTGGAAAAGATGTCACGGCAACCAAAAACGCAGCCATGGCAGTATTTTTTTTTCTTTTGCCTGGTATAATGTATCATTGACGGGCGCAAACCGGCACCCGTCACTGGTAGCAACATCATCAGGGGCGGTCAGCATGCCCGCCACTAATGCAATATTAGCAGTGGCGGGTACTAATGCAATATTAGCAGTGGCGGGTGCTCCTGAGGGCCGCGATAGCCGCTGATGGCATTTTAGCGCCCGCCACTCCTGGGCATTCCTATGTAGTGTCGAGGGCTACACTCATTGGGTGCACTATCATGTCGCCAGTGTCTATAGAAGACAAAGTAAGCGTGGCACGCTGCAGACACTGCCGGGCTCAATCCTTCCGGCCGACCATCTTCAACGACAAAAATAAGACAAGGAGGTCGACGCCTTGCACACCCAGCAAGGCGAGGCTCCGGGGCCTCCCTTTCGAGGCTCCGGGCTGGGCCGTGATCACACCAGCTTCATCTCCATGATCCAGCAGTCGGATATCTCCAACAATAACGAAGATAGGGAGGTCGGACACCTTGCTTGCCATGCACGGTTGTCCTCGACTACATCATATGGGCGACGAGCCTGACAGATCATGTCATCTACAATCCCTTCAAGGCGAGCCAACACAAGACCATTTTTCCTTCCAAGGACTCTCTCAAGACCTTGCCAAGCAGTCCAAGACGACACATTTGGTTCAACCTAAACTCTGGAGTAGCCAAACTACCGACGGAAGAATACTCTGAGGGTACCCAGGAGGCCGCACGCCTGGCAAACCCAGGGTGAAAACCTTGTCTGATTCTGGACAGACCGACGGAGGTGGCGCCCATGGGCATTGTTCCCTTCTTGTAGGCCTCGTCGCGGTTGCACCTTGACCTCCGTGTATCTTCGGATGAAAATATTGTTCCTTTGAATCAGGCAATAGTGGTCTTCCCACATCGTGCCCGCCTTGGAGTTCATGGATCATGGGCCCTCAGCTTCGTCTCTTAGCGTGTTCACTATTGAGAGCTTCGTCATCTCCTAGTGATGCTTAGTGTATATCTGTTGTTTGCTGGGAATTGTACGGAGTGGTGTTTCTTATCCTTAACACTTTTGTATTTTGTCTTGGGTGTGTTATGGTGTCGTGTTGTATGACTTGAGTTGTTAGGTGGTTGTTGCTTTATATATAAAGTAAGGGCGAAAGCCTTTTCGTATAATGTATATAGAAAAATGAACCATATACATATACGTATGTAAAGTACGTACATACAACGGCTCAAATCATGCATGCATATACCGCTAAAACATTAGAAACCCCTAGTGAGTATGGCAGTCTACAAAGAAACTCATATAGCTAGCAAGAAACCTCAGAAATTTACTACCACTACACTACATGATAGCTATATATGTAAGTAACTTTATATAAATACAAAGATGCATGCAGCTCTATATATTTACACAGGGAGAGCATCGATCACATCAGAGACAAGAAGATGAGATGGCCAGGTCGAGGTTCAGGTCAAGGTCCAAACCGGTGGCGGAGGGGGAGCGACGGTGACCGCCAGCTCCTCGATCCCTTGATGCCGGCGCGGCGGCCTCCTCGGTGGTCGTGCTCGAGACGTCAGCATCACTGCTCGCCGCCTCCGCCTCCCACCGGCCAATCGACAGCGTCAGGTCACACCCTGCCGCCGGCTGCTCCTGCTTCTGACGCGTACTTCTGTCAGCGTGACATGCCCAGCCAGTCGCCTGCAACAACATCAGCCATGTCAGGGGGATTAAGATGCTTCAGTCCTGATATTACAATAGAACTGGAGACTGGACAGTCAATACACGGCAGCGTGTTTGTGCCATGGTGGTAGTTTGGCAGGGTCTGGTGACTGCCACCTAACGAACTACTTACAGAAATGAAGCTTCTGTCTAGACAATATACAGCACATCTGCACATGCATGTATGAACGATGATGGAAAGCAGAAAAGAGGAATAATTTATTTGAGTAATTTTGCTTCCTCTGCATTTGTTCATAGTTTATACTCATCGATGTACTCCTAGATTTTCATACGTATACGTTAATCCATTGTTTGTCTCTAGCTAGCAAGACAAACAAATTACACTAAATTGCTAGTACTCGTACCTTCTCTGATGGCATGCTGGAGTTCCATGGCAGCCGCCCTCTACTCTGCTCCCAGCTCCTGAAAACTTCTTCGATCGACGGTCTGCACAACCAAACACGTTTGATTAACAACTCGATCAGTTACACATCCGAACACTAGTTACTGTTAAAGAACTGAATTAGCAGCCAATTTTGGTACTCACATTTGGTACGGCGGCGACGAGCGGTGGCCGCGGGGAGGCACGGGGTAGGAAGAAGCGTCGTCGATCCTCTCCGAGGCCGCCTCCATGTCCTTTCCGTTCCTGTGGCCATTCCGTGGCCCGCCAACAACACGGTGGTCTCGACGGCGATCCACGGATACATTTGGTGGACCGTTGCAGGCGGTGTTGCTAGAGCTTGATCTGTACATCTGGAGATGGCTCTTGACGTGAGATATGCTGACTCCCTTGGCGCCCATCAGCTGAAGAATTCGCTTCGGCGTTGCCTCTGCAGACGATGTGAAGATAGTGTCAACAGCAGACGACCAGCCGTACGTCAAGAAAGAATTGCTACGCTTGATTAAATTCTGATCCAGAGAGGGTTAGCACGATGAATCCCGGATTAAGGATAGACGCGCTTACGAATTACTATGGTTTTCTGTAGGTAGGATTAGGAAAGGTTAATCTAAAGATATATTTTTCTTTGACAGGAGTGCGGCCATTTATTGCTAAAGTAATCGTAGAGATTACTCTACGAAGGTGTTAAACATCGTTTGCACAATTAATTAGTGACGTTCTTGACCAAAAAATAAAATCAATCAGCCAATAAAGGGTCTCATCTTGTTCATGATGCATGCAAAAAAACAAAGCACGATTTTTAACAAATCGATCCTCCAGCAGTTCAAATCAATGAAATCGTCAAATTTCATACATAAATATCGTCCGTGCATCGGTGCATGTGAAATGTGCAATTAGACGGGAGAGGGAGGAAGGAAACATCAACTATATCTGTGAGGCAATAAGCAAGAACTCACCGTCCTGGCCGCCAAGGCAATCGACAGCTTCTATGAACTGCCGATGCAGCTCCTCCGTCCACCGCATCCGCGGCTCGTCAGAGCGGTTGTACTGCCGGACGCCTCTCCTCTCAAATCCTCTCATGCTTTATCGTCCTCTCCCTAGAGCTAGCTAGAGCCCGGCCTTCAACTCAATCCGATCGATCCTGAACCCAAGCTTCCGGTACACACACAGCTGAGCTGATGATGCTTCTTCAAGTTCCAATATATATATGTAGAGAGAGAGAGAGAGAGAGAGAGAGAGAGAGTTTTGGTTTGGCCAAACAATGATGAACTCGAAGCTCAAGTACTATTTTTAAAGTACTATATAGGGCCGATGCATGTATGGAATGTGTGGATCCAAGAGAGAGCAAGGGAGCAAGAGAGAGAAGGCTGACTATGCTGACCTAGTCCAGTCAAACATCTATGCTCACTTAACTTAGGTAGCTACCTAGAGAACAGAGGCCGGGAAGAATCAAGAGGAACGAGCCCAAATTCGAGAAAAAGTTGGCATGTCCACATCCATGAGAGACAGCCAAGTAGTACCATAAATTCTTTCGAATATAAGACATATAGGTATATATCACATATATATGCGTCGACCCATCAAGCTCAGAATATTAATTGATTTGTCCGGGTCTCTTCCCTGCACAGTGAAAGCCATGCATATGAACAGTTCACCGTTTGACAAAAGAAAACCAACACGTTGTCCACTTCCCATGTGAAATTTAAGCTTTGTTCAACGTCGCGGGATTATTGATGATCCGTCACTATCGATGTCGCTAGGTTTGACAAAATTACTCGAGAAAACCATTTTATATAGCAACGTACGTATGGCCTACGTTCCTTTTTTTTGTATGGCCTACGTTCCTTGACACATACTACATATGTAGAGCACACTGCATACACGGACTTAGTTCATTCAAAGTCTCAAAGGGTTCGTACATCAAGCTATAGCTGAAATGCTTAAGAGCCAATTCAACTCTCTGCAGGAAATGCTCGGATTTCTCCAGGGAAATGGGAAACCTAATGCTCATAGTGAATTCCATATATGGCCATTGATGGAATCTTACACTTCCATGAGAAAAGCGTGTGTGAATGCATGTGGAAATGGCTTTATTCGTTTGGAAAATTCAATTTGAAGAAATATATGTAGAGTTCAAGTTGCTAACTCCATTTGTTTCCTTGTATTGATTGGAGAAAGTGATGGCTAGCTAGACGTATATGAATTATTAAGGTATATAAATGTGTATATACGAGTGCCTTGATATGTATGTGTAGGAGGGGCACATATTTGGCTTGGCAAAGTCGCATAGTTACGTCGCTGGAATAGTTCCAAGGATTAGATCAACTATGCTGCAAAATTTTCCTCTCATCAAGGGATTTATCAACCGACAGCTTATATATGTGGCTACCGTTGGAGCCTTACAGGATAAAACACCATCAAGTCAAGGTAGCAGTTTGTGATTACCCATCAACATTAATGCACCTAGCAAAGCTAGTGACGTCACTATTGAAGAAAATGAAGCATTCTCTACGTATGGGAAATGAATTGTGGACTTTGGGACCACATTCATAGGGCAGGAAAAAGGAGAAAAAGCTTGCAACCGTTGATATCTCAGTTTAGAATATAGATAGGGACAATGACGCAGCCTTCTGAAATTCTTTCCCTAGCAATCTAGATGTAGCATGCTAGGAGTGCTTCCCCCCCAAAAAAGATATAATTGTTCAAACATTAATTAATTCGTGAGATTGTGTCAAAGTGCATCTTTTGCCTACTCGGTCATCTAGATGAACGAAAAATGTAAAAAAGATTCTATGTGAGTGTATGCGTGTATATTGCATTCCTCCACACACAAAATATGTATATATGCATATTGTGGGATGGAGTATATACTTTTTTAAACATCGTTAATAAATATAACCAGTTGGGATCTATACATTAATCAAGTTCGTGTTGCTTTTCATCAATAAAAATATTGTGCTGATTTTCAATGTTGTTTACATCCTTTCTCTTGCATAAGGATGGAATATGAGAGTATTTAACACGCCAAGTATAAAGAGAAAAGTCTATTTTGAACACTGAGTTTGTGTGCTTGATCTGACTTCAAACCCAAACTATGCAATTATCAAAATTAAACCTTCTAAACCTATTAAAATGAACCCTAGTTCTGGTTTGAAAAATGATTTTATTTTGAGACTTCTAAAAATATGAAAAACTTCATGGATGTCAAGAGTGTTATAAAATTATAACCCTCACAAAATCATTAGAAAATTAGAAAATGATTTTGTGAGGGTTATAATTGCTAGGTGCGATGAGGAGAATAATCAAGTTTGTATTGGCTATTCGATGTTCTATACGCCTTCCCCTGTTGCATAATTTGGAAAATGGGAGAGTCTTTTAATGTTAACAAGATAGTAAAAATTATATATTCAATATTTGAATTATTGTGCATGGTCTAGCTTCAACCCTATTCCATGAAAATGTCTGAATTATACCTTAAACTTTCTAAAGGTATTAACGATCAACCCTAGGTTTGGTTGGAAAAATAAACTTTTATTCTAGGCCTTAAAAGTGAAAAGGTCCATTTTCTAGAGAATGCTATGAAAAAATAACCTTCAAATTCATTTTCATTTTGTGTTTTAGTTTTATGAAACATAGATGATCTTGTAGGCTGGTGCTATTTATCATGTTTCACCTTTATAGCATTCACTTTTAAATTGTTTTAAAACCTTAAACCATTAATTGGGTGGTTTTGCGTGTTTGAAGTTCTAGAACCTAAAAGCTCATGAGTGCGGGGGATGCTAGAGTGGAGAACCAACACAAATTCAACCAAAAGAAATACCAATATAACTTCTATATACAAATGTTCAATAGGAATTTATTGACCTCCCCATGTTCTTGCACATGACATGAAATCGCGCACATTGTAATTTGCATTTCCTGCATACTATATGAGTTTTTTTTCATCTTTTTAAAAATACTAAAATAGAACTAACTGCCACTATCTAAACTAGGTTAGCATTGTTAAATTGGACCTATAACTATAAGTTGGGATTTAAAATAGGCTTTTGTACTAAATATGTTGTCTACATTGATTTTACACCGAGCTGTCCCTATGTAGTTGATTAAATGTACTACATTACGAAAAAGGGCTCCCCCGGCTTTATATTATAAAGCAAAGAACCAAGCATCCAACACAACAGTACGAAGTACAATCAAGTCATAGAGTCACGCTGGGGGCACAGCAAGACAAGCCCCAAATAAAGCTAAAAAGAAAAGCTAATCCAACTCGGGGGGTGGTGGCGGTGGTGGCGGAGGTGGAGCAAAAGCCGACACGAGGAACGAAGACCCGCAATGATGTTGTTGATGACGTCTCGGTCGCGCCGCTTGCTAAGCGGTCTTCAGAGCTGTAAGAAGCCACACTTTTTATAGATCACATCAGTCACACGGCACGGAATTACACGTTCGATGACTAGTTTATTGCGGATACACAAAAGGGACCAAGCAAGGGTACACAAAGCCACCCAAATGGGGGCACGACTAGCGCAAGGGAGCCTAAGGACCTCCCCAAACAAATCCGGAAGGTTGTCATGGCACCAATTGCCGCCAACCACCTCCCGGAAGCAGCTCCATAAGAACTGTGCCGCAGGGCACCGGAGGAAGATGTGGTTGCAGTCTTCCGGTACCAAACAAATGGGGCAGAGGCATCCCCAGGGCCATTACGTTTTCGGACCTCCGTGCTCGAGGGAAGGCGACCTCGAACCCATTGCCAGAGAAATATGCGGATTTTCAAGGGGAGTTTGATCTCCCAAAACACCGATACTTCCAACCGACCAGGAGCGGGAACAATCGCCTGGTATAAGGATCTAGTCGAGAATCTACCGCTTGGCTCGAGATGCCAAGACAGCGAGTCGGGCTCAAGGGAGGGAGAGTGGAGGGCAATACACTCGAGCAATTCATCCCATTGCTCGAGCTCCACCGCCCCGAAGGTACAGCGAAAGGCAATCGCGCCCAAGTCAGCCAAGGCCACAGCCACGGAGAGCTATGGGCGGACACATATTGAGAATAACGCAAAGAAAAGTTCCGCGAAGGAGTGAGTTCCGGCCCATCTATCCAGCCAGAATAGGGTGGCTGATCCGGTACCTACTTTGATGGAGGTCCCAATGTGCAAGACTGGCATCAGACGGATCACCGATTGCCAGAATTGGGACCCTCCAGATCTAGGAGCGAAAGCCAGCGGTTGCCCGCGGAGGTACTTTGCACGGATAATCTCAAGCCACAGGCCACCCTCAGCGGTCTGGATCCTCCAAAGCCATTTGGACAGGAAGGCAATATTCATCTGCTTGGAGGAAATGACTCCAAGACCTCCTTGGTCCTTAGGCTTACAAATCTCAGACCACTTCACCATATGGTAATTTTTTTTATTGTTCTCGCCTGCCCAGAAGAATCTGGAGAGGAGTTTAATGACCTCATGATGAAGGGATTCATGTAAACTATAGAATCCCATGACATACATCAGTAGGCTAATAAGGGAGGAGTTCATCAGAATTACTCGTGCGGCGTTGGAAAGCCATCTCCCTTGCCATGGCTCCATCCTAGGTTGGAGTTTGGTGATTATTGGATGGAAGTCCTTCTCCAGGAGGCGTGTGTCACTAAGTGGCATGCTAAGGTAACTTGTCGGGAAGGACCCCAAGCGGCAGTTCAGGCGATTAGCAATTTGCTGAGCCTCCGTCTGCGAATATCCTAGGAGCATCACCTCACTCTTGGCGAAGTTAATTGTGAGGCTCGACATTTCCTGAAAGCAGAGGAGGAGGAACTTGAGGTTCTGAATATCCTCATCCAATCCTTCCACCATCATAATGGTATCGTCGGCATATTGGAGGTGGGTCAGACCTCCATTGGCCACAAGGTGGGGGCAAATCCCCCAAATGTGGCCGGCGCGCTTGGCCAAATCAAGGATCGAGGCGAGTGCATCAACCACAAGGTTGAAGAGAAATGGGGATATCGGGTCTCCCTGTCATACCCCTTGGCCAGTCGTGAAGTATGGCCCGACCTCCCCATTTATGTTCACAGCCGTCCGACCACTCATCACTAACTGCATCACCTGGGCAACCCAGTGAGGATCAAATCCACGCTTGAGCAACACCTCCCGAAGGAAGGACCAATGAACGGTGTCATAAGCTTTGTGGAAGTCGATCTTGAAGAACACAGCATGGAGATGTTTGCTCTTCACCTCATGGAGAACAAGGATCCCATCCAGAATATAACTTCCTTTCTTGAAGGCCGACTGGTTCGGGTGATGGATCCGGGGGGCGATTAGGGCTGCCCTAATGGCGTACCCCTGCGCCAAAATCTGAAATATCACATTGAGGACTGTGATAGGGCGGAACTTCCTAATGTCCGCCGCACCTGACACCTTGGGAATCAGAGAGATAATCCCGTAGGTAAGCCGGGACATGTCTAAAGTTCTCCTAGAGAACTCACAGAAAAGATCAAGGATGATCTCCTTCACCATCGGCCAGAAGGCCTGAAAAAACCGGATCGGCAATCCATCGGGGCCTGGGGCCGAGGCCGGGTTCATGGCTTTGACAAAGGCCTCTACATCCGCGGCACCAAAAGGGGCGAGCAAGGCCACATTTTCCTCGGTAGAGATCTGTTGGTCGGGCGACCAAATGTGGTCGGCAAGGGCGATACCACTCTGAGGGCGCCCCTGAAATAACGACTTGTAGAAGTCGTCAATCAGCAGGCGAATAGCCTGAGGTTCCTGAAACAGCTGACCTCCTTCCCATAAAAGGGGAATGGAGCAGCATTGCCTACAGCCATTAGCGATGGCCTGGAAGTAAGCAGTGTTGGCATCCCCAAATAGCACCCAGTTCATAGAGCCACGTTGGCGCCAAAATTCTCCCTCCTTGGAGTAGATCTCCATGAGGGAGTCCTCCAAATTGTATTTATGTGCCCATTCCTCCGCGGAGATCCCAACAATATCTGCACGGAGATCAATGCCCCGGATCTCCTCAAGGAGGGAGGCCTTCTGGATCCAAAGATCCCTCCCAATATTAGCCCCCCATCCCTTCATGAACTGCCGGGATCGCTTGGACAGGTGATGCCATACGTCTAGGATCGACATCTGCCTATGGGGCTCGGCTAACTCCGAGACCCAGTGAGCCTGGACGGCTGCCACAAAGCCTGGCTGCCGGAGCCAGAAAGTCTTGAAACGGAACCACGGAGGGGGACACGATCGCTCATCCCTAGATGCTAAGAGAAGGGGGGCGTGATCAGACCCAATGCGAGTAATAGCCTAGAGGGAGCCCAAAGGAAACCGAAGCTCCCAGTCAGGGGAGACAAACACAAGATCCAGTATGCTAAGGGTCGGGGAAACCTGTCTATTGGTCCAGGTAAATTGCGCGCCGACCCTGTCCAGCTCAAGGAGGCCTAGGTCCGCCACCCAGTCGTTGAAACGACGCATCTCCGCAAGATCAACCCACGAGTTGCTCTTTTCCTTGACGTAGCGAAGGAGATTGAAGTCTCCCCACTACTAGGGAAAACCCTAGTAGTAGCGCGGGGCACCGCGCTACTAGTAAGGCGCTACAGCTAAAGGTTAGCAGTAGCGTGGGCTGGGCCGCGCTACTGCTATATCGACTTAGTAGCAGCGCTTTCTAAAACAAGCGCTACTGGTAATTAGTAGTAGCGCTTCTCCTAGCACACGCTACTACTATTATTCCATATTTCTTTTATATTTCATGTTGTATTCATACACCTTTATACAAGTTTTCGTACCGCAACAATTTAGAGAATGATTTTACATCATAATGAGTTATTACATCAGTGGGAGAAAGAATCAGGATTCAGTTTCAAGTGGATGGACATCCACTTGAAACTAATCCACGGTTCTTTCACCCAATGATATAATAAATATCATCATCATCATCATATCATTAACAACTTATCATCATAATACATCATTGTCATATAACACCTCCTCATGATCATCATTTTCATCAACGAGACATCACATACAAGTTGGTCACTAGACATAATCACAACTACTCATAATCATCAACTCTCATAAACATACTGTACCTCATAGGACCTACTACATTCTCTTAGGACCTACTATATTATCTTGGGTAAAATAGCATAAAACAAGATAGCCCCTGACTCTCCATTATGGAGAATGGAGATTATCCTGTTTCCAATTCTTGCCTTTCGCGCAATGTTGCTTCCATGAACCTCCTTACGAATGTCCATACATTTCTTCCATTCTTTGATTATCATGTGTTCACCGTTTTTAGAAATCCGGTATGCACATGTGAGATTCGTAGGACGACCTGGCTGTATGTTCAAAACATCTAGGCGACCATTCCGATACATCAAATGAGGCACACAATCCATCGGGATTTTCTGTTGAAAAACATAGTAATAACTTCATAGTTAGTAATGTAGTTCAGTTTTAGAAGTATGCAAAAGATGCATGGATGTCGTAATAGTAAAAAATCTTACCAAGAAATCTCCATGGAAGTTATCGTTGTTCAACACGTGCACTAGTGGCACGTATTCACCATAATTTGGAGGAGTTTGATAAAAGGCATTGTAATTCTCAATGTCAGTACAATATGCGACCAGATGATTTTTCTCTTGATAAGTTAACTCAGAGCCATCGGTGGAGTTGGTTCTGTCAACCATCTTCCGCACACTCTTTGAAGCATGAAAATAAGCTGTCAACTATTTTGAAATAAACAATATAAATTACTTAATAACTATGTTTGAGGAACTCACATAGCGGTAGAATTGGAAGCGTATCAACAAGACCCAAATGTCCAAATTATCTTGGTCGATGTTAGGATCACCAAGATCCATGGTGACAAACATACCCTCTTGAAAAGCATACATCTTGCAAAGTGCTTCCCAACCCGGGCAACCGAAATTGGATACGCTCTCAGACTTGTATATATTTACCTCAAAATCCATACCATGATGGGTGCTTAGGTTAATTTTCTTTGTTTCATTCCTCTCATGATCTTCAAAACCCATCCTCTCTGAGACATAGCGTCTTGCATGGCATGGGATAAGCTAGTCGAATTGTAAAAAGCGAAAATTACACGTTGAAGTAGTAGAAGTCGAGCTTAATTACGAAAAAAACACTTAGCGTCGTAGCGTACCGTTTCACAATCGAAGGCCTCCTCGAGCTTAATGCTGAAGCGCCGATCGTTGTCCAGGTGAGGCCTGTCGCAGAAACCCCGGTTGTCGCCGCACCAGGAACACTCCCGGGGACCTTCTTCATCCGACGACATTTCCTATGTTCATAATTCAAAGATTAAACTTGTACAATTAAATATATGCACTACAAAAACAAAATTAGATCATTATTATTCATCACGGGTTGACTATGGGTCTGTCGAGTCTTTTCTTGAAAACTCTCAGCTCACGTGGTATACATATTCGACCGTCGGTGATGGTAGCTCCTCCTTTCGTTCCCGAGTGCATTACACCAAATTGTCTAGCACATGGGAACGAAGGAGAAGCTCCCCCCACGACAACAAATGGGATTCTTCGCCCTCTCATATATGGTGGATACTCTCCCTCACCGATTCCTCTTCGACATTTGCGATCGTCGGTGATGGTCGTTACTCCTCCTTCCCTAGTGCATAACAAAGGTCTAGCACCGGAGAAGAAGGAGAACGACCCCTCACGACAACAGTCGGGATTCTTCGGCCTCAACAATCTTAAAGTCAACCCAAAATATCGTTTAATTATCTTTCTAGAAAATCCAAGCCACTCGATATTTCCTACATATTCTAGCACAAGTCATGCCAAAAATCACGAAAAATTCCGGCATGACCTTTGCTAAAACAGGACATATCGAGCACCTGAAATTTGCCGAAACGGAAATTAATCAACACTCCGGCAAAACATAGGCCACTCGGATATACATGTTTTTATCTACATAGGCCTATTTGAGCAACACAAGATGTACATGTTTTTGTCTACATCATATCTTATAGGACTAATATTGACATGGAGATTTGGCTGGTCTCACCTCGAGGTCGGATGGGGTTGGCGACGGGGACGACAGTGGGGATGATGGAGGGGCTCCTTGATTTCTGCAAAAAACAAAAACCCTAGTTATCACTAATACGTCGATGCAGGAATGATTTTTAAACTAAAAAAATAACAACAAATGTGACATGTTCAACTAGTTCTATTAATTCAACTAGTTCTTACTAAAAATAAACTTACTATAAATAGAAATAAACTAGTTCTTTCTAAAAATAAACTAGTTCAACTAGTTATATTAATTTTCTTACTAAAAATACATTAGTTCTATTAATTCAACTAGTTCTTACTAAAACCAAACTAGTTCAACTAGTTTATTAATTTAATTAATAAATATTTTAAACAATTAATAAAAACATTAAAAAAACTAAATTATACAATAGTAAAAAAAATAAGAAAAAATTATGGACGAAGGAGGAAGAAGGAGAGAGTAGGAGGGGGAGGAGGCCGGTGGGATCAGAGGAGGGAGGGGCGGGGAGGAGGGGAGGGGCGGCCGGAGGAGGAGGAGGAGGGAGGGGGCGGGGGTGGAGGGGGAGGCGGCGGCTGGAGGAGGAGGAGGGAGGGGGCGGGGGGTGGAGGGGGAGGGGGCGGCCGGAGGAGGAGGAGGGAGGGTGCGGCCGGAGAAGGAGGAGGGAGGGGCGGTGGGAGGAGGGCGGCCGGAGGAGGAGTACCTCGGCGGGGAGGAAGCGCCCGGCGGTGGACGACAGGTTGTTGGTAGCCGGGCAAGAGCGAGTGAGAGGGAGAGAGTGAGTGAGAGGTACCGGCAGATGAACCGCTTTATGATAAGGTAAGTAGTAGTAAGCGTTTGGATAAATGCGCCATCGCTAAGGGGACGAGCAAGAGCGCTGGTCGGGTATACACGCTACTGCTAAGTGGGGCTAGCCATCTGCGCCCAGTACAAGCATAGCAGCAACATTCTTTAGCAGAACGTGCTACTGTTAAAGTTGTAGCAGTAGCGCGGTTTATTTAAACTCGTTACTACTAAGTAGCAAGAGCCCTGTTTTGTCCAAATGGCCATCGCTATGATGTCGTATAAGGTTTTCCCAAGTAGTGCCCCCCACCACAACAGGAAGGGTAGCGGAAGAGATCTTGGCATGAAGTTCAGCCAAGAACGCGGCGGAGCGACTATGATCAACAGGGCCATACACCACGATGATCTCCCATTTGAAGTTCATACCGCGTTCCCAGACCTCCATGCTAACAAAGTGGGATCCACGGTCCATGGAGCCCACAGCCCACCTCAAAGGTGGCATCCTTCACACCTAAAAGGATGCCACCGGAGTGACCTGTCACTCCACTAGATGGCAACCAGTGCCACGCGAATATATTTTTGCTAAGACCCTCAAGTTCCACAAGAGAGAACTCAGAGCGCATTGTCTCTTGGATTGCTAGCACATCTATGGAATCATCGCGCATGTAATCAATGAGCTACCTGCGGCGGCCATCGTGACCGAAGCCCCGCAGGTTCCAGAATAGAGCGCGCATGATCACTCGCCTAATGGGTCCTCCCGAGACCCAACTGTGGTGGTAGCACTAAGGGCACGGCACAACTGGGCAGTACGAGAATGCATCCGACCATGGATCTCACCCGGGTCGGCCTCATGGTGGTCCCGACCCACAGCCCGGTGGGGCGTAGGGGTGGGAGCCTCCGCAGCTGCTGCCGCCTCGCGAGCCCGAGTGGCTGCGAGGTGGCCCTCCAGGATCTCCTTGGCCTGGAGGAACACAAACTGCTCTAATACCGGGCCTTTCTCGCCACGGAAGACTATAGCCGAGTCGGCCGCGACCTTGGCTAGATGACCAAGTGGAACACTAGCAAGAGCGGAAAAGGAAGAGTCACAAATATCATCAGAATCAGGATGAGGGGCCTGGGAGTCGGACGGACCTGTGTCGAGGTTGCGGATGGCGACGCGACAGGAGGCCTTCTCCACCGCGGTCGGCGAGGCCCCGGGCAGCCGCGGAGCCGCCCCGAGTCGGGCACTCTTCCGGGCGGACGACACAGGAGTAGAGGCCGAGCGGTGGCGGCCCCGGGACTTGGGAGGCCTAGAGGACGTGGGAGAAGGGGGAGCTGCGGGGTCGGACTCCTGGAGTGTCGGCGTCGAGGGGTCCTCCCGAACCGGCACCGGAGACACAAGCCGCGGGGAGGACGGATGGCGGACCTCCATCCTACCCCGGCTGACCCTGCTCCCCTCCTCCTCAGACAAGGACAGCGGCGCAGGGAGGAAGGGAGGGGAAAGGATGGCGCCAGGGGGGAGAGTGACAGCCTCGTCGAGCATGGCAGCGATAGCCTCGGTGTCCTCAGACTCGTCCCCGGGGTAGGGGTCGTGGGAGCCCGGCCCCGAGCCGTGAGTAGATGAGGGGTGGGAGGAGCCAGCTGGAGGAAGATCCTCCCCAAGGTCTGTCGAGTTGTCGTCAGAGGCCTCATAGCAGGCAGAGTGGCTACGAGGGCGCTAGGGGGGACCCTGAGCATCATCCCCCCATCTGGCCCTGGCGCGGGGTTGGTGCCACCCCCATCATCCAGGCCGAGGGGATCAGTGAGAGTCCCACCCTCAACCGAGATGTGCAGGTCGTACCCAACGTCGTTGAAGAACATCCGGATCGTTGTCTTGAGCTTGGAGGGGTCTGGGGACTTGATCTGGATCCGAACAGAAGGGCCCTTGGGCAGAGAGGCGTTGTCGACGGCCACAAACTTGCCCAACAGGCGGGACAAGCCACGGAGGACAACCTCGTCCCTAGCAGGTGGGGGAATCCCACGGATCTGCACCCAAACCATGGATAGGGTGGCCACCGCAAGCGGGTCCATAGACGGGACCGAGATGCAGACTGAGAGCTGGTTGAGGGCGAGCGCGAGTCGGGCATTGTGGGTGCCGTAGCGGAGAGTGACCTGGTCAGCGAAGATCGTGGTGAACTCCCGGTCCGAGATCGGGGTCACCTCCCAATCCCAATCCGGGTTAAACAGGTGGGGAAGCTCCTCAGAGATGATGGCCGGAAAAGCCGTCTGGCCATCCAAGACCGAAATGAGAGCGGTCATGGGCGGGGTGGCTCAGACCTCACGGAGGTCCATCTAGAAGAAGCCCAGGTCATCCAACGCATAGCCAAACAACCCAAGTGTCCCAGGGGGCTGGTGCACCGGGCAGAGGGTGGCGGGGTGATCCGTCTTCTTGCAGAGGTAGCAAGATGGAGGCTTGGGTAGTCCACCTGACAGTGCCCGGCCACCCCACAGTTGAAGCAGGAGGCCGCAGCCATGGTCGAGGGGGGCGCCGCCACCACCGATGGGTTAGTGACCGAAGAGGCCGGACCACCCGGGGTTGGGCACCCCTCTTATTCTTCTTCTTCTTGGCAAATGCCCCCCGTCCATTGCGATTGTTGTTGTTGCTAGGGCCGGACGGGGGGAACTGAGCTTGGCAACGGGGAGGATCATAGCGCCGCGAGGGGGAGGCCGACACACGCTCGAACTCAGGTGGGTAACGAGACCGACGGGGAGAAGAACGCCGGTCCCGGTCCCGGTCTCGGCCTCGACCATGCCACGCCTCGGGAGAGGGGTCGCGGCCCCCCGAGGAGCGCCAAGAGGCAGCGTCGGCCTTGGTCAGCCCCTTGCTGCGGAGGAGGTCGTCGCGGAGCTCCACCTCCCGCCGGGAACCCTCCGATGAGGGGTGCCTCCGAGGGAGCGGCCGCATCCCGGCCACCAGCCTGCCTCTTGGGGCGGGGAGCCCCATCCCCGGCCACCCGGGTCATGGAAGGCACCACCACGGGGGGAGGAGTGGGGGTGCTGGAGGAGGGGACGAGGGCGCTGGCGGAGGGAACCGGGGCGGTGAGCGATGCAGGGAGGGGACGAGGGGGCATCGGCGCTGCGAGGAATCGGGAAGAGAGAGGCCGTCCCAAATCGAACCCAAAAGAGGGGTAGTATGGGCCTACAGGCGGGACTTGGGTCGCAGCCCAAGGGAGGTGGGGGGTGAGGGAGTCCTGGATTAGGGGGTATCCAGACAGCCGGACTGTATACATCGTCCGGACTATTGAAGCGTGAAGATACAAGACTAAAGACTTTGACCCGTGTCCGGATGGGACTTTCCTTGGCGTGGAAGGCAAGCTTGGCGATCCGGATATTATATTTCCTTCCTTGTAACCGACTTCATGTAAACCCTAGCCCTCTCCGGTGCCTATATAAATCGGAGAGGTTGGTCTTTAGAAGGCCAATCACAATTACAATCATACCATCATAGGCTAGCTTCTAGGGTTTAGCATCTACGATCTCGTGGTAGATCTACTCTTGTACTACCATATCTTCAATATTAATCAAGCAGGAAGTAGGGTTTTACCTCCATCGAGAGGGCCCGAACCTGGTTAACATCCGTGTCCCTTGCTTCTTGTTACCATCAGCCTTGACGCACAGATCGGGACCCCCTACCCGAGATCCGCCAGTTTTGACACCGACATTGGTGCTTTCATTGAGAGTTCCTCTGTGTCGTCACTACGGGGCTCGATGGCTCCTTCAACCATCACGTTCCCGGGTGAGACCTTTCTCCCCGAACAGATCTTCGTGTTCGCGCTTCGGCCCTGCGGGCCAATTCGCTTGGCCATCTGGAGCAGATCGATAGCTACGCCCCTGGCCACCAGATCAGAATCGGAAACCTGAATTACACGGCGGATATCCACGGAGACTGGATCGCCGATGAATTCGTGCCTATGCCAGGAGCACCGGACAGTCACGACGAGCACGGCTTAGACCTGCTGTCGGACAAAGCTTGGGGTATCACCCCCGCAGTAGCCTCAGACCTAAACCCGGAGCAGGCCGCATTTCCTGTGGACGGAGGGCTGGACCCCGCCCCGCAGGTCGCACACTTATCGGCGGTGGAGCCGAACACGGGCCTTACCTCTGTGGTGGCCTACGACTCCGGACCCCCAGATTCGTATCCGGATGTTGAGTCTGGTCCGCGTACTCCCGAGCCGGTCGAGCCAGGTTGGGCTCCGGTAATGGAGTTCACCGCCACGGACATCTTTCAGCACTCGCCCTTTGGCGACATGCTGAACTCGTTGAAAACTCTCTCTTTGACAGAAATTTTTGGGCCAAACTATGTCCGGTTCGAGTGGGAAGCAGGCGACGAAGAAATTGCTCACCCACCACCCACTTCATAGCCACGATCGATGATTTAACCGACGTGCCTGACTTCGACTCCGAAGACATCGACGGTATGGACGATGATGCAGGAGAAGATTCGGAATCTATGGGGCGCTGGACTTCTCCCTCGTCACACGACATATACATGGTGGATACGCCCAGAGAGGACAAATGCGACAATTCGGACGATAACCCCCCCGGACAAAAGCCAAAGCGACGGCGCAGACGCCGTTCTAAGTCCAGCAACAGTAAAAATAGCGACAAGAGCGCCAGAGGGATCGATACTACAACCAACTCCGAAGGCAACAACGACCATACGGACCCAGCGATGGAGCAGGACGAACCAGGTCACCCTGAACACAGTTCGGAGCAGACGCCCGAGGACAATGATCCTGACGGATGAGGTCATCAAGCCGAACTAGGAAAACAGTCCGGATAATGATGCAATCCCGGAAAAACACGTGGAACGAGATAACCTCCACAGAAAGCTTATGGCCACCGCAAGAAGTCTAAAGAAGCAGAAGCAACGGCTCAAAGCCGCACAAGAAACGCTCAACCGCAGATGGAATAAAGTGCTAGACACTGAAGAAAGATACGGCGATGATCGCCATACAAAGATCTATCCAAAACGCAAGCTACTGCCAGAATTCGACAACGAAGCTGTACCACTTAATAACCGCAACAAAGCGGCTACCGACGCTGCGCACAATCCACGTGAACACCTGAATAAGAAAGTTGGCGCGGCCAGGTCCATTTATGGATCCAAAGGACACACCCCGGCGAGGGACTATGGTCACCAAAACGATTATGCCAATCGAATACCAGTCCGCAATAAGCACCGGACACAACAACAGCCGACGGCATGCCACAGCACGTCCAAATATAGAGGGGCTGCTCACCCCCTGTGCTTTACCGAAGAAGTACTGGACCATGAATTTCCACAGGGCTTTAAACCTGTGAACATAGAGGCATACGACGGAACAACAGACCCAGGTGTCTGGATTGAGGATTTTATCCTGCATATACATATGGCTCGTGGGGATGACCTCCACGCCATCAAATACCTTCCCCTCAAACTGAAGGGACCAGCCCGACACTGGCTGAAAAGCCTCCCCGAAAATTCAATTGGGAGCTGGGAGGAACTCGAGGATGCTTTCAGGCGCAATTTTCAAGGGACCTATGTTCGGCCTCCGGATGCTGACGATTTAAGTCACATAATCCAACAACCCGGAGAGTCCGCCCGCAAGCTTTGGAACAGATTCCTCACTAAGAAAAACCAAATTGTTGATTGTCCAGACGCTGAAGCTTTAGCGGCAGTCAAACACAACATTCATGACGAGTGGCTCGCCAGACACCTCAGCCAAGAAAAGCCGAGGACAATGGCAGCCTTAACAAACCTCATGACCCGCTTTTGCGCGGGTGAGGATAGCTGGCTAGCCCGTAAAGGCACCAGCGACCCCAGCACATCCGAAATAAGGGATGGCAACGGGAAGCCACGGCGTAATAAACACAAACGCCAAAACAAGGAAGAGAGCCCGGATAACACAACAGTTCATGCCGGATTCAGGGGCTCTCGACCTGATCAGCAAAAGAATCCATTTAAAGGCAGTAAAGAGGGATCGTCCGATCTGAATAGAGTCCTAGACAGACTATGCCAAATTCATGGCACCCCTGACAAACCTGCAAACCACACGCACAGAGAGTGCTGGGTCTTCAAGCAGGCCGGCAAATTAAATGCCGAACACAAGGGAAGGGAAACACCAAGTGAAAACGAGGATGAACCTACGCCACGAACAACGAGGGACAGAAAAAATTCCCTCCAGAGGTTAAAACAGTAAACATGATCCACGCGACTCACACATCCATGAGGAGGCACGAACGCGCGCATAGAGACGCACTCGATATAGAGCCCATCGTACTCACACCTAACCACTAGATGCCTTATCCGATCACTTTCGATCACTTGGACGACCGAACTAGTATTCGGCGCGGAGAATCAAAGGCCTTGGTGCTTGACCCGATAATCGACGGATACCGTCTCACCCACGTCCTTATGGACGGCGGCAGTAGTCTCAATTTAATATATGAGGACACTGTCCGCAGGATGGGGATAGACCCATCCAGAATTAACCAAAGCAACACCACCTTTGAAGGGGTGATACCAGGCGTTGAAGCCCACAGCAGAGGCTCCGTCGTACTGGAGGTAACATTCGGCTCTCCAGGCAACTCCAGAAGCGAAGAGCTACTCTTCATCATCGCACCCTTCCAAAGCAACTATCATGCATTGCTCGGAAGAACGGCCTTCGCCCGCTTCAACGCATTGCCGCACTATGGCTACCTTACACTCAAGATGCCGGGTCCACGTGGCGTCATCACCGTTAGAGGAATCACAGAGCACTCACGCGCATAGGAACTCGCGACGGCCCTAGCGGCCGGACTATAAGCGGCCTCCAATATCAGAAAACATGACTGGTCATTAAGACCACAGACACGGTTAGACGAGTCCGGTCGCCCGGATAAAATTGAATCAGGGCATCGTATATGCAATCCTATAGCGGACAACAGGGGCTATAAATACTTAATACAGCCCCGCACTTGGCTCAACCTTATTGGCAGGCCAACATCTTACACTTTTATTATCCATCGCATACTTACGTTGCACTCTTGTACGAGTTTTCTTTTTTCACAGACAATGTTCGCGCGATACCCTTCCAGGATACGACACAATGGAGACAAAGGCGCAGACGTGCAGCAGGGCCCCGTTCAACAGGTTTCTTTTTGGATTAAGCCCCTGTGTAAACCTTTTCTATTACCTCTTGTTGTCTAACCATCCCATGGGTTCCATACCCACAAAGGATACTGCCTTATTGGCATCTCGCCACGAAAGATTAACGCACGTACCTGGAAACACAGGGTATATAATGAATGGGCATTCTTGAGCCCATCATCTGTTATAAAGTCCGAATACCTTCGGGAGTGTTCAAGCGTCCACGAAGTTTGGCCGTATATGCATCAGCTCGAATCATGTCTTTGGTCAAATGTTGGGTTTGCGGCTCCTGGGTTTGCCGCCTTACGTTACTGCTATTATCGGCTAAGGTGGCCAAAGGAGAAATCTTGCGATTGTGCCCTGGTTATTCCGGACGAGCACCTCGAGAGAAAGCCAAAACCGGATCACATGATACAAATGAGAGACTGTTCAACTACTCGAAGACTTATCAGAATCTTTAGGATCCCTCCGCATTAACGAAGGACCGTTTCGCGGTCATGTACACATGCGCCCGTATTCGGATGCACGTGAAGGTACTAGGGGCTACTATGTAGCCCCAACATTAGACCCCCATGGCTAAGCGAAAGTGTTACAGCTATATAGTCCGGTTGCCTAGTTCGACGTCACGATCACCTCCTTAATGGACCAAGACATTGGATCAAGTGTGATTAAGCATATTTTTATGTAACACCCCGAATTATGCTGCGTAGGGGCTGAAGCCAACGACTGCTATCTTTCGGATTACACATTCATATATATACATATATATATATATATATATATATATATATATATATATATATATATATATATATATATATATATATATATATATATATATATATATGTAAATGGTCGCATAAGGGACACAATAATACTTTCGGGCAAAAGTATCAATATAGCCTTATAACCAAAATAACATTGTTCTTACAATGATTCGATTCATCACTCGAATAAGACATTCTTCGAAAGCATCGCCTCTATTAGGCGGGCACCTTCTGTGACCTACGCCAAGTAGTGCTTGGCCGGATATTGGCCCCCCGCCGGATCTTGGGTCGCTATAATGGTGGCCTCCATATCCGTCCAATAGCCTTTAACACGGGCAAGAGCCATTCGTGCACCCTCTATGCACGCCAACCTCCTCATGGCGTCCATCCGAGGCACAGCCCCAAGGAATTGCTGCACCAAGCCAAAGTAACTGTCCGGCTTAGGCCCTTTCAGCCAACTATCACAGACCGCATTGCAAGACCGGACAGCCTGTGAAGCTCCGCCACAACCATCTTGTCACTTAACGGCAATGCGAGCGGTGGGAGCATTGAATTGCGACGTAAAAGCTTCTCCACTTCCTCATCACCCTGATCCTCGAAGAACTAGGTAGCGTCAGCCGTACTCTTTGCCAAATCCGCATACGCGTCCGCAGGACTCCAGTGCCCATCCAGGGGAGCGTACTTCGGATCGAAAAACTTCGTCCGCAGCAAGTAGGAGCCTCCAGCCACGATTTTACCGGCGTGTTGAAGTTCCTCCCGCGCACCCCTAAGCGCGGTACGTATTTCCTTGGTGGCATTACGTGCCTTGTCGAGCTTGGCCGAACTATCCTTATGCTCCTTTTTAAGGAGCTCATACCGTCGGGCATTTTTAACTCCACAGCCATTTCGGCTATCTTTTCCTCGCTTCGGCGATGAGCAGCCTGTTCGGCTCTCAATTCTTCGGCTGCCTTTAGGGCAGCCGCATTGCTAACCTGAGCTTGTTCCTTGGCCCGGGCAAGTTCTGCCCTCAGGGCCTCCACGGCAGCAGCACTATCTGCAGTCCGAACATATTACATTAATATCATGCCGCCTCCATATTTTCCTATACAAAGAAAGGCAAAGCACATACCTTGTGATTTGTCCAGCCGCTCATTCACCAGCGTGATATCGGCATCAATCGATCGAATCTGCCTTGTTAGTTCGCCAACTTCAACGGACTGGTCGGCGGCCGGACTCACAGGTACCTGCACATATTTACAGCTAAATCATTGATTTATGATCCCCGCTTGCCGCCTAGGGCGGGCAACCCAGTCTCAGGGGCTACTATCTATATGGAGCACACCTAATGCGTGCCTCACAGCCAGAAATAGTGTATTCTTCACTACATACCTCAAAGCCTCTGAGCAGACTTGTAAATGCTTCATTCAAACTGCTTGTAGCAGATGAAATCTTCTTGAGCACCACGCTCATTAATGAGCGGTGCTCCTCTGAGAGCGCAGCTCGCTCCAATAGGCCCGACAGTACGTCCGGCCGGACATCAAACTGTGCGGGACCCTTCCCATCGCCCCTCGTGGGAGCCAAACGCTCTGGCTCATGGCGGCTGACGCATTGGCTTCCGGCTCCGGCAGATCCGGACTCCTCCGTGACGACACCTCGGTGTCGCCCGCTTCATGAGCCGGAGAGATGGGTGGGGTCTCGCTCTCCATCATCTCCGGAGGAAGATCCCCCGAAGACGAGCTCTGTTGAGAAGGGCTGCTAGCCGGACTGCGAAAGACGAATCCCAGTTATTGATCTAGGAGGAACGTAGTACCTTCGAATTAAAAATTAACTTACAGCTCGGTGGAGGGATGGCCCGTTGATGGGCACGACGCGGTGAGGGTGCCCGTCGGGCAGATCCCTCGTGTTATCTTTTTCCCTGGTTTGGGCATCTCCGCCTCCGAATCTTCGGAGGCCGCCCTCTTCTTCCCGCGCGGGGAGGAGGCCTTAGCCTCCCCTTCCCGAATATCCTCCTTAGGGGAGGCAGCAATTCCCCTGGTTTGGATGCGTAGCGTGTGAAGTTCGGTTTCTTCGTTCTTCCCCTTGTCTTTCCCTGAGGGCATTCTGCTGAGTACCCGGTCAAGCATCTTGGCCATGGTGGGACCAGGCGAGCCTTCGGGAAGTGGCGCTGGACACCTGATTCTCTCCGCCTTTGTCGAGCCATTCCAGCCACGGATGATTTTAGAATAAACAATTATGACAAATACAAAACACAGTGTCCGGTATCAAGTTTACTTACTTGGGTATCTAGGCGATTGCAGCTTAGGCCCGCATCCTCGGTGGTGTCCGGACACTTTACTTTCGGTTCGAAGAACAATCTGCACATCCCTTCGAGCTTTGGGCCGAAGAAGTGCTTAACAGTCCGTGGACCCTCTGGATTGAACTCCCACATCCGGAGAGGCTGGCGTTGGCACGGCAACATCCGTCGGATTAACATCACTTGCATTATGCTGACAAGGTTAATGTCCCTCTCAAGAAGCTCTTCCTCTCGATGCGGCTCGCACTACGTTACATCACCGGGCCCCCAATTCCATCCTACGTCAGTACAAGACGCTAGTTGTGATGGAGGGCCCGAGCAGAACTCGGGAGCGGCCACCCACTTTGTGCCTCTGGGAGCCGTGACATAAAACCACCTCCGTTGCCATGCATCGGATACTTCTGGGAAAGAACCCTCCGGCCATGGGGCATCAACGTTCCTACTTATTACGGCACCTCTGCACTCTGCGTGTCGCCCCTCGATCATCTTCGGCTTCACATTGAAGGTCTTGAGCCATAAGCCGAAGTGTGGGGTGACATGGAGGAAGGCCTCACACACTATAATGAACGACGAGATATGGAGGACAGCGTCCGGAGCTAGATCATGAAAATCCAACCCATAATAGAACATGAGCCCCCTCACAAAGCGACATGGAGGAAGGCCTCGCACTCATTGGGCTCCGGTGTAGGGATGACCTGCCCCAGAGCAGGAAGCCTGTGCTGGATGTCGGCGGTCAGATATCCGACCTCCATAAGCTTTGCAATGTCCTCCGCCTGAATCGAGAAGGCCACCCACCGGCCTTGAGGGTCAGATCCGGACATATTGGAGGATTTGGGGGGTTGGAGCCTAGATCTCGGGTGTTAGAACTCGAGGTTCGAAAGGGCGCGAGGGAGGTGGAAAAGAGGCATAGGCCTCGGCCCCTTTTATAAAGGGGGTGAATATCAAGAGTCCTTAGGGTGACCGCTTGAGGTTTACCTTACGGTACACGGAGTCATGCCAACGGCCGTCGTAGGGCTACGCACGCCCTCATTAATGAAGGATCCCGTAATAGAAGGAACACGATCTCTGCCTCGACAGGACGTGCCAATAAAACCGCCTCGCAATGCGAGTCGAGGTGGGGCAAGAGGCGCCGGTTCGCGTTGGACCGGGCCACGATGCGAAGGCACGACGTACAAAGGTTGCCCGCAGATCGGATTCACGCTGTGTTCCCTACAATGGTATGTGAAGATCATCTTGCAGATCTGGACACGGTTTGAGTGTTCGATAACAACTTTGGAGTATTCGGAGGAGGAACCCGCCCTGCAAAGCCGAAGACAAGACTGTACGCCAGACTCATCGTCATTGAAGCCTGGTTCAGGGGCTACTGAGGGAGTCCTGGATTAGGCGGTATCCGGACAGCCGGACTGTATACATCGTCTGGACTATTGAAGCGTGAAGATACAAGACTCAAGACTTCGACCCGTGTCCGGATGGGACTTTCCTTGGCGTGGAAGGCAAGCTTGGCGATCCGGATATTATATTTCCTTCCTTGTAACCGACTCCATGTAAACCCTAGCCCTCTCCGGTGCCTATATAAACCGGAGAGGTTGGTCTTTAGAAGGCCTATCACAATTACAATCATACCATCATAGGCTGGCTTCTAGGGTTTAGCCTCTACGATCTCGTGGTAGATCTACTCTTGTACTATTCATATCTTCAATATTAATCAAGAAGGAAGTAGGGTTTTACCTCCATCGAGAGGGCCCGAACCTGGGTAACATCCGTGTCCCTTGCTTCCTGTTACCATCAGCCTTGACGCACAGATCGGGACCCCCTACCCGAGATCCGCCGGTTTTGACACCGACAGGGGGCACTTAGAGGCTGGCTGGCAGAGGAGCCACCCGGAGGCCCAACAGCAGCCCCCGTCCTAGCCGGCCCAATGGGCCCGTGATACGTCTCCAACGTATCTATAATTTTTGATTGTTCCATGCTATTATATTACCCGTTTTGGATCTTTATGGGCTTTATTATACACTTTTATATTATTTTTTGGGACTAACCTATTAACCGGAGGCCCAGCCCAAATTGATGTTTTCTTGCCTATTTCAGTGTTTTGAAGAAAAGGAATATCAAACGGAGTCCAAACGTAATGAAACCTTCGGGAGAGTTATTTTTGGAACAGAAGCAATCCAGGAGACTTGGAGTAGACATCAGGGAAGCTTCGAGGTGTCCGCCAGGGTCCAGGGCGCGCCCCCACCCTCGTGGGCCCCTCGTGGCTCTCCTGACCGACTTCTTTCGCCTATATATATATCCATATACCCCAAAACATCGAAAAACACAATAGATCGTGAGTTCCGCCACCGCAAGCCTCTGTAGCCACCAAAAACCAATCGGGGCCCCTGCTTCCGCACCCCGTCGAGGGGATCCCTCACCGTGGCCATCTACATCATCCCGTCGCTCTCCAAGACGAGGTGGGAGTAGTTCACCCTCGGGGCTGAGGGTATGTACTAGTAACTATGTGTTTGATCTCTCTCTCTCTCTCGTGTTCTTGATTTGGCATGATCTTGATGTATCGTGAGCTTTGCTATTATAGTTTGATCTTATGATGTTTCTCCCCCTCTACTCTCTTGTAATGGATTGAGTTTTCCTTTGAGGTTATCTTATCGGATTGAGTCTTTAAGGATTTGAGATCACTTGATGTATGTCTTGCATGTGTTTATCTGTTGTGACAATAGGATATTCACGTGATCTACTTGATGTATGTTTTGGTGATCAACTTGCAGGTTCAGTGACCTTGTGAACTTATGCATAGGGGTTGGCACACGTTTTCGTCTTGACTCTCTGGTAGAAACTTTGGGGCACTCTTTGAAGTACTTTGTGTTGGTTGAATAGATGAATATGAGATTGTGTGATGCATATCGTATAATCATGCCCACGGATACTTGAGGTGACATTGGAGTAATTAGGTGACATTAGGGTTTTCGTTGATTTGTGTCTTAAGGTGTTATTCTAGTACGAACTCTATGATAGATCGAACGGAAAGAATAGCTTCGTGTTATTTTACTACGGACTCTTGAATAGATCGATCGTAAAGGATAACTTTGAGGTGGTTTCATACCCTACAATAATCTCTTCGTTTGTTCTCCACTATTAGAGACTTTGGAGTGACTCTTTGTTGCATGTTGAGGGATAGTTATATGATCCTATTATGTTATTATTGTTGAGAGAACTTGCACTAGTGAAAGTATGAACCCTAGGCCTTGTTTCCTAGCATTGCAATACCGTTTATGCTCACTTTTATCATTAGTTACCTTATTGTTTTTATAATTTCAGATTACAAAAACCTATATCTATCAGCCATATTGCACTTGTATCACCATCTCTTCGCCGAACTAGTGCACCTATACAATTTACTATTGTATTGGGTGTGTTGGGGACAGAAGAGACCCTTTGTTATTTGGTTGCAGGGTTGTTTGAGAGAGACCATCTTCATCCTACGCCTCCCACGGATTGATAAACCTTAGGTCATCCATTTGAGGGAAAATTGCTACTGTCCTACAAACCTCTGCACTTGGAGACCCAACAACGTCTACAAGAAGAAGGTTGTGTAGTAGACATCAACCTCTATTCTGGCACCATTGCTGGGGAGGTGAGTGCTTGAAGGTATATCTTTAGATCTTGCAATCGAATCTTTTAGTTTCTTGTTTTATCACTAGTTTAGTTTATAAAAGAAAACTACAAAAAAAATGGAATTGAGTTTGCCTCATACGCTTCATCTTTTTAATATCTTTCGTGAGAATGATGGAAAGGAAAATTGTGCTCAATTGCTAGAGGATGAATGCATTAAAATGTTTGGCAAAAAATATATGAATGATGAGCATGATTGCAATGTTGTTAGTATGATTGAATACCCATGATGCTAATGATATGCAAAGCCACAAGCTTGGGGATGCTATGTTTGATGAATATGATATTTTTAGTCCCCCAAGTTTTGATGAGAATATTTATTATGATGAAAGCATGCCTCCTATTTATGATGATTATTGTGATGACACATATGCCATAAAGAATAAACATAACCATGAAACTTGTCATCATGATTTTAATTTTCAATTGGATTATGCTTCACATGATAGTTATTTTGTTGAGTTTGCTCCCACTACTATTGATGAGAATAAATTTGCTTATGTGGAGAGTAATAAAATTTATATGCAAGTAGATCATGAAAATAATGCTTTGTGTGATGGTTATATTGTTGAATTCATTCATGATGCTACTGAAAATTATTATGAGGGAAGAATATATGCTTGTAGGAGTGGCAATGATATCAAGTTTCCTCTCTATGTGTTGAAAATCTTGAAGCTATGCTTGTTTTACCTTCCTATGCTAGTTGATTATTGTTCCCATAAGTTGTTTGCTCACAAAATCCCTATGCATAGGAAGTGGGTTAGACTTAAATGTGCTAGTCATATTCTTCATGATGATCTCTTTATGTTTCAATTCTTATCTTTTATGTGAGCATCATTGAAATCATCATGCCTAGGTAGAGGCGTTAAATGTTAGTGCTTGTTGGGAGGCAACCCAATTTACTTTTGTCCTTTGCTTTTGCTCCTGTTTAGTAATAAATAATTCATCTAGCCCCTGTTTAGATGTGGTTTTATGTTTTAATTAGTGTTTGTTCCAAGTAGGACCTTTGGGAAAACTTGGGTGAAGTCTTTGCGATCTTGCTGTAAAAAGCAGAAACTTTTGCGCTCACGAGATTAGCTGCCATTTTTTTACTGGAGAGTGATTTTAGGTTGATTCTTTTTGAAGATGATTAATAGACAAATTCCTCAGGTTCACCAATTTATTTCAGAATTTTTGGAGTTATAGAAGCTTTCGAATGATACAGATTAATACAGATTGTTCTGTTTTTGATAGATTCTGTTTTCTATATGTTGTTTGCTTATTTTGATGAATCTATGAGTAGTATCAGAGGGTATCAACCATAGAGAAGTTGGAATACAGTATATATTACACCAATACGAATTTAGAATGAGTTCACAACAGTACCTAAGTGGTGGATTTATTTTCTTATACTAACGGAGCTTACGAGTTTTCTGTTAAGTTTTGTGTTGTGAAGTTTTCAAGTTTTGGGTAAAGATTCGATGGACTATGAAATAAGGAGTGGAAAGAGCCTAAGCTTGGGGATTCCCAAGGCATCCCAAGGTAATATTCAAGGATAACCAAGAGCCTAAGCTTTGGGATGCCCCGGAAGGCATCCCCTCTTTCGTCTTCGTTCATCGGTAACTTTACTTGAAGCTATATTTTTATTCACCACATTATATGTGTTTTGCTTGGAGCGTCGTTTTATTTTGTTAGCATTCGCTTGCATTTATTTAGAATAATGTTTTGAATCTTTACTTTCAATAAAAATGTTAAGGATAGCCTTTACCATGCTTCTTTTGCAAGTATACATGTTGCTGTTTCAAAACAGAAAGTTTACCGCTGTTGCAAAAATTCCCTAGAAAAGTCAGAAAATGATAAAATGTTGAAACTTTTTGCATATTGAGCTCTGATAAATTTCTTACAGTGTGGTATTTCTCTCATAATTTTTGGATTTAGGGAAGTATGATGAATCTTGCATTCTTTACAGACTGTATTGTTTTGGCTGATTGCTGTTATGTTTGCATTGTTTGCATATGTTTGCTTGTTTGATGATTCTATTTGATGATAGGAGTATTAAATATGCAGAGACATTTAGTATGCATTGTTGAATAATAATTTTTGTGATTTTCTACAGTAGAGAATGATAAGGTTTTTTCATTGGTTTATACTAACTTATCTCACGAGTTCTTGTTGAGTTTGGTGTGGATGAAGCTTTCGAGATTTAGGAAACCGAGATATAAAAGGAATTAAGGAGACACAAAAGCTCAACCTTGGGGATGCCCAAGGCACCCCAAGATAATATTCCAAGAAGTCTCAAGCATCTAAGCTTGGGGATGCCCTGTAGGCATCCCACCTTTCTTCTTTAACAATTATCGATTAGTATCGGTTGAACCTAAGTTTTTGCTTCTTCACATGATGTGTGTGATACGTTTCCAAGTATCTATAATTTTTTATTGTTCCATGCTATTATATTACCCGTTTTGGATGTTTATGGGCTTTACTTTACACTTTTATATCATTTTTGGGACTAACCTACTAACCGGAGGCCCAGCCCGAATTGCTGTTTTTTTGCCTATTTCAGTGTTTCAAAGAAAAGGAATATCAAACGGAGTCCAAACGGAATGAAACCTTCGGGAGCGATCTTTTTGGAACAAACACAATCCAGGAGACTTGGAGTGGATGTGAAGCAGCAAATGAGGCGACCACGAGGGTGCCTGGCGCGCCCTAAAGGGGTGGGCGCGCCCCCCACCCTCGTGGGCCCCTCGTGGCTCAACCGACATACTTCTTCCTCCTATATATATCTACGTACCCTGAAAACATCCAGGAGCACCCCGAAAACCTAATTCCACCGCCGCAACCTTCTATATCCTCGAGATCCCATCTTGGAGCCTTCGCCGGCACTTCACCGGAGGGGGAATCGACCACGGAGGGCCTCTACATCATCTCCAAGGCCTCTCCGATGAGTTGTGAGTAGTTTACACAGACCTTCGAGTCCATAGTTAGTAGCTAGATGGCTTCTTCTCTCTCTTTGAATCTCAATACAAAGTTCTCCTCGATCTTCTTGGAGATCTATTCGATGTAACTCTTTTTGCGGTGTGTTTGTCGAGATCCGATGAATTGTGGGTTTATGATCATGTTTATCTATGAGAAATATTTGAATCTCCTCTGAATTCTTTTATGTATGATTGGTTATCTTTGCAAGTCTCTTCGAATTATCAGTTTGGTTTGGCCTACTAGATTGATCTTTCTTGCAATGGGAGAAGTGCTTAGCTTTGGGTTCAATCTTGCGGTGTCCTTTCCCAGTGACAGCAGGGGCAGCAAGGCACGTATTGTATTGTTGCCATCGAGGATAAAAAGATGGGGTTTATATCATATTGCATGAGTTTATCCCTCTACATCATGTCATCTTTCTTAATGCGTTACTTTGTTCTTCATGAACTTAATACTCTAGATGCAGGCAGGAGTCCGTCGATGTGTGGACTAATAGTAGTAGATGCAGAATTGTTTCGATCTACTTGTCACGGACGTGATGCCTATATACATGATCATGCCTAGATATATTCATAACTATGCACTTTTCTAGCAATTGCTCGACAGTAATTTGTCCACCCACCGTAATATTTATGCTATCTTGAGAGAAGCCACTAGTGAACTCCCGGGTCTAACTTTTATCATATAAGTTTCCCGTCTACTTTTATTTGCATCTTTTATTTTCCAATCTATATCATAAAAATACCAAATAATATTTATCTTATCTTATTATCTTTATCAGATCTCACTTTTTCAAGTTACCGTGAAGGGATTGTCAACCCCTTTATCGCGTTGGTTGCGATGTTCTTGTTTTTTTGTGTAGGTGCGTGGGACTTTTGAGGAGCCTCCTCTACTGGATTGATACCTTGGTTCTCAAAAACTGAGGGAAATACTTACGCTACTTTGCTGCATCACCCTTTCCTCTTCAAGGGAAAACCAACGTAGTGCTCAAGAGGTAGCAAGAAAGATTTCTGGCGCCGTTGCCGGGCAGGTCTTCGCTCAAGTCAAGACATACCAAGTACCCATCACAAACTCATCTCCCTCGCATTACATTATTTGCCATTTGCCTCTCGTCTTCCTCTCCCCCACTTCACCCTTGCCATTTTATTCGCCCTCTCTTTCCCGTTCTCCTCTCTCTTTTGCTTGCCTTTTTGTGTGCTCGTGTGTTAGATCGTTTATCTCGTCGTCATGGCTAGTCCTCCTATCCTCGTTATTACTCCCGAGCATGAAGTTCTCAATTTTAAACAAAGGGGGGGGGGAGAAAATCAAAAAGATGCTTGTCATAGAATTTGCAATGCTCAAAATAGATCTACTAGGAAGCTCTCTACTTCCGTTCTTCTTTGCAATTTTTATGTAGGCATTACTCCTTGGAATAGATGCATCCTCGATACCATTAGCGGAGGGGATTTCTTGGGAAGCCATACTTTTGATGCTTATAATGCTATGTTAGATTTGTTTGCCACCTCTTTTGGTTAATGGAACTGTTTTAACTTTGGAACATGTGATGCAAAGGCTTGAAATTATTGAAAATAAAGTTGCCACTGTTGAGTTGATTGAAGATTTGGATAAAAAGATCCATAACCAAATTACCCAATATGGATCTAGGGTTGGTGAGGGAGTCCCGGACTAGGGGGTGTCCGGATAGCCGGACTATCGTCACGGGCGGACTACAAGACTTTGAAGATACAAGATTGAAGACTTCACCTGCGTGTCCGGATGGGACTTTCCTTGGCGTGGAAGGCAAGCTTGGCGATACGGATATGTAGATCTCCTACCATTGTAACCGACTCTGTGTAACCCTAACCTATCCGGTGTCTATATAAATCGGAGGGTTTAGTCCGTAGGACACAACAACAACAACAATCATACCATAGGCTAGCCTCTAGGGTTTAGCCTCCTTGATCTCGTGGTAGATCTACTCTTGTACTACCCATATCATCAATATTAATCAAGCAGGAGTAGGGTATTACCTCCACCAAGAGGGCCCGAACCTGGGTAAAAACATCGTGTCCCTTGTCTCCTGTTACCATCCGCCTAGACGCACGCTTCGGGACCCCTACCCGAGATCCGCGGTTTTGACACCAACATTGGTGCTTTCATTGAGAGTTCCTCTGTCACTTGCGCCCGTCGGTAGGATGCCTTGCCTCGTCTTTAAAGATTTATACCATCGCCAAAGAAGCTTTGGCCACTGGTCGAACTCTTGACTAGGCGGTTTTCTCATGACCGCCAGATTCGGCCATACCGACGATGACCTCTCGAGTCATCGAAACCAATCTCCATGTTAGTTCGAACTTGCCGAACAGTTAGATCCGATCGAGCTCTCCTCCATAAATGAGCTCTTGGATCGCATCGCCGCCCTGTGAGTCGCCATAGATTACGACCGGATCGGGCCTAAAACCGATCTGAGAGAGATCAACTCTCCCCAGCCTACCCATCATGTTGCTGTGATAGAGGAGCAATGCGGCGATTCTTCTTCTACCCTAAGGATTAGCTACGTCTGGATTCCCGATCCCTCCATGCCGGTTTCCTGCGGAGGGACGGATGTTGATCAAGCCCTAAACCTAAAATCAGGCGGCGGGCCGGACTCATTGGATTGCACTCAAAAATCCAAATTTCCGGGTTCGGAAACTTCTCGGCCCTTGAGTCCTGAATTGTACGGGTTCCGATTTAGTGCCACCCGCCCACCCAAACATTGGCGATCTCTCTCGAATTCGGCAAGAGCCCGCTGAAACAAGACATCATTCTTGGGCGATTCCTCCTGGTTATGAACAGGATAAAGGACTACCGAGAGGAGGACGCAATACCAATTTTTGCAATAATTGCACGGACAAGGAATCCTAAACGCCATAAGTCGTCACGAAATTACACGCTTTTGGTCGACTTGGCGACCATAGTACAAAAATCTTGTCACGATGGAGAGCGCTGGAAAACCGAAAGTAAATTTTGGGATAATCCGCCCGAATACATCCCTAATGCGGAACAAAAGGGTGCATCATTATCAAGCACCTGGTTAAATACCAAAAACCGAAACCCCTAAAGGGTGCGGAACCGTCTTTGGAGGGTTGGCTAAAGCAGACCACTGCAAAATTCACAAGACCGAAAGCGCCACTCCAACTCATAGCCTTCGAGCATGTTGGATACTACAACAGGTGGCCAAAAGTGGCGCGGGCTTCTAGCTTCGAATCCCAGCCCAGCAACACCAGACAAAGGTTAATAGTCTTGAGACTTTCGCATCAAATAACATGCGAAACGACAACTCCAACCTTGCGAAGTCTACCAAGTAGCAACAATAAATCCATGGAGGACACGGCTATTACCTTCAATGCCAGCGAACCTAAATTCCGAACTGCCCGGCACCAGCCGCATTGGTTCTCAGCCGATAGTAGACTGACTTTTATACTAAGGTACTCATGCATGGCGGCAGGTGACTAAACCTCATCTATGAGGAAACCCTCCGAAGATGGAAATAGACTGGAACCGCATTGAGCGAAGCAACACAACCTTTAGAGGAATAATCCCCAGCCGGGAAGCATGCTGCACAGGAAAAATCACGCTGGATGTAGTGTTCGGCTCGCCGGACAATTACAGGTCCGAGGAGGTCACATTTCAAGTGGCCCCGTTCAGCAGCGGATATCACGCTATATTAGGGCGAGAGGCATTCACAATTTTTCAAGCTATACGCCATTATGGGTACATGAAGCTTAAAATGCCCGGTCCCAACGGAATCATCACTCTCGCTAGTGATCCGAGCATAGCACTCGCTACCGAAAATAAGACAGCCGCACTAGCCCTCGAGGCACTATCCGAAGCCCTAGCAGCCGAGGAACTCACGCGATCGTTCCACGGTGAACAGGAGACGATGTGATACTTGATAAAAGATCCAAGTCCACCTCTTTTAAACCAGCGGATGAAATAGTCAAATTCCAAGTCCACCCAACGGACCACGGAAAGACGGCCTCCATCGGGGCACTATTAAACCTCGATGTGAGACGCCAGCACTACGAGAATTTCTACAAGAAAACTGGGACATCTTTGCTCCGGCACCCTTCAGATATGCCGAGAATCCCACGCCACCGGTGGCGAGCACAGCCTAAATATCCTAAAAGGATTCAAGCCAGTCAAACAGTCTCTTCGGCGCTTTTCCGAACCCAAGAGACAGGCCATGGGAGAGGAGTTAGCCAAACTTTTAGAGGTCGGATTCATCAGAGATATAAAACATCCGGACTGGCTAGCGAACCTGGTGATGGTACCAAAGAAGGAGTCTTGCCCAAAGGATCCCTTCCCCCTCCCTCGAATTGATCAAATCATTGACGCTACAGCAGGACACGACTCATTGTGCTTCCTCGATGCGTACTCTGGCTACCACCAAATCAATTTGGCGGAGCTGCACCAAGCTGCAACAGCATTCATCACTCCATACGGCCCGTTCTGCTTCAACACAATGCCCTTCGGGCTCAAAAATGCCGGCGCAAGATATCAGCGCATGATCCAGACATGTCTGGCAAACCAGATCGGCAAAACAGTGGAAGCATATGTAGATGACGTGGTCATCAAAACCAAACACGTCGAAACTCTATTAGACGACTTGAGGCTCACATTCGATAATCTTCGAAAGTATGACATCAAGCTCAATCCGGAAAAATGCGTCTTGGCGTCGGTAGAGAAAAGCTCCTGGGCTTCATTGTGTCCAGATAGAGGAATTGAAGCAAACCCAGCCAAGATTCGAGCTCTTCACAATTGGATATTCCAAAGACCTCAAACAAATACAAAACTAACGGGATGCGTGGCGGCTCTAAGCCGCTTTATCTCCCGTTTAGGAGAAAAGCGTTACCCTTTACCGCCTTCGCCGCATGCACCGAACACTTGAGTGGGCCGGATACGCCACGGCCGGACTCAAAGAAATAAAGGCCATTACGGCAACAAATCCGGTCTGGCCGCGCCAGCGTGGGCGAACCAATGCTATTATATATCGCCGCAACACATCAAGTTGTCGGTAGCGGTGCTCGTTGTCGAACGAGAAGCGGACGGACACCGTTCCCTGTTCAAAACCGGTTTATTATGTGTCCACTGTCCTAACTCCATGCAAGTCCCGGTACCCACACTATCAAAAGATAGCATATGCGGTGTTCATGGCATCCCGGAAGCTGCGACACTACTTTCAAGAGTGTTCGATAATGGTAGCCTCTGAAGTACCTCTTAACGACATTATAAACAACCGCGACGCGACGGGCCGGATTGCTAAGTGGGCCAGAGAGCTTGTTCCATTCGACATCACTTATAAGCCATGACGAGCTATTAAGTCGCAGGTTTTGGCCGACTTCGTGGCGAATGGACTGAAGCCGAACTCCCTAAAGAGTACGGGCGCATACTCAATTGGATCATGCACTTTGACGGCTCCAAAATGTTGGCTGGCACAGGGGCTGGCGTCGTCCTGGCGTCCCCAACCGGGACACAATCCAATACGCCCTTCGATAATGTATACGGACTCCAAATAACGCAGCCGAATACGAGGCCCTTCGCACGGCCTTGGATGGCGATCTCCATGGGCATTCAACGCCTAGAGGTGCGCGAGATTCAAACCTGTAATATCTCAAATAAACGGAGACTTTGACGCCAAAGACCGAAAATGGCAGCATACCGCAATGCGGTCCTAAAAATGTCGGCCAGTTTGAAGGGCTCGAATTTCATCATATAGCCGGGATAACAACCAGGCGGCGGATATATTGGCACGCATCGGTGCAAAAGCGCGATGTCGCCCCACCCAATATCTTTTTGGAGCGGCTGTTTAAGCCATCCGTACTAGGGGAAGGAGTCCGCAATAATAATCCGGACCCAGCGGCACCGCCTCGACGCAACACTCACACAACCGGAGGCTCACGCCCCCAAAGATAACACCCTCTCGCTCACAGAAATAATGGCGGTTATCGCCCGTGGGCCGGAACCATTCCTAGCCTACCTAACTAGGCAGGAACTCCCGAAGACCAAAATGAGGCTCGCTGCATAGTCACGACACTCTAAAGCCTATAAAGTCCATGAGGAGAGCTTTATAAGAAAAGCACTACCGAGTCCTTCAAAGGTGTATCTCCAAGAGGAAAGGGCGAAACCACCTGGCTGAAATTCATGCCGACTGGGTGGGCACCACGCCGCAGCCCGGGCCCTTGTAGGCAAGGCCTTCCGTGCAGGATTTTATTGGCCGACGCCCGGGCAGATCTGTGAGGCTTAGTCCAACGATGCGTCCGTTGCCAGCTTTTTGCTAACAAAGCCACATGCCACCCACCGCCCTTAAAACTATACCCATCACCTGGCCGTTCGCGGTGCAGGGGCTTGACATGGTTGGACCCCTCAAGGGAGGAACCCACAAGCAAAAATACCTATTGGTCATGGTGGACAAATTCACCAAATGGATAGAGGCCAAACTAGTTAAAACGGCCGAATCCGGACCAGTGATAGACTTCATATCAGGGGTAGTGCACCGTTACGGTGTCCCCCACAGTATCATCATCGCGACAATGGCACCAATTTCACGGCCGATGAGGTCAAATCATGGTGCAAAAACATGGGCATCAAGCTCGATTCGCCTTAGTCTATCACCCCAAACCAACGGCCAAGTCGAGCGGGCAAAGCGGTCTAATCATGAGCGGCATTAAACCCGGACTAGTGCGGTCCCTCAAGGAATCTAACACGCCTTTGGTCGAGGAGCTCGACTCCGTACTCTGGGGGCTGCGGACCACGCCGAATCGTACTACGGATTTACACCATTCTTCATGGTGTATGCGGCGCAGAGCAGTCTTGCCCTGCGACATAATACATGACTCACCTGGCGTGCGCATGTATGAAGAAAGAGAAGCCGAGCTCGATCGGCGTGACAGTTTGACGCATTGGAGGAGGAGCGCGGCGTGGCAAAAGCTCGTTCCGCATTCTATCAACAAAGAGGCTCGAAGATATCAAAGCGAGGAAATGCGGGCCAAAGCTTATAACGTTGGCGAACTAGTTCTCGCTTGCCGGACAAGAAAAAGGACAAACTCAAGCCCAAATGGGAAGGTCCCTTCATCATCGACCAGGTCCTGACCGGCGGAGCATACCGTCTGCGAAACACATCGGATAACCGACTCGAGCCGAACCCATGGAACACAGCCAGTTTACGAAGATTCTACGCCTAAGTGCCGGACTCCAAGTTCGTCTCCTTCCTCCGTCCACATTTTTATTTTTGCTTTTTACTGTCTTTTATTTCTCTCCTTCCTCCTTCTTCTTCTTGTAGCCTTTAGAGACTCGTTTGCGCTTTTTCCGAACACACTTGACGCGCTATCCGCGCTCATTATACCTGGGGGCTTCTTTAACAGAAGCTTATTTATACGGGCTTCATGCCTAGCACATGTGTTAAACTTCCGCATGTACCTTTTATTCGCCATTATATGCATCGATATGACTTAAGTTTTGGCCAAGCTGGGTTGCCTGGCTCCAGTGCTTACCCCTACGTTCCCGATTGTTCGGCTAGGTGGTAAAGGGAGCACCTCTGCGATTGTTACTGCCGGGTCAGCCGGATGTGTACCTCAGACTGGGTGAAGCCGAAAGCTAGCGTTCTTAAGGGAATATTCGGTCGGTGAATTGAAAGATGATTTTTAACTCTTTACCCATCTGCCCCCAGATGATTTTCTGCTTTCATAGCAGCTTTGACATGCACTTTAGGGCATGCATCCCAGTGAAAGGAACCCTTAACGGAACTATTCTCCCTGGAAGATGTTTCTTACTACCCATGTAATATAACATAACTAGTTGGGCACTTGTCTGATACAGCAACAATGACCCCTACGCCTTGTCTCCACGCATACCACGGTTCTTATATAACCACGAAGGTATTCGGACACACTCCGGACTATTGGGTCCGGAGGTTGAAGCAAAGGTCCGCTTCGACAAAGCGATCTACAATCCGCTAGAAGACATTTCTTTCATGTCATATTTTTACATAGTCAACTCGACTCATTGTATTCCTCCTCAATGCCATCTAATAGGCTATCTAATTTACAATCTTGCTGGGAATACTTGGCGGCCAATTCTACTTGGACGTACACTAAGCTTACAGGGATCTCCATCCCATCCGGCCCCATAGGTCCGACCTCGGCCATGTGGTTTGGGTCAGACTTAGTGTCTGTGGTCTTCACCATGGCCCAGGCCTCCTTGCGCCTTGACGGCAGGCCGATATCTTCCATAGCCGGAAGCGCGCTGCATTGCCCCTTGAAGCCGCTCCGCCAGCTCCCCAATGCCTTGAGGCGGGGAGATAGATGGCCACAAGGCTTGGCCGATGCCTTTCATCACCTGCCAGACTTCGTTAAATGCGGTAGACGCAATTCGGGAAGGAGATCACCCAAGAATTGGGCATCTCCTCCTCGGGGCGACACGTGAGCAAACCTACATACATGTTTATGCTAGTCGCCTTCCTCGAACTCTTTCAAAGTTCGCTCAAGCACTTACTGAAAATGCCACGAGCAAGCCGCGATTCTCCTTCTGAGTCGGATAACTGAGCACGAACGTCCTTGGGTTCCTCACCCAGCTTGGTGTTTTGCGTCTTGGAGGTTATTCTTCTCCTGCAGCACCCTCGTAAGCACGCTCTCGCTTGACCTTTAATCTGGCGTAGAGCTGTTGCTTGTCCGGATCTAGTCCGGCGCCATCTGCAAAGTTTTGTCGACTTTACACACCCGCCATAGCACTTCCTAAATTATTTATCTTTTTGAGCGTATATTACCCGGAGGGGCCTCTGTAGCTCCCCTATGGCGGCTAGTGCGGCCTCAAGTTGGGCTTTCCACTCTTCAAGCTCACTGGGGACAGTCGGGTATTCTTTTTGTAAGATCCTGCATAACAAATGATCCTTAAATCAGTTATTCTAACTATTTTAAGTCTCTAGACTCTTGGCATATATAACTGTCAAATTTACTTACCCGTATGTCCTTCACATACCGCTCGTGGCTCTGGCTAGTCCATCTTGAGCGCACGGAGGTGCGTCTCCGAATCAAAGGCATTCAAGGCCTCTTGGGAGAAACAGCGTCACGAAGAACTGTCCGTGGCGCCTGTGGTTCAAGGCGCTCTCCACCTCGGAGTTGGTGGCGGACAACCTGTCGGCATCCTGCAGCCGGAGGAGCGTCAAGCGACGTCTCGTGGCTCACCTCAGCCTCCAGACCCGGCTTTGAAGCCTGTCCGGTGAAGGTTCGATCTGCAAGCTCTCCGGACTCAGTGCGACGAGCGCTCTTTTTCCTGAAAAGGGTATCAGCGTTAGTATGCCTTCCATGAATCAATCCTGGGAGTATAATGACATGCCATACCGTTGCGGCGGAGTTTCGATCCGGGCCGCACTTCTTTTTAGCCTGCGGGGCCGACCTGCCCTTTGTTGGCCAGCCGCATGAGCTCGACTTCTGCCTCGAAGGTACCCCTGCGAAAGCACCATTGGTATCTGGTGATCAAAAATAAGCATGGATGGGTCATTATCAGGGTTTTGGGATCTCGGTCTCATTTACCTGTGAGGCAGGAAGTATCCCGGGGTAATCAGCCGTAATGGCGACCAACGCATTGTCGATGCTGAGTTGGTAGAATACCCCGTCGATCAACTCCACCTTCATATCCGGATCCTCTTCGGAGGTCGGATCAAGGGACCGTTCCGGATCCTCGGGTTGTGGAGGCGGGCTGTGTATCTTCTCCACAGTCCGGCGCAGCTCCTGCGCAAAAACCAAGAAATGAGATATTTAACTACGGGAACATGGATCGGACAGGTCACAAAGATGTTTGCCTACCCAGCTTCGAGGATTATTTGAAGAAAACTCCTTCAGTGGGTTGAGACGGAGGAAATCCTCCTCCTCTCCTTTGTACATGGCAGATAAGATCTTCACCAGTTCGGTGACCGATCCACAGCCCTTTGCGGCCATGGCGGGTGGCATCGTCCTCCCCGTTGAAGTCCCACATGGGGTGGCCCCTGTATTGAAGCGGCTGCACTCCTCTCATGATGCAGATTGCCATGACTCCTATCATGGTGAATCCGGCATGAGCCAGTAACCTTATTCGGCTCATGAAATAACGAACATCCCGGTCATCTTCTCTCTGGGGGCTCCGAGGGCGCCAGCTTAGGCGCTTCTTCGGAGGAGCATTGCTGAACTCCGAAGGCCGATCCGAGCAGGATCCGCAGCGGGGCGTCCTCCATGTAAAAACCATTCAAGGCCGGTCTTGGACGCCTTCTTTGGGGTTCCGGATAGGTATCCGGTCCCGCGATGCGCCATAGCTCGGCTCCGCCCACTTTATATATTGACCCCTCATGAGAACGGGGTACTAGGCAGAATATTCTCTTCCACAGTCCGAAATGAGCCTCGACGCCCAAGAATAGTTCGCAAAGTGCCACGAAGCCCGCGATGTGCAAGATGGAGGCAGGAGTAAGGTGGTGCAGTTGGAAGCCGTAGAACTCCAAGAGCCGACGCTCTCCGCTTGCTTTCCGCCCTTGTAGGTGGCAAGTCCGGCTCGAACCGGAACCAAGAAGGCCGGGGGGAGAAATCCCTTGGTTTGGAGTATAACTAACTCGTTATGCGGGACTGAGCATCTCTCCCAATTTCCTGGCTGAGGGCTGGGAGCGCGAGAAGAGGAGCCGCGTCGACTGTCCATGATGGAATGGGCTTTGGTCAGGGGCGCTCTGATGAAAACTTGCAAAGGGGGGATGGTGTGATTCAGATCTAGATCCTTGCCCCTTTTATATGCGGCTCATTTCTTGGCGGCTAGAGGTAATTGTAAAAATACCACGGCTGTTCGCATTCATTCAAACACGTGGAAGGTGGCCATTATTGGGCATAGAAGCCGAGGAGCGCAGCATTTATCGAAGCGGACACTATTAGACAAGTATATGGAATTTGGAGAAGAACCCGCCTCGCAATGCGAAGACAATCAACATGCAGGACTCATCGTCATTGAAGCCTGGTTCGGGAGACTCTTGAGGAGTCCGGACTAGGGGTGTCCGATAAGCGGGACTATCGTCCGGCCGGACTCCAAGACTATGAAGATACAAGATTGAAGACTTCGTCCCGTGTCCGGATGGGACTTTCCTTAGCGTGGAAGAGCAAGCTTGGCGATCTGGATATGTAGATCTCCTACCATTATGGCTGACTGTGTAACCCTAACCTATCCGGTGTCTATATAAACCGGAGGGTTTTAGTCCGTAGGACACAACATCAACAACAATCATACCATAGGCTAGCCTCTAGGGTTTAGCCTCCTTGATCTCGTGGTAGATCTACTCTTGTACTACCCATATCATCAATATTAATCAAGCGAGTAGGGTATTACCTCCATCGAGAGGGCCCGAACCTGGGTAAAAACATCGTGTCCCTTGTCTCCTGTTACCATCCGCCTAGACGCACAGTTCGGGACCCCCTACCCGAGATCCGCCGGTTTTGACACCGACAGTTGGAGTTACTTTGAATTTTTTAAAGAGAAAAAACCTATAGTTAATAAAAGAATATATCTAGATTCGACGAGAATCGGTAAACTTGAGGATATTATTACCAACTTAGGGTCGGCCTTTTCTTCCGTGAAAAATACTCCAACTCCTCCTACCAAAACTGCCAAATTTATTTATGTTCCTAAAAATAAGGGTGAATCTTATAGTAAGGAAAATGCGGATCTCAAATCAATAAGTGTTCACCCCAATTGTCTCTCTATCATAAAGGAACCTTTTGCTTCGAATGAATTTCTTGATTTCTTGCCTAGGAGTTTAATCAGTGCTAAAAAGAAAGAAACTCCTAAGGGTTATAAGTGCTCTATTGAAGATTTGGATACCAAAGATGGCAACACACTACAAAAAAAAGACACATCCGTGACATTTTGGGCCGAACAAATTTTTTTCTGTCATACATATGACACTTCTATGACGATAATTGTGACAAAACCCGGTATCATCATAGATGTGGTGGGCTCCTACTTCTATGACAAAAAATCATGACAGAAAATGGGCTTTTTGTCATGGGCGGGCGAGCGCAGCTGCATGACATTCTTTAGGCGGTCCATGACGGAAAAAACCGTGGTAGAAGCGAGGCGAGGAAAATTTGAGGAGTTCGATTCTACGGTGGGCGGTCGGGGGCCAAGCGATGCAGCGTTTCTCTCGTACCGTGCTGTAGCGTGTGTCACGAGGCATTGGCTCCTAATCGAACCCGAGCCGAGGCGTTGGGCTCTAACGAACCCGAGTGATTGCACGGCAGGCTACGCGTTACTGAACCCGAGCGATCGATTGATGGCTGTTAACTAAACCCGATCGATTGATTCCTTCGCTACTGCTGCTAAATGAAGCCAATCGATGCTGCCTCTGGGAGGAGCGATTGGCGTTGCGGGGTGGATGAGCGATTGGCGGTGGGGGTGGATCACGGGGACCCGTGGGCGTTGCCTGCGGATGAACGGGGCGACCCGTGGAGGCTGGATGAGCGATGAGCGATGGAGGGGTGCCGTGGAGGGTGGTTGAACAGTAGCCGGTGGAGTAGCGCGCGGTGGAGGCTAGATGAACAGGAGCCCGTGGAGGCTAGAGGAGGTCGACGGTAGCCCGTGGAGGCTGGAGGAGGTCGACGGTGGAGATGAACAGTATCCCGTGGAGTCCCGTTGTGTGGTACGCCACACCCCTTCCGATGAACAGGACCCCCTTTTCGACCGTAGCGCTCCAACACAAGTCCGTTTCGTCCATTTTTCGGTTTGCCACACCCCTCCCGATGAACAGGACCCCCGTTTTGACCGTAGCGCTCCAACACAAGTCCGTTTCGTCCGTTTTGCGGTACGCCACACCCCTCCCGATCAACAGGACCCCCGTTTCGACCATAGGAGGTCCGTTTCCTCCATTTTTGCGGCACGCCGCATGACCCCTCTCGATGAACAGGATCCTGCTTTCAAACATGGCGGTCGAACACAAGGCCGTTTCCTCCGTTCTGCGGTGTGCGAGCCTCGTTTCCATCGCTTTTATTCCGTCCAAGCCCTCCGATGAACACGACGACGCATTCCGTTCCGACCCAGCGGTTGGCTCCACATGTTCCGTTGCCTCCCACTGAACACGACGCATTCCGTTGCCTCCCCATGAACACGACGCATTCCGTTGCCTCCCCATGAACACGATGACGATGCTGTTTCTCCATTCCGACCCAGCCATGTACACGAGCCCTGGCCGTACGTATGCCCGAGAAGGCGTTCGAGACCCCGCCCGTATGTACGTACGTGGCCGTAAGTTCTTTCTTGCACCACGGGCGTTGTATGCGTGCGTGTACATGCTACATCGCGGCGCCTCTCTCTGCGACGCGTCGCGCCTCTCACTATGCAACGCGTCGCGCCTCTACATCCACCGGTATGTATGCGTACGCATACCGTTCGCGACCGGAATGACAACGCTACGTACGCTTCGACCAGGTGGGTCCCGATTGTCAGGCACTTCCTTGCGTGCGAAGATGTAGCTGGTGGGTCCCAGCAGTCAGGGGGGCAAATCATTTTTTTCGGACGCACTTCCTTGTGTGCGAAGATGTACCTGGTGGGTCCCAGCAGTCGGGGCGGATCATTTTTTGCGGACGCACTTCCTTGCGTGCGAAGATGTAGCCGGTGGGTCCCAGCAATGTCGAAGCGAATCGCTTTTTTGCGGATGCACTTCCATGCGTGTGAAGGTGTAGGTGGTGGGTCCCAACGGTCGGGAAGCGTTTTTAAGTGAAATCGGTGGCCGTCCGGTGGGTCCCATTGTCGGTGGGGAATTATTTTGCAGCGTAATAAGGAGGCACTTCCTTGCGGCCGTGGACCCAGCTATCATCGGCCTCGCCACATGCAATACTCTTAGATGGAAGTCGGTCGTTGACCATTGACCACGCCATGGAGCAAGAGCACCGGCGGTGGACGCACGGCGAGGCCTAGGAAGGGACAACGCGGAGCCGGGAAGACGCAGCAGTGCATGCCCAACGAAGAGAGAGTACGAGGTTCATCGGTTCGGCTGCGGTGTGAGGCTGTCGTCGCCAGAATAACAGGGTGTGGGTGAGTAGAGGGATGGCCTCGCGATGGTGGGAGTAGTAGGGGCGATGAGGCCTCCGCCAGATCGCAGCCGGCCACGCAGGAGGCAGGAGCACAAGGCACGACCCGGCGCACTAGTTTGGGCGTGGAGCAAGAAGACCAACGGTTGAAGAAGCGATGCGGCCGTTGGATGGACATCGTCACGATCCTTTGGAGCTAGAATCGTGCATATTGACTAAGTTGACAAAGCCCTCCGTCCCCGTCAACTTAGTAGGCCCACAAGTCAGCCTGCCACTATACTGGGTCCTAGCTAATTAACAGGGGGAGTATTCATTTTTTTGTGCGTAATAAGGAGGCACTTCCTTGCGTGTGAAGATATAGCTGGTGGGTCCGAGCTGTCAGCGGCGGTAATGTTTTTTTCACGAAATACAGAGGCCCGTTCGGTGGGTCCTGTTAGGTGGAGGAATCATTATTTTGCGCGTAATAAGGAGGCATTTCCTTGCGTGCGGCCGTGGACCCAGCTGTCGGCCTCTCCACGAACAGTCCACGCCACGATGCATGTCGGTCATTGACCCGTTGACCAGGCAGCGCCCGAGAAACACCGAGGCGGTGGGCGGCGGCGAGGCCTAGGAAGGAATGACACCGGAGGCGGTGGAAGACTTCGGCGATTGTTTCCCCAGCGGAGAGTACGATGTCACGAGGATTTCTTGGTTCGTCTGTCATCGCCGGAGTATAACAGCAGTGTGGGTGAGTAGAGGGATGGCTAGGCCAGCAATGGGAATCTGATAGGCGGTGAGGCTGCTTGTGACAACGTCTGGCCGTCCATTGGGAGGAAGGAGCAGACAGTCCCATGGCGCTTGTTTGAGCGGGTGGAGCAGGAAGAGCAGAGATTGAAGAAACGACGGCCGTTGGATGGACATCATACGGTCACTGGAGCTAGAATCGTTCATATTGACTAAGTTGACAAAGCCCTCCATCCCCGTCAACTTAGTAGACCCACAAGTCATCCTACCACCATGGTGGGTGCCAGCTAGCAGGGGGAGTATTCATTTTTTTGTGCATAATAAGGAGGCACTTCCGGTGGGTCCGAGCTGACAGCGGGGGGAACATTTTTTTTGCGAAATACGGTGGTCCAACCGGTGGGTCCCAATGATCGTGGTGAAAGCGTTGTTTTCGCAATACGGTGGCCGTCCGGTGGGTCCCCCAATGATGGGAAAAGCGTTTTTTTCGCGAAATACTGGTGGCCCGTCCGGTGGGTCCCTGCTCTCAGGTGGAGGAATAATTATTTTGTGCGTAACAAGGAGGCACTTCCTTGTGGCTGCCATGGACCCAGCTGTCAGCCTCGCCACATACAGTACTCTTCCGATGGAAGTCGGTCGTTGACCACATTGACCACGCCGCGCCGAGAGCACCACGGCGGTGGACGACGGCGAGGCCTAGGAAGGGACGATGCGGAGCCGGGGAAGACGCAGCAGTGGATGCCCAACGAAGAGGAGTACGAGGGTTCACTGGTTCGGCTGCGGTGTGAGGCTGCCGTAGCCGCAGAATAACAGGGGGAGTGGGTGAGTGGAGGGATGGCCTGGCCAGCGGTGGGAGTAGTATGGGGGCTGTCGTGGTTTTGTCACGGCAGATGTCCTCATGAAAGGACTTAGTCGTGGACCCATCGCTCTGGGTTAGCTTAAAGGGTTAAAGCGGACAAAGGGGCGCAAGAGAGTTTTATACTAGTTCGACCCCTTACGATGAAGGTAAAAGCCTACGTCTAGTTGTGATGGAATTGATGGGGTTTCGATGAGCAGGGAGCGAATACGCTTTACCTAAGTCTCGAGTTGTTGTCTGTTGTCCTGAACCGCCGCCGGGTCGTCCGCTTATATACATGGGTTGACGCCCGTCGGTTTACAGAGTACCGAGGCCCGCTCATAAACGTGTCCGGCCCGGTCTCCGCTCTTCTACCTTACAATGCAAGGTACATATCAATGCCGGTTTATAGCTACATGCCTTAAACCGGTTCTGGGCCTTGGGCCTCTAATCAACATCGTCGTCTCTCTTCATGGGCTTCAAGTTAATCCGGCCTCTCCTAGCCGGTTTACGCCCAGTAGTAATATCCCCAACATTAGGCCCTAGACTGATTTTAACTGGTTCATGTCGTTAAATCAAGAAAACTTAAATCTTCAACATTTTCACATAATTTTGTAAACCGCCGTGACGTCATCTTCCCAAATTGCGGTAAATCGTCGTGACGTCATCTGTTAAACTGTGCATGACACATGTTCATTAATGGGTCTCCGATAATCGAGGCAACAGCTCCACTTTCCAAATTTCTGGCTCCTCGATTTTCACACCTCACACTTATCCCTTGCCTTTATAAATAGGGCCGAGGGGTCATTTTCACCTTTCCTCCTCGTGCCTCTTCGCGTCGTCGTATTCCTTGCGCCGCTCAATCCTTGGAGCTCCGCCGCCACCGTCGACCGTCACCTCTGCCTCAACTCTGGCCGCTGCATCACCACAGAGCGCACCCGGAAAACTGCGGCGCCTCTCTGCTTCTTCATCGGCCTGAGTTAGCTTTACGCTCTTTCCGCATAGATCTGTTCTAGGGTTTGATTGTTAAATCGATGTTCTTGGTGTTCATCGGTGTCCATTGCACCGATAACGGGTTTTGATCCAGACCTTGATAATTATCCTGTTCAATGATAGCCGTAGCTCTTTTTTCCATCTAATGCGCCTTGCTAAGATAGAAGATCCCATCTGAACCTTCCTCCATTGTTTCGGCACCACTCCTTAGGTCTGAATATATTTTCCTTTTCTGATATGCCGCAGATCCAAAATGGTAATACCAACTTGTGAAATCTGTTTTCCTTCACTTATACATCTACAGTCTTTACTCCTCAATGTTTTAGACTAGGCGGTTTGACTTTGTAGAAAAAATGACAACCTGGTATATACCATTAGTCCCCTTGTTGAACCGCCAATATATTTCTACTTATCACCTTCACTAGTGCACTGTTTCACTGTTAAACTCCGGTTTGTAAATAGCTGACTCCGGTTTGTAAATAGCTGACTCCGGTTTGTAAATAGCTGACTCCGGTTTAGCAATATACTTACATCCTGTATCACCGTATAGCTGTCCAATGTAAATCTTAAACCGGAAATCATTATATTGTAGATCCTCATTACCATGGCCAAACAAGTGTATGAATGCAATTGGGTCCCTTCTCGAGTAATAGAGGAACAGTTAGACAACCTTGTCAAAGCAGGCGCTTTAAGCAAGAAAGATGTCATTCACTTTGGAGGGTCCTGGCCCGGAATGTCCTCCTACTCTAAAGGCGGAGAAGTTGTTGTTTTTGTGACCACCTAAGCGGGGTTTCAACCCTCCGGTTCAAAATTCTTCCAGGATGTCTTGGCCAACTTTCAACTGCGCCCACAAGACATTGGCCCTAACTCTGTAACCAACATCTGCCACTTTAAAGTGTTTTGTGAGGTTTACCTTCAAGAGGAACCTTCAGTAGAGCTATTCAGGGATTGCTTTCATCTGAATCGCCGCATAGAATTCAAAGATGGGCCTAACACAAAACTGGGCGGGATGGCGATTCAGAAAAGAAAAGAGGTCACCTTTCCTCACGCCAATCTCTACAGTCACCCCAAAGATTGGAACCAGACCTGGTTTTACTGCAAGGATACTTCTCGGTGATGAAAACCCCTGCCGGGTTACCGTCTGATCCTGGACGCGTCCGAGCAACACACCCTTTTCCTCAAAGGCTGACTGCTAAGGAAAAGAAGCAAATATGCTCCTCAACTATCCAAGCTTAGGGCCTTTATGGCCAACGGTTTTGACAGGAGTTGATTTTGCACCTTTCTGGATAATTTGGAGTGTTTTGCCCTTGAGCCAACGCCCGGTTTGATGTGTGAGTACCACGGGGAATTGAATGATGCTCGGCCACATTGATATTCAGCTTACAGATGACGAAGTCACTTAGGCTGTAAAAAAAGATGCTGAATGAACCGGAGGCAACCTGTGCTCAAACCGGACTACCCCCTTTCTGCACCATCAACAAACCGCCAGCTGTAAGAATCATACTATCTGTTTTATCTGAATTTGCTTCTGTCCCAATATGTTCTGAAAATGTGATGACTTTTTGGCAGGACAATGATCCGTTCTGGAACAAGAAACCTCCGCAAGACAAACCGGTGAAGCCAACCCGCCAAAAGACCAAAGCTGTGAAAAGACCTGCTAACCGGAAGAGAACCACTTCATCCTCCGATCCACCGGTTGATGATGATGTGGGTAACTCGGATTTTGAGGTAGAACTTGACTCACTTGGTTCATCTTTCATACGCCTTATTGATGATGATTATTGCCAGGACGACGTTGAAGTCAGTCATGCCGATGCTGCAGAGGTAATCGTCCTTTCCTCCGATTCAAATCCTTTGCCTTCACTAAAAACCCGTCAAGCAAACCGGAAAGTTAAATTTTCACATCCTCTTGCTTTCTTGTGAAGACACAACAGCACGAGGCTCGCCGCACAACAGCACGAGGCTCGCCGCACAACCCGGCATAGCGGCCAGGTAGTTACCTCCGCCGGTTTACCGGACAATCTGGTTCGGAAACGCCGATCGGAGGTCTCTAACTCCTTTGAGATGTCATGCCCCTAAGTAGGTGTTTTGGTCAACCTCTTAATCCGTCTGATTCCAATTATTAGGGCACTTCTCATTCATCCTCTGGTAAATCGTCAGCCACCAAACTTCCACCTCTCAAAACGGTTATTGGGTAAGCTGTTTACTTGCCTTTATTCCTGATATGCATTTTATACGCTATACTGACCTTCATGTTTTACTGCCAGCGCTAAGCCCAGACCAAGCAAGAAAGCTCGCTTGAACAAACCGACATAAGAAGATACAACTGCTGAACCGGAGAAAACTCCAGATCCTGTAGAAGCCAACCTTGATGATGTGCTGAAAGATCCAGCGCCTCAAGACTATGACTTTGTTCTTGAACGGCGAAATTGACACCACGAGGCCATCTTTGACGAACGGCCAGTCCTCTCGGACTGAAAAACCGGCAAGTCCAGCAAGAATATCAACAAACCAGCGACCCCGATGCGAGCTGCTGCGGATAAGGATGATGATGTTACGATTCTGGCGTTAGCTATACTGAATCGAGGAATCTGTCGCTTTGTCGAAGCATACCGCCAGGAGGAATTTTCTGCAATTGGCAAAGGCAAATGGAATGCCGATCATCCACCTACACCCATCTGAGCGCTCAAGACCTTCATTCCGGCTATCAGATAAATGCATTCACGAGCCGTGACTATGAAGCCGGTCTGGTCAATATGATGAAGGAAAAATATGAGGTAACTTTATGCATGCTTCTCTTTTCTGTATTGTTTTTACAATTTTATCAACTGTTGTAGCTCCCAAGTGACGGTTTAAGATAGCAACTTAAACCGGGACTTTAATAGCAATCTTCGAGCTTGCAACAATGCATTTTAACTTCACCGATGTAGCCTCCAAAGACCGGTTTAAGCATGTGAGAGATGAAGTGGGACTTTATAGAAGAATTCCCTTTTAGCAAGTTCTGAGAAAATACATTAGCCCCAAGTGCCAAGCTTAATACTTGTATTGTGCTTTGGGACTTTGAAAAAGAATGTCTGATAGAGCAAATATGCATTAGCCCCCCAAGTGCCAAGGGCATAACTTGTTATGGGCTTGGTATTTCAAGTATTCTATCGTTACTGACTAATTTCAGATGATCGCTCTCTTTGTTGGTGAGCCGAGCAAAAAGGAGAGCCAAACCGCTGATCTTCAGGAAAACCTGAAATTGCAACAAGATGAAACCTCCAAAGCAAAGCGAGAGTGACCCGAGCGCTTTAGGCGCTCTGAGAAAGCGAAAGAAGGCTTCAACAAGGCAGTCGGTTTGGGAAAGTAAAAAATCTGATTTGATCAAAAGGGCTGAGAAAGCAGAAGCTGCTCTTAAACCGGTGGTTGATGAACTGACCAGCATAAAGCGGCAGGTACATGCCATGACCGCAGCCGTGTTTGGTAAGCATCCCTAACTCCCGATTTTACCATATTCTTTCACGTATCTGCCGGTTTACTAACCCTTGCAATGATATAGGAACTCGTATTGGCCACTTGGGATCGACATTGAAGAAGCTAAAGCAGCCTATACTACGATAGAAGCGACTTTATACCGGCCATAACGGATCATATATCTTGCTTCTCACAACAATCCTCCTCCCACCTTGATTAAAGATACTTTAGAAAGTTTATCTATGCTACTGCCCGGGTTGATGAACTGAAAAAAAGTCACTTACGCTAGACGAGCGCTCTCATTTGCCGACTTCGGGCAAAGGCATGGGTACCTGACTTTGATCCAATTGAAGCGGCTCAAGGCTATCCAGTTTGAAGGAAGGCGGGACATAATTGGCGAAGATGATCTCCGGATCATAAACCGGGAGGTACGCCCATTGGCTTGTCAACTAGTTGAAGAAGCGGACCTGTCATACTACCAAGCAAGCTATGATGACAAGAACAAACGGGTTGCTGCTCCAATCCCCGAAGCTCAGAATCTCATCCCGCCAATCCGTAAGCACACTTATGCCCCTGACATTGAACCGTCGATGCTGATAAGTGATGAAGCTGTATTTCAAGCCGTGCTTTGGGATCGGTAGACAACTGTTGATTTCCAACCAGCAGGTAGAGAAGAAGAAACTGAACCGGCGAGATGATCCATAACCCGTCCAGGCCAAGCGGTGACCAATGATGAGCGGAGGCGGTTTAATCTCCTACATGCTGCGACATGTATTTTGAGAAAACAATGATCCCGTTGAATACTGGAAAGCCTTGTAATAGGCTTAGTTAAAATATTTGTTCTGATATGCCTCGCGCATACTTATCTGCAATTGACGACGGCTTGATTCATCATACATAAGATATGATCTACATATTCATTTGTCCAAGCTGTTTCTGCAGACAAGAAGCTTAAAAAGTACCTGGCAGTTCATATATATATATATATATATATATATATATATATATATATATATATATATATATATACACACACATATATATATATACTAGTACATGGCACGTGCCATGCACGTATAGATTTAAGGATCATTGTGAAATGTTGTGTGGTGTGAGGGGTTGCAGCTTTTTTTTATACAATATACAACCAGATTGTTGAAATTTTTTTAATTATTTTTTCAAGTAAAGTCCATACACGCGCATGCATACAGTGATTAATTTGTCTGATGAGTAGAAGTCTATGCAACAAAAGCATTGGGAAAATAAAGAAAAAACTGGGCCATAATATTTGTAAAATGAATTTATAAGAGAAAGTAGCAAAGCAGCCTTTTTGATTCTCAGGCACCCTGGGGAGCAATTTGTTTTTTCAAATATGCTAGTAATATTCCCCTAAAGGCAAATACGCTACTAATACAAAAAATTCATCGGAAAAATCATGCATGCAAATAGAGGCGTTATTTAGCATAAAAAAAGTTTTCCAGAAAAATATACTGCGATTTGCATGTAGTACAAAAATGACAAGCATGAGGGGGTCAAAAAAGCTTATTTAAATCCATATAAACATGAACAGTCTTCTTATTTTTGCAGAGGCTGTATTCTTCATAATTATTTTATAGAAAATATCAGTTAAGCAAACATGTAGATAACAGTACATGTATGAATTTTTAACAAACCAAAAAAATGAGAAAATGTTTTTGGCATGCCTGAGAACCTGTGTGAGTTTAGGAAGTATCTATACGTAGCTATTTAGTCACAACACATACTAAGTATCTATACGTAGCTATTTAGTCACAACACATACGTAGCATCCTGCATGCTGCATGCGTTATTTTCTTCTCCCTCGTCACGTCGCCTAGTAGTAGTACTCGTACTTGCCTGGTATAGTAGCTTGCAAGTAGTAATTCACTGTAGGGCAGCACTTGTTTACTCGTGAGCCTGCCAGAGATTTCTAGGGAGCGGTGCCCAGTATGGAAGAATCGCGAGCCTGCATGCACGGTGTCAGGTTGGCAGCACAAGGATGGTCACCCATGGCGAATCCTGCATGGTGGACCGTTGGATTAGCCCATCATACGGTCTGTATGCAGCCACGTAGTCCTCTATCCAAAACAATCGAATGTGAACCGTTGGATTACAAAGATCCAATGGTCCATATACATTGATATTCGTATACTATATAGGAGTATAGATATATGTGTATATATATATATATAAATATATATATATATATATATATATATATATATATATATGACCAAAGATGATAACTTAGGTTGTAACATATAACCAAAATGGAAATATATAATACCTGCAACTGTTATGCATGATGTTGGCTGGCCAACCTTGTAGCAGGGCTTATAACCCAAATCTTTTTAGGAGAAAACCACTCTTGTTGATATAAGGTCGGTTTTCACCGTTCCGGGTTATGATAAACACCGGTTTACTCCTTAATAAAATTTTAATTGAAAATCAGACCGGGCGAATAGCCTCCGGACTATGATTTGATCATTATACCGTCAATTTGTAGTTGTGATCGGACCGGGTTGTTTAACGCCGGTCTAGAAAGCAAAAAGTCTTCATCAAAAAGAAAACAGAACCCAAACAAAGGCAAATAAAAACCATTGTAGGCGAGGCTTTGGGCCGATCAAGAAGCGTAACCATGTTTCCGACACGACCAAGCCCCCAAGAAAGGCGTAGCTATGGTTGAGTTCGATCAGGCCCCAAATGATGCTGTGGCATTACGTCGATCAAGAGGTGTAGCTATGGTTGGGTTCGACCAAAGCCCCAAGTGCTCTTTGTGGCATTGCGCCGATCAAGAAAGCGTAGCTATGGTTCGGATCGACCAAGCCCCCAAGTGATCTTTGTGGCGGTCTTGCGCCGATCAAGAGGCGTAGCTATGGTTCGGATCGACCAAGCCCCCAAGTGATGCTATGGCATTACGCCTATCAAAAAGTGTAGCTATGGTTCGGATACGACCAAGCCCCCAAGTGATATAATATAAAAGCCTTTGAGAGGCCAAAACCAAGGGAGTAAACCGGGCGCTTTATCAGCAGAAGCTCCATGTAACCACATGATGTAAGAAAACAACGAGATACCCGCTTTAGCTGAGGTTCCGGTTTATTATATTGATCATAATATATACATAGGTATAATATGTACATAAGCAGAGCCTATAGCTCAAGTATAGTAAGGCCGAAGAAGAGCAATATTCCACGGCCGGTTGGTCTCCTCCTCCGATTCACATTGAGTCTTTGCGCTCTCAAGCGTCGATTAAGTGAAATGCGACCCGTTGTGTAGATTCTTGCTGACCACAAAGGTCCTTCCCAAGGTGGGGATAACTTATGCATATCCGTCTGATCCTGGATGAGCGAAGCACCAAGTCTCCTTCTTGAAAGGTTACGGTTCTAACTTTGGCGGCTATGATAGCGGCGTAGATCTTTCGCGATAAATCGCCGAGCAGGCGACGCTATATCACGCTCCTCATCCAACAGGTCGAGAGCTTCTTGCTGTGCCTTCTCGTTGTCGACTTCAACATATGCCGCTACGAGGTGACTCATGAGCGGATGTCACTAGGAAGAACCGCCTCCGCTCCATAAACCATGAAGAGCGGCGTGTATCACTGTCGATCTGTTGGGTGTGGTGTTGATGCTCCATATCCTTTGAAAGGTAGCTCCTCAACCCAACAACCCAGCGTCCGCTGCAAAGGGAACCATAAGCGGGGTTTGATGCCTCTCAAAATTTCTTGATTGGCCCTCTCAAGCTTGACCCATTGGGTGTGGGTGAGCCAGCGATGATACATCAAGCCGTATGTGCTCACATTGACATAACTCCTTCATGGCACCCTTTGTGATTGGTACCATTGTCGATTGATAATGCTATGTGGAAAGCCAAGCGGGAAAATCACCTTTTGATGAATTGAACCGCCGTAGCGGCGTCACATTTGCTAAGCGGTTACGCCTCCACCGGTTTGGGAACTTGTCAACCGCCACCAAAAGGTGGGTCTTGTTGTCTTTGGACCTCTTGAAAGGCCCAACCATATCCAGCCCCCAAGTTGCAAATGGCCAAGTAATTGGAATCATCCTCAATTCTTGAGCCGGTACATGAGCACACCTTGAAAACTTCTGACAGCCATCACATCGTCTGACCAAGTACTCGGCATCAGCATGAGCTGTTAACCAATAGAGAAGCGTATGTGCAACGCATATAGCCACCAAAGATTTTTGAACCGGCGTGGTGACCACAATCTCCTTAAGTGGATCTCACGTAAAATTTGTGACCTTCTTAGGAGACACACAACGCTGAAACGCCTTGTAACACTTTGCAATGATGCAGCTCTCCGTTGATAATAGTCATAGACTTGGACGCCCGGATTATCTGCACTGCCAATGTCTCATCCTCTGTAAACTTCGCCTCGGTTCATATATGCAAGATAAGGAACCGTCAATCCGGGATAACATGCGAGTCGCCACCAAGCGAGCTTAGGATCGAGAACAGCCAAATCCTCTTCACGGGGAGCTTGGCGGACGGATTATGCGAAACGTCCAAGAAGACATTAAGCGGAACAGGTTTTACGTTGAGAAACGGGCGGCTTAAAAGCGTCCACCGCTTTGTTCTTCCTCCGGTCCACATGATCCACCTGATAACCTTTAAAGTGACCGGCAACAATGTCCACCTCACGACGGTATGCTTCCATGAGTGGGTCCTTGGAATCCCAAGTGCCAGACACCTGTTGAGCCACTAGGTCCGAGTCACCGAAGCACTTAGCTTGGCTTAAGTTCATCTCCTTAGCGACCCGAAGACCATGGAGTAAAGCTTCATACTCAGCTGCATTGTTAGTGCAAGGGAACATTAAACTGAGTACATAACAAAACTTATCACCTTGTGGGGAAGTTAACACGACTCCAGCCCCCGAGCCCTCCAATTGCCTGGACCCATCAAAGTGAATAGTCCAATAAGTGTGATCCAGCTTCTCTTCATGCGCTTGTAGTTCTGTCCATTCGTTGATGAAATCCACAAGTGCTTGAGATTTGATCGTCGTTCGAGGTATATACTCAACCCGTGAGGTCCGAGCTCTATGGCTCACTTGGCAATCCGGCCAGTTGCTTCCCTGTTCTGGATTATATCTCCCAAAGGAAGCGGAGATGACCCTTTGTGATGGGATGACCTTGGAAATACTGCTTTAGCTTCCGACGCCATATAAAACTCCATATACTAAGCTTACGCGATTGTGGGTACCTCTGCTTGGACTCAATAAGCACCTCGGCCGATATAATAAACCGGACTGAACGGATACTCTTTCCTGCCTCCTTGCGTTCCACCACAATAGCCACCTTTGACAGAATGAGCATTAGCTGCCACATATAGCAACAATGGCTCCTTGTCAATCGGGGCGGCAAGAACCGGCGGATTAGCTAGTTGCCGTTTAAATCCTCAAAGCGCTTCATTATTGGCGTCCTCGAGATGAAGTTATCTGTTTTCTTGACATCGATACAAAGGAATGACCTTCTCGCCAAGGCGGTGATGAACGGCTCAGCAGCGGCAATCCGGCCCGTAGCGTTGAACATCATTGATACACTTCTGTTTAGCCAAGGAGGTGGTGTCCTTGATCTTTTCAGGATTAGCCTCAATGCCCCTGTTAGACACCAAAAAGCCCAAGAGCTTGCCTGCCGGTACACCAAAAATGCACTTAGCCGGATTAAGCGTCATCTTGTAAACCCGCAAGTTTTCAAAGGTTTCCTTTAAGTCATCAATCAACGTATCCTTCTTCCTTGACTTGACCACAATATCATCCACATAGGCATGAACATTACGGCCGATTTGTGTATGAAGACAATTCTGCACACACCGTTGATAAGTCGCCTGGGCACTCTTGAGCCCAAAGGGCATCGAGATATAGCGAGAAGGCTCAAAGGGGTTATGAAGGCCGTCTTCTCCACGGTCCTTAACTTCCATCTTGATCTGATGATAACCAGAATATGCATCCAGAAAACTCAAACGCTCGCAACCCGCCGTAGCATCAATAATTTGATCAATACGGGGAAGGGCAAAAGGATCCGCTGGGCAAGCCTCGTTGAGATCTGTGTAATCGACACACATCCGCCAAGTGCCGTTCTTCTTAAGGACCAGCAGCGGATTAGCCAACCACTTAGGATGGAATACTTCAACGATAAACCCAGCCGCTAAGTGCCTGGCCACTTCTTCTCCAATAGCTTTGCGTCTTTCTTCATTGAACCGGCGGAGAAACTGTTTGACCAGTTTATACTTAGGATCAACATTAAGTGTGTGCTCAGCGAGTTCTCTCGGTACACCAAGCATGTCAGAAGGCTTCCACGCAAAGATGTCCCAATTCTCACGGATGAACTTCGATGGCGCGCCTTCCTATTTCGGATCAAGTTAAGCGGCGATGCTGAACTGCTTGGACGAATCGCCAGCATCAAGTCAACAAGCTTAGTCACATCAGCCGATTTAAACTTCAAGGCCGGATCATGCTCGGTAGTTGGCTTCTTCAATGAAGTCGTATCTGCCGGATCAACGTTGTCCTTGTAAAACTTCAACTCTTCTGTGGCACAAACCGACTCAGCATAAGCCGCATCACCTTCTTCACACTCCAGAGCGATCTTGCGGCTCCCATGGACGGTTATAGTTCCCTTTTGACCCGGCATCTTGAGCTGAAGATAAACATAGCAAGGCCGTGCCATAAACTTGGCATAAGCCGGCCGTCCACACAGGGCGTGATACGGACTTACGATCTACACCACTTCAAAGGTCAAAGTTTACGATCTTGAGGCATGCTCGTCCCCAAAGCCACCTCCGGAGCTATCTTGCCAGCAGGATACGCCGATTTACCGGGCACCACACCATGGAACATACCCGTCTTTAGACGGTCTAAGATTTTTATTTGTTAACCCCATGTGATAGAAAGTTTCATAATACAGGATATTGATACTGCTTCCTCCGTCCACGAGTACCTTTGTGAACTTATAACCTCCTACCTGAGGTGCCACCACCAACGCCAGATGACCCGGATTGTCAACCCGGGGTGGATGATCCTCCCTGCTCCACACAATCGGCTGCTCAGACCAGCGTAAGTAACGGGGCACCGCCGGTTCAATGGAGCTTACTGCTCTCCTATGAAGCTTTTGGTCATGCTTGTCCAAGCTAGTGGTGAAGACATGATATTGCCCACTATTTAACTACTTTGGATTGCTCTGGTAACCCGACTGCTGCCGCTGCTGATTATTGTAGCCACCTTGGTTGCCCTGATTACCTTGATTGATATGTCCGCCCTGATTACCATGGAAGCCTGAACCGGAATTTCCTCCGCCATAACCCGGCCCATGAGACCCGGGGCCTAAACCGTCACCCGGTCCGTGATCATACCGGAAGTCATTAGAATTTTTGAACTCTTGCATGATATAGCAGTCCTTCCAGAGGTGTGTGGCCGGCATCTCCTTCGTCCCATGTTTCGGGCAGGGCTGGTTCAATAGGTAAGACAGGCGGTCCGGGTTAGGGTTAGGTGCTCCACTGCGCTTGGACGGTTTACCCTTCTGGCGTTAGCCCTTATCCTGTCTTGGCATTGTACAAATTCCATGTTGTGATCCGCTTTATGTTTGCCGCAGTTTCCATGACCACTTGAGCTGTATGGTCTTTGCCCTTAGCGTTCCGCTCTTCTTTCCCTTCCTGTCTTATCATCATCCGACTCGGGATCCTTGGTACTATCCAGTCGACATACTTTACTAAAGCAGTCATGAGGGTTCCCATGTCATTGCAATGGCGTTTCATCCGTCCCAACTTCAACTTCAGAGGCTTAAACCGGCAGTTGCCTTCCAAAGTTAGAACTGCGGTGTCAGCGTTGATGCTGTCCGATGAATGCAAAATTTTGGAGACCCGGCGCACCCACAGGGTTGTTGATTCTCCTTCCTCCTGTACACAGGCAGCTAAGTCCACATTCGACATGGGCTGCTTGCATGTATCCTTAAAATTCTGGATAAACCGGGTTCTCAACTCGGCAAATGATCTGATAGAGTTAGCAGGTAGACTCTTTAACCAAGTACGAGCCGTCGCTTCTAGCATCATGGTGAAGTACTTGCCGCTGGCTTCATCATCCACATCCAGCATCTCCATGGCCATCTCATAGCTTTCAACCCATGTCTCTAGAGGTAAATCGGCAGTGTAATTTGGCACCTTGCGCGGGCCCTTGAAATCCTTGGGCAGGCGTACATTGCGTAACACCGGGACGAGACACGACACCCCCAAAGAGCTAGAGGTAACTCCCGGCTCTACCGACGTGGTCGGACGAACCGGAGTAAGCTGACGAGCTTCATACTGCGCTGCTAACTCGGCCTCCCTGCGTGTCTGAGCCGGTCCACCACGTCCGAAAGCATCACCGGCGCCCTGCCGGGTTGTAGCCCGCAGGCGGTTCGCGGTTCCGTGCATTGCTTGACACGGCAGTTCATCCATACGCTTCTTGAAGCTCCGGCTTGGGCCAGGTGGAATGAATCCGATCATGACTGTATGAATAAGCCTCCTGTTGCACCAAGGCTGTCCGAAGAAGCTCTTTAACCCGACGCATCTCGACCGCCGCCGGAGAATCGCCTTCGATTGGGATAGCCTCCAACCGTGAAGCGGCAGCAACTAAATTGTCCATCGGAGTAGAATAATGACCCGGCGGTGTTTGGACAGGCTGCATTACAATGTCGTTCTGACGAGGTGGATTCATCAAATGGAGCTGAATCGGCACCCCCGCTCCAGGTGCCTCTGCCCGGTTTGCTGCCGGCGGGTTACTAGTCCCCGCACCTGGGGTGTTAAAGAGGTTCCTAGCATCATAAACCGGGGGCGGGTGAGACCGGTGCCTTCTCTTTAGGACTTCGTGCGATGCATTCTGATCCAGCATAAGCCGGTAAGCCTGCGCATCCAAAGCGGCCCGCTCCGCGGCCATCCTGGCATCCTCAGCTGCCAAATCGGCCTTGGCCTGAGTAATCTAATCCCTAAATTTCGCGATTTCCGCATTGTGCGCACCCTAATCCGCCGGGTTAGCTTCCACCATCAGTGTTCCAACGCACCAAATAAATCAGATAAAACCTGAGCCGGCGGCCGCACAAGGCCTCCTGCCCCGGCTGCCGTCGCCGCCACCGATCCGGAGATCATTGCTGGTGCGGTCGAAGAGTGGAGCGCTGGCTGTGTACCGTCCATGAAGATTCCTACCCGGTTGGGCAGATCAGAGGGGTCTGGAATACTGTCGCCATCGGAACAGCCTCCAATCCGGCCATCTTGTAGCTGATATAACGACTCGGTCTCTCCGGTGGATGACTCGTCGCCGGAATAAATGACGGTCTCACCACCAGATTCCGATCTGTCCTCGTATTCTCCTCCATGGATGACTCCCACGAAGGCACGCTTCATGGCAGGCTTGACCCGGGAAGATCGCACAGCACGAGCCATTTAGGCGAGGTCGGTGCGGATGTCGGCTCGAGGGCCAGCTTCGCCCGGTCTTGCCAATGAAAACGTGTATGCCACCAAAGGGGACCCGGTACCCGTACTCGATTGAGCCGGCCTCGGGGCCCCACCCTGCATCATCGATTTAGAGCTTGCCGCGATGACTTTCTGTCATCCGGCCCACAGCGTAGCCCTTGAGTCCTTCGAAGCTACCCTCCAAGAACTTGAAACCATCGTGCGATAGCCCCACGGTGGGCGCCAACTTTCATGGTTTTGTCACGGCAGATGTCCTCATGAAAGGACTTAGTCGTGGAGCCATCGCTATGGGTTAGCTTAAAGGGGTTAAAGCGGACAAGGGACGCAAGAGAGTTTTATACTGGTTCGCCCCCTTACGATGAAGGTAAAAGCCTACGTCTAGTTGTGATGGAATTGATGGGGTTTCGATGACCAGGGAGCGAATACGCTTTACCTAAGTCTCGAGTTGTTGTCTGTTGTACTGAACCGCCGCCGGGTCGTCCCCTTATATACATGGGTTGACGCCCGTCGGTTTACAGAGTCCCGAGGCCGGCTCATAAACGTGTCTAGTCCGGTCTCCGGTCTTTCTACCTTACAATGCAAGGTAGATATCAATGCCGGGTTATAGCTACAGGCCTTAAACCGGTTCTGGGCCTTGGGCCTCTACTCAGCATCGCCGTCTGTCTTCATGGGCTTCAAGTCAATCCAGCCTCTCCTGGTCGGTTTACGCCTAGTAGTAATATCCCCAACAGGGACGGTGAGGCCTCTGCGGCAGCACAGCCGGCCACGGGAGGCAGGAGCATGTGGCACGGCCACCCTTTGCTTTGGGCGGCTGGAGCAAGAAGACCGGAGGTTGAAGAAGCACTACAGTCCGTTGGATTGACATCGTTGACCACGCCGCGCCCGAGAGCACCGGGCGGTGGATGGCGGCAGGCCTCTGAAGGGCGACACGGAGCCGGGGAAGACACGGCAGTGGCTGCCCACGCGGTGGAGAGTACGAGGGTTGACTGGTTCGGCTGCCGTCGCCGGAAAATAACAGGAGGTGTGGGTGAGTAGAGGGATAGACAGGCCAAGGATGCGAGTATGATGGGGCCGTGAGGCCTGCCCGGCAGCACATCCGGCCACGGGAGGCGGAAGCAGGCGGTTCCGACGGCGCTAGTTTGGGCGGCTTGGGCAGGAAGATCAGAGACTGAAGAAGCACGATTGTCGTTAGATTGACATCTAACGATGCAGCCTGGTAGAGTCAATTGTTGACTAAGTTTCTTTTTTGAGAAACCTTGTGTACGCATGAACTTAATAGGCCCACAAGCCAGCCTCCAAATCTGTGGCAGACAACATAAAGCCCATTTGCTATTTTTTATAATTTGCAGCCCATTTGCTAATTCTTAAGTAATTTATTACAACCCATTTTCTTCCCAGGACCACGGTTAAAAAGTTCAACCTTATTTGGCATATTTTGGTGGAGTCCGAACTGTTGTAATGCTAAATGATAAACATTTTTTTAAGAACTTATTGATTTTCCAAAAAAATTGTTTTGTTTTTGTAAGCAAATAAGACGTGGGATAATTGAGTTGGTTTAAGGGAAATCCAGTGTAAAAAAATCAAGCGGCGGGTGGGAAAAAACAACAAAAATAAGGATGTAAATATGAAAAGGAATTTTATGTGTTTTCAATATAATGATACATGTATATGAACTAGTAAAACTATAGGTAGAGATTAGAAAAGCGGATGCAGGACATGCGTTTCAAGAGGAAAATAGAACTGGGCTGTATGTTTGATTCGGTAAAAAACCTGCTGCGGATGTTGTAAGACAAAAATATAACTAACTTATTTGGCGGGCGAGGAAACTTGATGAATCTGCTGGATCTTTGTGCCCCGTTGTCGTCATGGGCTAGGCCATTAAAAACAAAACCAACCCTGGGCACTCTACAGCCCGGTTGAAACTTGCTTTCGACACTGAAAAAACAATATCGTGCTCCATAAGCGAGAGAATTCTGCAAGTACAAGCCTGATAAGCGGGATGCAGCGGGGATATTGTTTTTTCACCGTGATAATAAGTGCATGCACTTGTTTCAAAAAGAATTGGAGAACTGAATTGAGCGGCGGTGCTTATGCTACCCATCAAATAAAAATTAGGTGCCTGAAAATTCGTTTCGAAACAAATTATTCGGCTTTATATCCACGTCGACCCTTGGCATGATGGTTGGAAGCAAATGCAAGTTCATACCAAACGATCGTTAACAACAATACCAACTTGCGGACGACAAGGTAGTACAACTACCAATACCAAACTAACTTATAATCTTTTTACTCCTGGCCCTAGTGTTTGTGCGGTAGAAAATCTTGCAGGACCAGCTCCGCTCCTTCTCTTGCTCCAAGTGCCGAGGTGGTACTTGGTGCATCACCCGATTGGTCCTATGCTGGTCGAAGTTCTTGTTAGTGTGCAGCACTAGAACCTTTTGCTGCCCGTCTGCCGGGCCGTTGACCATCATCGTAAGGTATTGCCGGTCTTGTGCCACATCAGCGTGCATGCCGCACTCCAATGTATCTTCTTGACGCGTCCACGTGCCCCTTTTGAACATACAAATTGCGGCTGGAAGAATTGCTTCCTTAGGCCACTCGATGTGATACCTGCGGTATTGTGGAATATATGTTTTAGTGTACGTAGTTGGCATTTTCATAACATCTTTGGCATGTTGCGGTCACTTGTTTCACTTTTCATTAACATCCAAATTGTAATTGCTTCACCAGGTCTGCGTCTAAAAAGAAAAATAGAGCTATAAACAAAGGAATATGTTTGTGCAAGTAGACGGCCGATCGGTGTCTTACCTGGAAGTTTCTCAGGTTGGGTGTCAGCACTCACTTTGGCCTCGCGCTGTCAGCACTCACTTTGGCCTCAAGGTGCTCGATCAGCTCCTGATCCGTGGGATCGAACTTGATGCCAGCCGGCAGCACCGGCCAATCCTTCTTCGACTTGCATCGGTAATTCCAGTTATATGGTACTCAATGTATGATCAATCGACTATTTTAAGTGAATGATGAAAGATTTCGACAGATAAGTGGTACTCCAAATCTAAAGTCCAGAATACCCGAACACGCCGCCGGGATTCTTGTGTCACCTCACGCGCAGCATGTTGTCACATCAATTCAATGTGTGGACATGATGAATAATTTGACCGACGTATACTAGTACTGCTACTGTACTACTTACTAGTCGTATTTAGTGTCACAATTTATAAATAGGTTTAACTAACAAGTACGCACTTGAAGCCTAACTGATATATATATATATCTTCTGCACAACATCTCCATCATCATTATCAGTACATCCTATGCAGGTGAGTTAGGATGCACTTGATCCCAGGAAGGTATCTATCCTTCAAACCCGGAGGAGTGCTTCAAACTAACAACGAGTACATAATATCCAACAAAAGAGGGTCGTGCTACACAGCAGAATACATGGCTCGATCTAGATATCGGCCGCGACTCAAGTTGTGCATATTTGCTGTTGGCATGAACCACATCGCCGCATGTCGGGTTTGCAAAAGCCATCCATCGCATGGAAGCTTGATGCCTTTCACACACTGAAGATTATCTGGCAACAAGCTGTGTCGACGAATCTCTGGATATGGTGATTCATGAAACCCATGGTATGATGTGTAAACACAGTCCCCCTCGCGAATGGAAGTTGCATAGCACGGTAATCATCGCCGGTGATATGATCGATGATTGGTTGGATGATCGGATAATTGAGCCCGAGGAACAAGGAGTGGTTGCCGAGGCTGTAAACCCGCCTCCAATTGAATACGCCTGGCCCAACGGAGCTGGGATCTTTCTCGAACACGAAGCAGCCATAGCCATCAATGTCACGAATGCCCCACGCATTGTACTGCATGTGGTTTGATGTAATGGTTTGGTCAATTTGGTACGTGTGAATGAGCATCAAATGACCGCCGTCAGCTGAACGAGCGATAAACCACCACCCATCGGCTGGTATGATTCCAGGTCCTGGAATCATGAAGGTCGGCGCATTTGCGTCTGCTGCAACAATTCAAATTGGGGACCAAAAGGACAAAAATAAACAATCATGTTTAGAGTATGTGTGGAATTAAGATTATTATAACAGTGACACATAACATATACAGAGAATTGCAATGCCGTGGTCATAATCATACCCCAAGTTAAAAAAAATAAGTCAATGGCTTTCATATTCTAGCAATATGTCATGGTTCAAAAATCATGTAACAATGAGAGGAAAACAGCTATGACAGTGCCTACTCATATTCTACCATAGCACTTACTACTACTGTTCTCATATCAACTCTAAGCAATAAGATGCGTTTTTGTAGTATTCTTGTTTATTAGAGTAACTTATAGCAATCATGATTTTATGCTCATAATATGTATTCTAACAATCATTAGATGCCAATTGTTCTCATATCAACTCTAACAATAACATGTGTGGTCATAAAAATCTATGAAATGAGAGGGACATATAGCAATGATGTGGTTATAGACATGCTATGTATTTTAAATTTGTAACAAACAAACAGGCAGTCGTATTCATAAGGTAAAGATGAGATGAGATAGAACAATTACACGACGATAGATTCCACCAGTATAGGCAGCCAATCTGTGCGTCGACCGCGTAAACGATGCCATCGTGCACTATAGCATCAGACAGAAATGTTGCCTCAACAGGATTGATGATGAGCCATAACCATGTAGGCGGCCGGGTTCCAGATAGACTAATCCCATGTTGAACAAGGCAATGAGCTTGTAATCCATGTAGTCTTCTGATGGTGTGGGCACTTCGCAGATTACAACTTTACGCAAGCGGAGGTCGAGCCAAAAGCTTGACGCGTCTTCGTCGCGTAGTAGGTAGGAGTGTCCGGCGGGCGCGAGGCTCGATGTCGGCGGTATCCAACGATGGAAGGGTGATCTCTCGCTGGGTGTAGATATCCACGAGACGACACGGACTACCGGAGTGGTGGATGAGGACGATCCAGTTGGCCTTCATGCCCGCCCAGTAGTGGCCGCACATGAAGGACATCTGGACGGGTAGTGGTAGCATGTCGAGGGGCACCACGGGAACCTCTGTAGGATCGTCAAGTCGATTATGCAGGCCACCTGCGAGGATCGGGCATCAGCAAGCAGGGTGTCTTAAAAAGAGCCAGCCGGTTGCAGATGAGTAGACGGTACAAAGACACCGAGCATGCGGCCAGACGGACGGTGCTCAGTAGGTCCATACGACTATAGATCTGCTCCAAGAGAACATCTGGGAGGGAATTCCAATCGCGGCTCTTTGTGTTAGTCGGTTCTGCCATTGGGGTTTTCGGTGCCTGCGAGCCAGCGGGGAAGTGGATTCTGGCGGGCGAGCGAAGAAGCTTCTCCTCGTGTGGCGGCGATGGCGGGGATATGGTACGCGCGAGCTACCAAGGAAGATGGCGTGGGCGGGCGAGCAGTGAGCGGGGGTAAATGGTGCGCGGCCGACGATGGGGAAGAGAGGAGGAAGAAGAGTGGAAGATGGGCAAGAAAGTGCATTAAATCTCAATTCTACTAGTACTACTACCAGGATATACTGTCCTTCGGAGTGTAAATATTTACAACAATGACATGTGGGTCTACCACAAGAGGGCCCATATGTTTGTTAATGGAGGACAGAGGTGCGTAGGCGTATTCTTGCGAGCGTGCTCTATTGGCAAACATGATGGCGATCTTGGGTAAGGCTGATTTAGTAACACCAACACGCTGGTTCAGCTTATTAATTACGTGTCCCATCTCGCTGCAGCGTGTATTGTCACTTCACCGTGAAGACTAGTTGAATAGTTCTCTCGGCCGAGATGGGGAATAATGGATCGCGAGGACTTCCTTTCTACAGTATCCCTATGCCTCTACGCTCACTTCACTCATTTTGCTCCGTACCTAGTCACTTGTAGAAATCTGTAGAAAGACAAATACTCCGTATTTGGGAACGGAGGGAGGCTTTTACTCCGTATTTAGGAACAGAGGGAGTATCACCATATGGAGGGAACAGAGGAAGCTTGAAATATGAACATGTCAATGGGAGGGAGTAAGCCCCATGCATGCATGCATGGATGCAACATGCAAGACTCACACATACACATGGACACACGCAACACTCACGCACCCATGTGGCACACAACATACGACGCAACACACACGCTCACGCTCAAGTGCTCAACCTAATCCCTACTTCCGGGAAAGACTGTACATTTAGAGATTTACACATTGACCAGGGCATAATTAACGCCCAAAAGTAGCAGACTTATGTGTGCATGCGACCATTGAGAGAAGAAGATTAAATGAAGGCCGTTGCATGCTGTAATTAAGGATAGAATGTACCCTATACCTACAGCACAAGTTGGTGCATTAGTCAATCAATATCGATTTAGATTAAAGGCTAAATGCATTGGAAGTGTAGATGTACATCATGTACTACACTCTTTGTTTTATAGCCGATGTACACTCTTTGTTAGAAGACCGAGGAGTACACGTGCATGCACTCACATACACAGCCAGGTGGTTCGCGCAAGGGTTGGACTCGTGTCGTGCCTGCGTAAAGTTTTGTTTAACTGATTTCTTTGCTCGCCAACTGGTGGTGGGACCTTGAAACCAGGTGACAATTTAACCCAATCAACAAAGTGCCACGTCGACTATGTGGCGGTCGATAGGGTGCAATACGGTGCTCTCGATGAGCTAGTGATCGTATAATCACCGCAAAACTATATATAGTGACCGTAAAGAGCGTATTCTTACATACGTTGACCGCCAGTGTATTTTTCTCGTTTCAAATTAAGCCATATTAATCGGAAAGGACGCAGTATGGACTACTAGTACTAGTACTGCTTTGATGTGTCCAGTCAACTCGCCGAACAAGGAGAAACTTCCTTACTACGTCTCTCCCTCGCCCACGCGCGCGGTGGTTCGTAGGACGAGGAGAGGGTTTTGACTACAGCGCCCTCTCCCTCTCCCTCGCCCTCGCCCTCGCCCTCGCCCTCGCGGTGGACGTGCAGCAGTTCAATCGGTGTCGATTGCAAGCATATTGTACTTTGTAGTATCATCATTGTTGGACCTTCCAAGAGGCGAAGAGCCAAGTGCAAGGTTCACATTTAGTACGAACTGTTGAACCTCCCGAAGAGGCAAAAGAGCCAAGCGCAAGGTTTTATAGGAGTTGTCGTCCTAGTAGGAGTGTACTACAACTATAGCGAACGATGCTACTTGTATGATGCCGCCACGTCACGTATATCCAAAAGCATGCCACCTTTTTTTTCTCAAAAGGCGTGTTGGAGTCCGTGCAACAACCACACAAGTTGCACGTACACATAACACATTTACTAGTAATAAATTCTGAAGGACAAATGCCAGTATGCCACACAAGTTCGTCTCCAATTCATGTGATAAATTTGTGCACGACTAGTCTACAGATATTCACAGCGCTACCGTTCACAATTACCGTACTCCACTTACACGTTATAGATGGGCTACATGTCCTCCTCGAGTTCCAAATCCCAGGTGTTCTTCATGGATGGCACGATCCATAGCGGTGAGCAACGGGAATCATTGTCGCAGCTTTCTAGTCCGGTTCCACACGATGGAGACTCATTCAAAATTTGAAGCGGCATAAATCGAGGATAAGCGTGTCCCAAAGATGTCGTTCATCCGGCGGTGCGATCAAGACACAACCATGCTTCATGAACGGCAGTTCCGTGGTCGTGCACGGAAGGTGGCATCCGCTTCACAATGGGGTAGTTGTCCCCGATGAAAAGCGAGTACTCTCCAAGAGTGTTCCTCGGCACACACGTAGCATCACGGGGGTCGAACTCGGTGTCTGTGTCAAAACCGGCGGATCTCGGGTAGGGGGTCCCGAACTATGCGTCTAGGCGGATGGTAACATGAGACAAGGGACACGATGTTTTTACCCAGGTTCGGGCCCTCTCGATGGAGGTAATACCCTAATCATGCTTGATTAATATTGATGATATGGGTAGTACAAGAGTAGATCTACCACGAGATCAAGGAGGCTAAACCCTAGAAGCTAGCCTATGGTATGATTGTTGTTAGATCCCTACGGACTAAAACCCTTCGGTTTATATAGACACCAGATAGGTTAGGGTTACACAGAGTCGGTTACAATGGTAGGAGATCTACATATCCGTATCGCCAAGCTTGCCTTCCACGCCAAGGAAAGTCCCATCCGGACACGGGACGAAGTCTTCAATCTTGTATCTTCATATTCCGTGAGTCCGCCAACGGTAAGAGTTGACTATCCGGACACCCCTAATCCGGGACTCCTCGGAGCCCCGAACCGAGCTTCAATGACGATGAGTCCGTAGCGTTTGATTGTCTTCGGCATTGCGAGGCGGGTTCTTCTCCAAATTCCATATACTTGTCGAATAGTGTCCGCTTCGATAAATGATGCGCTCTTGGCTTCTACGCCCAATAATGGCCATCTTCCACGTGTTTGAATGAATGCGAACAGCCGTGGTATTTTTACAATTACCCCCTAGCAGCGCAAATGAGCCGCCTATATAAGGGCAAGGATCTAGATCTGAGTCACACCATCCCCCTTTGCAAGCTTTCATCGGGCGCCTCGACCAAAGCCCATTCCATCATGGACAGTCGAAGCGGCTCCTCTTCTCGCGCTCCCAGCCCTCAGCCAGGAAATTGGGAGAGATGTTCAGTCCCGCATTGTGAGCTAGTTATACTCCAAACCAAGGGATTTCTCCCCCCCGGCCTTCATGGTTCCGGTTCGAGCCGGACTTGCCACCTACATGGGCGGAAAGCAAGCGGAGAGCGTCCCCGATCCCTCTAAAAGAGAGCGGGTATGCTTCATCTCTTATCTAGTAAGAGGCCTCGGATTTCCCATCCATCCGCTTTCTCCGGGGCTCTTGGAGTTCTACGCCTCCAATTGCACCACCTTACTACTGCCTCCATCCTGCACATCGCGGGCTTCGTGGCCCTTTGCGAACTATTCTTGGGTGTCGAGGCTCATTTGACTGTGGAAGAGAATATTACGCCTAGTACCCCGTTCTCATGAGGGGTCAATATATCAAGTGGGCGTAGCCGAGCTATGGCGCATCGCCGGGACCGGATACCTATCCGGAACCCCAAAGAAGGCGTCCGAAGACTGGCCTTCGGAATGGTTTTACATGGAGGACGTCCCACTGCCGGATCCTGTTCGGATCGGCCTTCCGGAGTTCAGCAATGCTCCTCTGAAGAAGCGCCTAAGCTGGCGCCCTCGGAGCCCCCGGAGAGAAGATGACCGGGATGTCCGTTATTTGATGAGCCGAATAGGGTTACTGGCTCACGCCGGATTGACCATGACAGGAGTCATGGCAATCTGCATTATGAGGGGAGTGCAGCCGCTCCAATACAGGGGCCACCCCATGTGGGATTTCAACGGGGAGGACGATGCTACCCGCCATGGCCACAAAGGGCCAGGATCGGTCACCGAACAGGTGAAGATCTTGTCTGCCATGTACAAAGGAGAGGAGGAGGATTTCCTCCGTGTCAACCCACTGAAGGAGTTTTCTTCGAATAATCCTCGGCTGGGTAAGCAAACATCTTTGTGACCTGTCCGATCCATGTTCTCGTAGTTAAATATCTCATTTCATGGTTTTCTTACGAGGAACTGCGCCGGACTGTGGAGAAGATACACAGCCCGCCCCCACACCCCGAGGATCCGGAACGGCTCCTCGATCCGACCTCCGAAGAGGATCCAGACATAAAGGTGGAGTTGATCGACGGGGTATTCCACCAACTTAGCATCGACAATGCGTTGGTCGCCATTACGGCTGATTACCCGAATACTTCGACCTCACAGGTAAATGAGACCGAGATCCCAAAACCACGATAACGACCCATCCATGCTTATTTTTATCACCGTATACCAATGGTGCTTAGGCAGAGGTACCTTGAGGCGAGGAAGCGAGCCTGCGCGGCTGGGCAACAAAGGGCAATCTGTTGCCCCGCGAAAAAGAAGTGCGGTCCGGATCGAAACTCCGCCGCAACGGTATGGCATGTCACCATACTCCCAGGATTGATTCCTGGAAGGCGTACTAACACTGATACCCTTTTCAGGAAAAAGAGCGCTCGCCGGACTGAGTCCGGAGAGGTTGCCGATCGAACCTTCACCGGACAAGCTTCAAAGCCGGGTCTGGAGGCTGAGGCGAGCACGAGACGTGCGTCGGATGCTCCTCCGACAGAGGATGCCGACAGGTTGTCCGCCACCAACTCCGAGGTGGAGAGCGCCTTGAACCACAGGCGCCGCCGGACAGTTCTTCGTGACGCGTGTTTCTCCCAAGAGGCCTTGAATGCCTTTGATTCGGGAGATGCGCACCTCCGTGCCGCTCAAGATGGACTAGCCAGAGCCACGGAGCAGTATGTGAAGGACATATGGGTAAGGAAATTTGACAGTTATATATGCCAGTAGCCCCCGAGACTTAAAATAGTTAGAATAACTGATTTAAGGATCATTTGTTATGCAGGATCTTACAGAAAAGAATGCCCGACTGTCCCAGGAGCTTGAAGAGCGCAAGGACCAACTTGAGGCCGCACTAGCCGCTACAGGGGGAGCTACAGAGGCCCCCTGGGGTAATATATGCTTTTTTTTAAAAATAAATAGTTTATAAAGTGCGGCGGGTGTGTAAATCTGACCAAAACATTGCAGATGGCGCCGGACTAGATCCGGACAAGCAACAGCTTTTACGCCGGTTAAAGGCCGGCGAGAGCGTGCTTACGAGGGTGCGGCAGGAGAAGAATAATCTCAAGACGCCAACACCAAGCTGGGTGAGGAACTAAAGGACGTTCGTGCCCGGTTAATGTCTGACTCGTAAAGGAGAATCGGCGGCTTCGTCACGGCATTTTCAGTAAGTGCTTGAGCGAACTTTGAAAGAGTTCGGCGAGGAATGCGACTAACATAAACATGTATGTAGGTTTTCTCACGGGTCGTCCTGAGGAGGAGATGCCCCATTCTTCGGGTGATCTTCTTCCCGAATTGCGTCAGCTGCACGAACGAGTCCGGCAGGGGATGAAAGGCATCGGCCAAGCCTTGTGGCCATCTATCTCCCTGCCCGAAGGCATTGGGGAGCTAGCGGAGGCTTCAAGGGCACGGCAGCGCTTCCGGCTATGGAAGATATCGGCCTGCCGTCAAAGGCGCCAGGAGGCTCGGGCCATGGTGAAGACGCGGTACCACGGCTGACCCAAACCACATGGCCGAGGTCGGACCTGTGGGGCCGGATGGGATGGAGATCCCTGTAAGCTTAGTGTACGGCCAAGTAGAATTGGCTGCCAAGTATTCCCAGCAAGATTGTAAATTAGATAGCCTATTAGATGGCATTGAGGAGGAATACAATGAGTCGAGTTAACTATGTAAAAATATGACATGAAAAAATGTCTTCTAGCCGATTGTAGATCGTTTGTCGTGGCGGACCTTTTCAACCCGACCTCCGGACAATAGTCCGGAGTGTGTCCGAATACCTTCGTGGTTATATAAGAACCGTGGTATGCATGGAGAGAAAGCGTAGGGGTCATTGTTGCTGTATCAGACAAGTGCCCAACTAGTTATGTTATATTACATGGGTAGTAAGAAACATCTTCCGGTGGAGAATAGTTCCGTTAAGGGTTCCTTTTCGCTGGGATGCATGCCCTAAAGTGCATGTCAAAGCTGCTATGAAAGCGAGAAAATCATCTGGGGCAGATGGGTAAAAGTTAAAAATCATCTTTCAATTCACCGACCGAATATTCCCTTAAGAACGCTTAGCTTTGGCTTCACCCAGTCTGAGGTACACATCCGGCTGACCCGGCAGTAACAATCGCAGATTTACCACCTAGCCGAACAATCGGGAACGTAGGGGTAAGCACAGGAGCCAGGCAACCCAGCTTGGCCAAAACTTAAGTCATATCGATGCATATAATGGTGAATAAAAGGTACATGCGGAAGTTTAACGCATGTATTGGGCATGAAGCCCGTATAAATAAGCTTCTGTTAAAGAAGCCCCCAGGTATAATGAGCGCGGATAGCGCGTCAAGTGTGTGCGGAAAAAGCGCAAACGAGCCTCTAAAGGCTACAAGAAGAAGAAGGAGGAAGGAGAGAAATAAAAGACAGTACAAAGCAAAAATAAAGAATGAGGACGGAGGAAGGAGACGAACTTGGAGTCCAGCACTTAGGCGTAGAATCTTCGTAGACGGGCTGCGTTCCATGGGTTCGGCTCGAGTCGGTTATCCGCTGCGTTTCGCAGACGGTATGCTCCACCGGTCAGGACCTGGTCGATGATGAAGGGACCTCCCCATCTGGGCTTGAGTTTGTCCTTTTTCTTGTCCGTGAGCGTAGAACTAGTTTGTCAACGTTATAAGCTTTGGCCCGTACTTCCCTGCTTTGATATCTTCGAGCCTGTTGTTGATAGAATGCGGAACAAGCTTTTGCCACGTCGCGCTCCTCCTCCAATGCATCCAAACTGTCCTGCCGATCGAGCTCGGCTTCTCTTTCTTCATACATGCGTCTGGCGAGGTGAGTCATGTATTATGTCGCAGAGGCAAGACTGCCTCTGCGCCGCATACCTCATGAAGAATGGTGTAAATCCGTAGTACGATTCGGGCGTGGTCCGCAGCCCCCAGTAGGCACGGAGTCGAGCTCCTCGACCCAAAGGCGTGTTAGATTCCTTGAGGGACCGCACTAGTCTGGGTTTAATGCCGCTCATGATTAGACCCGTTTGCCCGTTCGACTTGGCCGTTGGTTTGAGGGTGATAGACTGAGGCGTAATCGAGCTTGGTGCCCATGTTTTTGCACCATGATTTGACCTCATCGACCGTGAAGTTGGTGCCATTGTCAGTGATGATAGTGTGGGGGACACCGTAACGGTGCACTACCCCTGATATGAAGTCTACCACTGGTCCGGATTCGGCCGTTTTAACTGGTTTGGCCTCTATCCATTTGTTGACTTTGTCCACCAAGACCACTAGGTATTTATGCTTGTGGGTTCCTCCCTTGAGGGTCCAACCATGTCAAGCCCCTGCACCGCAAACGGCCGTGTGATGGGTATAGTATTAAGGGCGGTGGGTGGCATGTGGCTTTGGTTAGCAAAAAGCTAGCAACCGACGCATCGTTGGACTAAGTCCTGCGCATCTGCCCGGGCCGTCGGCCAATAAAATCCTGTATGGAAGGCCTTGCCTACAAGGGCCCGGGCTGCGGCATGGTGCCCACCCAGTCCGGCATGAATTTCAGCCAGGAGGTTTCGCCCTTCCTCTTCGGAGATACACCTTTGAAGGACTCCGGTAGTGCTTTTCTTATAAAGCTCTCCCTCATGGAATTTATAGGCTTTAGAGCACCGTACTATGCAGCGGGCCTCGTTTTGGTCTTCGGGGAGTTCCTACCTAGTTAGGTAGGCTAGGAATGGTTCCGTCCAAGGGGCGATAACCGCCATTATTTCGTGAGCAGATGGTGTTATCTCGGGGGCGGAGCCTCCTGTTGTGTCGAAGTGTTGGCGTCGGTGGTGCGGTTGGGTCCGGATTGTTATTGCGGACTCCCTTCCCATAGTACGGATGGCTTGAACAGCCGTTCCAAAAGATATTGGGTGGGACGGCATCGTGTTTTGCACCGATGCGTGCCAATATATCCGCCGCTGGTTGTTATCCGGGCTATATGATGAAATTCAAGCCCTTGAACCGTGCTAACATTTTTAGGACCGCATTGCGGTATGCTGCCATTTTCGGATCTTTGGCGTCAAAGTCTCCGCTTATTTGAGATATTGCGAGGTTTGAATCGCGCACCTCTAGGCGTTGAATGCCCATGGAGACTGCCATCCGGAGGCCGTGCGAGAAGGGCCTCGTGATTCGGCTGCATTGTTGGAGTCCGTATACATTATCGAAGGACGTATTGGACTGTGTCCCGGTTGGGGACGTCGGGCGATGCCAGCCCTGTGCCAGCCAACATTTTGGAGCCGTCAAAGTGCATGATCCAATTGGAGTATCGCCAGACTCTTTAGGGAGTTCGCTTCAGTCCATTCGACCCTGAAGTCGGCCAAAACCTGTGACTTAATAGCTCGTCGTGGCTTATAAGTTATGTTGAATGGAAGGAGCTCTATGGCCCATTTAGCAATCCGGCCCGTCAGCGTCAGCGGTTGTTTATAATATCGTTAAGAGGTACTTCGAGGCTATCATTCATCGAACACTCTTGAAAGTAGTGTCGCAGCTTCCGGATGCCATGAACACCGTGATATGCTATCTTTTGATAGTGTGGGTACTGGGACTTGCATGGAGTTAGGACAGTGGACACATAATAAACCGGTTTTTGAACAGGAAACCGGTGTCCGTCCGTTTCTCGTTCGACAACGAGCACCGCGCTGACAAGTTGATGTGTTGCGGCGATATATAATAGCATTGGTTCGCCCACGTTGAAGCGCCAGACCGGATTTGTTGCGAAAATGGCCTTTATTTCTTCGAGTCCGTCCGTGACGGCATCTGTCCACTCGAAGTGTTCGGTGCGGCGGAGGAGGCGGTAAAGAGGTAATGCCTTTTCTCCTAAACGGGAGATAAAGCGGCCTAGAGCCGCTACTCATCCCGTCAGTTTTTGTATTTGTTTGAGGTCTTTTGGAATATCCAATTGTGACAGAGCTCGAATGTTGGCTGGGTTTGCTTCAATTCCTTTACCGGACACAATGAAGCCCAGAGCTTTCCGCCGAACGCCAAGACGCATTTTTCCGGTTGAGCTTGATGTCATATTTTCAAGATTGTCGAATGTGAGCCTCAAGTCGTCTACTAGAGTTTCGACGTGTTTGGTTTTGACGACCACGTCATCTACATATGCTTCCACTGTTTTGCCGATCTGGTTTGCCAGACATGTCTGGATCATGCGCTGATATGTTGCGCCGGCGTTTTTTAGCACAAAGGGCATTGTGTTGAAGCAGAACGGGCGTATGGAGTGATGAATGCTGTTGCAGCTTGGTCTGGCTCTGCCATCTTGATTTGGTGGTAACCAGAGTACGCGTCGAGGAAGCACAATGAGTCGTGTTCTGCTGTAGCGTCAATGATTTGATCAATTCGAGGGAGGGGGAAGGGATCCTTTGGGCAAGCCTTATTAAGGTCTTTGAAATCAACACATAGGCGACATGATTTATCATTCTTTGGTATAATCACCAGGTTCGCCTAGCCAGTCCGGATGTTTTATATCTCCTGATGAATCCGGCCTCCAAAAGTTTGGCTAACTCCTCTCCCATGGCCTCGCTCTCTTGGGTTCGGAAAAGCGCCAAGAGCCTGTTTGATCGGCTTGAATCCTTTTAGGATATTTAGGCTGTGCTCGGCCACCGACGTGGGATTCCCGGCATATCCGAAGGGTGCCAGCGAAGATGTCCCCGATTTTCTTGTAGAAATTCTCGTAGTGCGCGCGTCTACATCGTGGTTTAATTGTGCCCCGATGGAGGCCGCGTCTTTGCAGGTCCGTTAGGTGGACTTGGAATTTGACTATTTCATCCGCTAGTTTAAAAGAGGTGGACTTGGATCTTTTATCAAGTATCACGTCATTCCTGTTCACCGTGGAGCGCATCGCGGTGAGTTCCTCGGCCGCTAGGGCTTTGGATAGTGCCTCGAGGGCTAGTGCAGCTGTCTTATTTTCGGCGCGGAGTGCTATGTTCGGATCACTGGCGAGAGTAATGATTCCGTTGGGACCGGGCATTTTAAGCTTCATGTACCCATAATGGGGTATAGCTTGAAAAATTGTGAATGCCTCTCGTCCTAATAAAGCATGATATCCGCCGTTGAGCAGGGGCCACTTGAAATGTGACCTCCTCGGACCTGTAATTGTCCGCGAGCGAACACTACGCCCAGCGTGATTTTTCCTGTGCGGCATGCTTCCCGGCTGAGATTATTCCTCTAAAGGTTGTGCTGCTTCGCTCAATGCAGTTCTAGTCTATTTCCATTTTCGGAGGGTTTCCTCATAGATGAGGTTTAGTCCGCCGCCATCCATGAGTACCTTAGTAAGGCGAAAACCATCTACTATCGGGCCGAGGACCAATGCGGTCGGTGCCCGGGCAGTTCGAATTTAGGTTAAATCACTTTGGCATTGAAGGTAATAGCCGTGTCACCCCATGGATTTATTGTTGCTACTTGGTAGACTTCGGCAAGGTTGCGGAGTTGTCGTTTTCGCATGTTATTTGATGCGAAAGTCTCGAAGACTGTTAACACCGTACTGGTGTTGCTGGGCTGGGATTCTGAAGCTAGAAGCTCTTCGCCACTTTTGGCCACCTGCCGTAGTATCCAACATGCTCAAGGCTATGAGTTGGAGTGGCTCCTACGTGCTATGAATTTTGCAGGGTCCGTTTAGCCAACCCTCCAGTACGGTTCCGTACCCTTTAGGGGTTTTTGGTTTTTTGGTATTTAACCCAGGTGCTTGATAATGATGCACCCTTCTTTTCCGGACTAGGGATGTATTCGGGGCCGGATTATCCCAAAATTTACTTTCGGTTTTCCAGGCGCTCTCCATCGCACAGTACTTTTGTACTATGGTCGCCAAGTCAGCAAAGCGTGTAATTTCGCGACGACTTATGGCGTTTAAGATTCCCTTGTCCGTGCAATTATTGCAAAAAATTGGGATTAAGGCCTCCTCTCGGTAGTCCTTTATCCTGTTCATAACCAGGAGGAATCGGCCCAAGAATGATGTAATCGCTTCAGCAGGCTCTTGCCGAATTCGAGAGAGATCGCCAATGTTTGGGTGGGCGGGTGGCACTAAATCCGGAACCCGTCCAATTTAGGACTCAAGGGCCGAGAAGTTTCCGAACTCGGAAATTTGGATTTTTGAGTGCTATCCAATGAGTCCGGCCCGCCGCCTGACTTTAGGTTCAGGGCTTGATCGACATCCGTCCCTCCGCAGGAATCCGGCATGGAGGGATCGGGAATCCGGACGTAGCTAGTCCTTAAGGTCGAAGAGGAATCGCCGCATTGCTCCTCTATCACAGCAACATGATGGGTAGCCCGGGAGAGTTGATCTCTCTCGAGATCGGTTTTAGGCCCGATCCGGTCGTAATCTGTGGCGACTCCAGTATGTGATGCGATCCAAGAGCTCGTTTATGGAGGAGAGCTCGATCGGATCTAACTGTTCGGCAAGTTCAACTAACATGTAGATTGGTTTCGATGACTGAGAGGTCATAAATCGGTGGCCGGCGAACTAGCGGTCATGAGAAAACCGCCCTAGTCAAGAGTTCGACCAATGGCCAAGGCTTCTTTGGCGATGGTATCGTCTTTAAAAGACGAGGCAGGCATCCTACCTGACGGGCGACGGCATAGAGGAACTCTCAATGAAAGCACCAATGTCGTTGTCAAACCGCGGATCTCGGTAGGGGTCCCGAACTGTGCGTATAAGGCGGATGGTAACAGGAGACAAGGGACACGATGTTTTTACACAGGTGTTGGGCCCTCTCGATGGAGCTAATGCCCTACTCCTGCTTGATTAATATTGATGATATGGGTAGTACAAGAGTAGATCTACCACGAGATCAAGGAGGCTAAACCCTAGAAGCTATCCTATGGTATGATTGTTGTTCGCCCCACGGACTAAAAACCCTCCGGTTTATATAGACACCGGATAGGTTAGGGTTACCTGTAGTCGATTACAATGGTAGGAGATCTACATATCCGTATCACCCAGCTTGCCTTCCACGCCAAGGAAAGTCCCATCCGGACGGGGACGAAGTCTTCAATCTTGTATCTTCATAGTCCACGAGTCCGGCCAACGGTAAGAGTTCGGCTATCCGGACACCCCCTAATCCGGGACTCCCTCACTCGGCGCCGTTCATCTGGTACACGCGGCATCCCAGATCTGGACACATGGTGACGTACATAGTCAAGTTCCGTGCATAATAATGTTGTGCTCAAATATGGTGGTCGAATACTTTGTGCAAAGAATAGTACTACTCCGGTAGAGAGGAAGTAAAATAATCTGATTATTATATATAGCCACTCTTGGCTACATGGATGAGATAGTAAGACATGGAAAAACAAAAATGGTGGAAGCTAGTGGGTTCAAGTGTTCAAGGGCCTAGTTAGCTATATGCGTCCTCCAAGGTAAAAAGTACTCCTACTAGTACTACTACTAAGTATACTAATAGTACAACAGTGAAAGAGAAGGCGAGAGGGTTAAAAAATGGAATACCTGGGTAGATGGTGACGGTCCGATCATGGTAGATTGTGTGACCATGTTGCACATCAGTGGTACCATGGGTAACGACTGCTAAGATAGTTGATCCCAATATGCCAAAGTCAGCTACAAGGTTCCAGGTTAGACCGAATCGTGGATGCAAATGCACATCCAGGATCGGCGATCTTATTTTGATCGGGGGATGACTGGTCCCTGCAAAATAATGGAGTACTGTTAGGGATGCAAATGATGGTTTGTGCATTCCGTTTGTAATCTCCCGTATCGTAGGATGGCAACCAGATGAAACAAGTCCCTGCTTGTCACCGCCGAAGATGCGTCCTAGATGGCGCTCGGCGTCTTCGAACGTGTAGGGGTACAAATCTACCGCCGCCAACATGTGCCGGCCTCTGCCGTTACTGCCTCTTGCATTGATGGCAATCCTTATGTCGAACACCGCGATGAGATAGGAATCGTCGTAGCCGCGTTGCTTTGTCGGCGGTCCACAATTGCTATCTTCTTCAATCTCATGTAGGCATCATCATACATATTCAAGCCCAGCCAGTCCGGAAGGCGGATCCCAATGGTGAAGAAGGGGTCTACCAGAATCTGCCTTCTTTGTGGATGTTGTGCAAAATGATGGTGGTATCCGCCGGAGGTATGCAAGCCAATCTTCGTTGGCACCGACCCAGACCTATATATAAGACGGTGGGCAGCGGAGAAATTACGGGATGGAAATGGAATAACTAAGTACTACATTATCAAACTCCATTACTGACCCGCTCATCGGACAAAATCCAACTACCTCTCAACGTCGGCAACTCTAGCGGAGTCAACGTGCAACCATGGCGAGGAGCGGTGGACTGTTCAAGGATTGTCCCATAGAAGACCCTTCTCCTCGAAGACGCATGGAAGACCAACAAGCATGGCCTTTTCCCAAGCCTGTTTAAGCGAGTCTTGAAAAAGTTGGTGCAGGAAGCACCGAGTCTTCTTGGCCGGTGAGAATATCGGAGCGGCGTGCGATTTCTCCCAGAGGATCATCGTCCAAGGTCTCCCAGCCCCGACGAGGAGGAGAACCTCCTGGCGAATCCATGGGAGGAGCGACGAACTGCCTTCTCTTCGGGGGGAGGGGAACTGGCGAGGAGGAGATAAGAGCGTAGTAACCACAGGGCCTCGTCCCTTCCAACTGTAGATCGTTCCTCAGCGAAGGGGTGAGGCTATTATTTACTACTAGTACTAGCATTATGGAACGTTATGGGATTGCATTATACTGTAAATAATAGCACTAGTAAGAAATTTTTAGCGATGGGTAGTAGTTTTTGGCGTGGATTAAGAAATTTTGGTTATGTTTTTGCCATTTTTGTACACGCCAACTAGTGTCAAAAATCGTCTTACATTACGTGATTTGAGGAGTACGATTCATACTGTAGCAACTAGTACTACTTTTCTCAACTAGTAGTGCGATGTCTTGTACTTCTAGTCTAGTCTAGTATAGTGCACCAGTTTTGAACTCTTGAATCTCAGGGCCAAGGAGCTACAGTTGGAAGTGGAGGGTACTACTGTTCTCTAGAACCATCGCTGTACTATCAATGGAGGGAAAGTACACATGCGTAGTGGCCTAGTGGGTACTCTCGGTGATCTATTCAGCCGCTCCTCTCACATAGCTGGCCTACTCAGCCGCTCCTCTCACGCACACACTAGCAGCCTGTTTATCACTGACGATTATCTTCAAGGCGTAACATTTGAGTTATTTGATCACAATGAGACTAGGCCTTTCGCTTCCATTTGTGGAGGTGTAATGGATCTCGTCGAACTATGTTAGTAGTTCCTTCTTTATGAATGAGATGAAGCAAAGCTTTTGCCTCCGTTTCAAAAAAAACACGTCAAGAGGAATTTCTTTTATAGTAGAGCCGACAATGGAGTGAAGTCCATGCGTGCAACGCCACAAGCTACAGAGTAGTAGTAGAGCACTTTACATACAGAGCCATATTGCACAGTTCCCAATGCCCCACCAGGCTTTTCCGGCTCCTCGGGCTTAATTGGGAGGCGCTAGTTTAAATATGCTACTAGCTGATGAGGAAGCTGCATGCGAGGTGCGGCTAGAAGCGAAACCTGTGAGCCACGGGATGCTTTGGGAAGGAAAACCCGTTCACGTGGCTAGGCTATACAGTGCACCCAGATTGTGGGGCCGCACATCCTTTTACTTCAAAACTCAAACTACCCATGTAAAATATTGGCTCGCAGCGAAGTGTAGTAGTACTATTAAAAAAAGGCCGCCCGTATGCTCGCCGAGATCGAACCCACAAAACGAGGTATACACTCGCGACCACTAGTAGTACTCGTTGGAGTACAACGCAACCTAGAATCGCCTTTTGTCGCTAGTAGTAATGCATTACATTGTTCCTTACAAGAAACCCTAATAATGCAAGAAACCACTAAAATGCCAAGAAACTACTACCACTTGCATACGTGGCAGACTTAAGATAAGACTACCTTATCAACCATTGTACATGCTCTTACCAACCAGCCCTACCAAGAAACGACTACTCTACAAAGTGCCGTTATAGGCACGTTTCAACCCATGGCCCTGTTTGGATACTTTTGTTGTCAATCTAACCCTGCCATCCAAACACCACTTTGGTTAGAGTTAGTTCAGGGTTAGAATCTAACTCGAACCTCTGACAGGGCCCATGTCTCCCATTAAGTCAACGCCTTCTATTCGACCGGGCGTTATGACTTGTGGGACCTACATGTCAGTCTGCACAAAAATCCCCGAGTGACCTCCTACCTCCGGCCCATCCACCTAGTTATCCTCGTCCATGGGACGCAGCTACCGCCGCCGCAGAAGGCGAGGTCAAAACTGTCGGCGGTGCGGAGCCCATGTTGCGGCAGCCCGGATGCCAGCTCCGTCCGGCGCTCGCGGCCGCTAGCTAGCCAAGATAGCTCCGTCCAGCTGCTTGTCTGCAAGGTTTGCTAGCTAGATTGGCACGGTAGCGCGGCGGCTTGCTCGCGCGCCGCGCTAAGGTCAGCCATCTGGCTCGAGCGAGCGCCAGTGCAGTGGCTTGCTCGCTCGTGAGTCACGCTCGGGCCAGCACCAACCCGTCGCGGAGGCGGTGCAGCGTCCGGCCCGTCCGGCGGAAGCGGCCAACTCGCTCATCACTGGCACAACCGACGGACACGCATCAGTACTGTTTGAAGTAATGTTCAGGAAAAATAATGATTTGAGGGGGAATAATAGGATAGAAGGTCAGACTTGGGTCCCTTGTGTCAACGGTCAAACAAAATGTGTTGGTTTAAGCTGCCTCGTCAGCACGGACGTGTGGGCCAACCTTGTCATAAATGGGTTTAAACGAACCTAATCGGTAGGAGTACTAGGTAGTAGTTTTTGGCGTGGATTAAGAAATTTTGGGTATGTTTTTGCTATTTTTTGTACAATAGATTCTTCCTAGGGCTGGTTGAAAGTGGTAGTTTTTTTGTTAAATACTCTACATATTGTAAGTAGGAGTGAAAGTTAGGCTTTGGAAGCCAATAAGCAAGGCTAGTTACATAGTGCATATGTGTACATGATTGAAAGTAAATATCAACCATGAGTGACTAATATCTTGATGGAAAACTCGAAACTATGGAATACTAGGGGAAAATGTATGGTTGGAAATACTAGCAATGTTCATGTGCGTTGCAATGAATCATAATTAGAATAATACTTATTCACAAACTTGATACAAAACACTCTAATTTTGATATACATATGTCACTAGAGATATATTATGTTTCAATTAGAATATATTCCTTGGGCTGTTTTGGTGAGGTCGGGGAGGGATGTGGTTGGTTTTAAGATACTAATTATGGGTTTTTCTGCAAATTGGTAGACAAGTGGGATGTTGGTGAGAAAAGGCAACAACTTACCTCACAATCGTTAGATGTAGATCTAATGGTCGGAAGCTTGACGGATGGCGCACACACCATCATCACCAACTTAGTCTTGTGTAGGAGTACTAGCAAGATCCGTGCATTGCACGGAACATCAAGATGCATTTTTTTTTATAAAACACTTGTTGTGGTTGACCCTTGCGGGAGTAATTCCATGTGTAAAAACTAATGATATCTCAAGAAATATGAGATAAGGTGAAGAGGAGTGGGGTGTGGTGGTGATTGGTGGTCGGACTGAGCGGAGGCATGGGCATTGATTGACGGCGCAGCGGCCACCAGGCCAGTTTGTTCCATAGGCTTCCTTTCTTAATTGCTCAACAATGAGGTTTGTTGGAGATAAGGATGAACGAGGGAAAGTCTTGTCTGCAAATGTGGAGAGGGGTGTGGGTATCTTTTAGTTTAATTTCCATCCATCAGATATAGATCGGACGGTCTATATTTCAAGATGGCACACGTACCATCATCACCAACTCGGCTTTTTATAAGAGAAGAAATATAAGTATGGAGATACAACGTATTATCGATACTTGCTTCCGTAAACTAGCATCTACATTCTATTCAATGCCTCGGCATGTGGGGCCTTAGCACAATGACTTCTCGACTGTGCAAAACAAAGGTTTTCCCGTCGCCGATAAGGAGGGGGTGACGGCGGCACGCATTTTGGCTTGCTCTAGTCCTAGTAGTCATACTAGGTGGTCTAAGCACGTGTAGATTTATTCTTTTTCACGTCTCGTGTTCGCCATACTGCCACGGCTGTTGATGAATAGACGGTAAGTTATTCACGGGGAAACCCTTGTTGAGCGTGTTTGCAAGAGGGAGAGAGACAGTGTGAGTGTGTGATATGTTAGAGACTGAGGCAATGATAACAGATTCTTTGTGTCTATTTTTGTGGAGGATAGAGAGAGACATGTACATGGGGCTTTGTGTTGTGTAACGTGGAGACACATATGAAAAATTAGAGAGTGAGTGTGTGAGATACACATGCGGACATGGGGAGAGATGAGGATCCAGATAAATGGGTGTCTGTGCGTGTCTGGGTGTGTTTGTGCACGCGTTTTGTGTGTGAGAGGGAGTGTGTGTATGTGGAGTAGAGAGACCACTGATGATGTAAACCTAGTATAAGGGAACGGGGAATGGTGTGACATGTGCAGTAGCGGGATAGCACGGGTGCGGGCGGGAGCAGACTATTTGGAAGAGACATCGAGAGTGTGTGTGGGAGAGGGTGTGAGAGCGAGAGAGAGAGAGAGCTAGCGACGGAGAGAGAGAGAGAGAGAGAGAGAGGCGAGAGGGGTCATTTGTGTCCATAAATGGCGTATAGATAGGGAGACAATGTTGATATTGTCCGAAATTGGCCTATGAAAAGAGGCCTTAAAGGGAAGCGAAATCATCGTGTGTGTGATAGGGACTTCATGAGAGATCTAGAATAGATGGTGTAGAGAACAATGTGCTAAATCAAGAATGATGATACATTAGGGAGCTATGGAAAGAGTCACGACATATATGTATCTACAGGGAAGGAGTGGGCGGGTCCGCATGTGGGAGAGATAGAAAGAGGAGAGTGGTGCACAAGGAGACAAAGCTGTGCTTGTTTGCGATGGGGGTGGTGTGTGAGGTGAGTCTTGAGAACCACATAACTAGGGAGATAGACGTTTGGGGGCGACGTTTTGTGTGTATGGGAAATATACACTCTACATAGTGTGCGTGCTTGGGTAAGAGAGATAGCGGGAGACCTAGAGAGTGAGGGAAGAGATGTGTGCATGCCCGAGAGACAAAGTGATAGAGACCTATATTGGGGTCCGGACTTTACAAGAGAGAGGGGTGTTAATGTGCTCGTGTGTTAGTGTTTGGGGGAGAGAACGACTTCTATATGTGTGTGTGTGTGTGGTGGTGGGGGTGAGGGGGGGTTGGCTTGGATAAAGAGTGAGGTGTCTATATTTGAGGGACTTTAGCGTAATTGAGATATTGTGCACTCATGGTTGATCAATTTGTTTCACAGTTTGGACTATGAGATAACGATACTTTTGAACATGCGTGATATACCTTGATGTACCAGAATTACAAACCTAAGATTGGAATTTTGGAATTCGACTCCATCATTAGCTTTTGTAATTCATTTAAACGGAGGTACTTTTTTAAGCCGGGATTTCGTGATTTCAAATTCATATATCAAACCTAGATATATACACATACGGGCATGTTCAAACTTTATAATCATCCACTTTATTCATACACATACACATTTTTTCTTTTGTCATCATATTTAGGATAAACACATTTGGATTTTCATATGAATTGGACCGTATGATGGTATTTTCTTGTAGTTGCTCAATGATCCATATTTGAATTGAATGGACAATCTAAGTTTCGATTGGAGACATTGATTTTCAAAACTTGCACATTTTTTTGCATGCAAAACAAACAAATTGTCGGCCATGATATCATAGTCGGCGTCACGAGAGCAAATTACTTATATTTTTAGGCGCCAAAAGCTTTCAAACTTCCCGCTCACATCGAAATATCACGCGCCCGAAAGATTAGCCCTGCGATATTCCTGTTTTACCCCTGCCACATGAACGAAAAAGGGCTGCTTTGGTAAATCCATTGTTTTCCCCTCTTTGCCCCCAACATTCTTCCCCAGAGCCCCTCCCCTTCCCCTCCCGACCCCCAACCACGGCAAGCCACCGAATCTGGTCCTCCGCTACAGCAGTGGACCTCACACCCCGCCAGATCTACCTTCCGCACCTTGGAACCCCCAACTGCCAACTCACCACTTCACCGGAGCCGCTTCAGCGACTGGCTTGTCCACCGCTCCAGATCTCCTTGACCGCCATCATGGTCCACCGCACCGGATCTGCTTAACCGGCACCCTCGTCCACCATAGTGTAGGCCCTTCACTGACTCCCTCGTCCGCCCCATCGCTGGCCCTTCATACAAGCCCTCGTCGCCAGAATGAGATCCGCCTCACCGAAAGCACTGCATACAACACGCCCTTGAAGCCTTCATCCACTTGCCGGACCCGCTCCCACGGACGCCATATTCAACTCCACCGGCCCTGCTTTACCGGCGCGCAGCCTCATCAGGTTATTTCGATTTATACTCCTTTGGTTTTTCTCTTTATCGTTACAACTGTTCACTTACCACGATGAGCTTTCTTGTATGTCGACAGCACCGCAACCGTAGCACCGAGCCGCTTCAGCGACGGGCGATACCGCCCAAACTCAACCGCAACACGAGCACCATCGACAATCCTTAGCTATCATGTATGACAACGATACCCATACACCGCCGAGAATCAGGTACTATTATCCAACGGCCGGTGCCTGTCGGTGTCAAAACCGGCGGATCTCGGGTAGGGGGTCTCGATCTGTGTGTCTAAGGCTAATGGTAACAGGAGGCAAGGGACACGATGTTTTACCCAGGTTCGGTCCCTCTCGATGGAGGTAAAACCCTACTTCCTGCTTGATTGATCTTGATGATATGAGTATTACAAGAGTTGATCTACCACGAGATCGTAGAGGCTAAACCCTAGAAGCTATCCTATGATGATTATGATTGTGTCTCTAAGGACTAAACCCTTTGGTTTATATAGACACCGGAGGGGGCTAGGGTTTACACAGAGTCAGTTACAAAGAAGGAGATCTAATATCCAGATCGCCAAGCTTGTCTTCCACGCAAAGGAGAGTCCCATCCGGACACGGGACGAAGTCTTGAGTCTTGTATCTTCACGGCCCAACAGTCCGGCCAAAGTATATAGTCCGGCTGTCTGGATACCCCCTAATCCAGGACTCCCTCAGTAGCCCCTGAACCGGGCTTCAATGACGATGAGTCCGGCATGTAGATTGTCTTCGGCATTGCAAGGCGGTATCCATCTCCAAATACTCCAAAGTATCTGTTGTGACGAACAGTGTCCGGCTCCCCATCAATGTTGTACCCCTCGGCTCTTGTGCTTCAATAATGGCCATCTCCACGTGTCGAGCGAATACGAAGAGCCGGAGCATTTTCGCATCTGCCACCCCAGCCCTGCAGGCAAACCGTCTATTTGAAGGGACGGGGATCCTCAGATCCAAACCTCACCTTCTTCCCTTGAGCAAGCATCCAACAGAGCACTCCCGAAAAAATCCATTCCAACATGGCCGGTCGCCGCAGCTCCTCTTCTCGCTCCCTTAGCTCTAAGACAGGTGATTGGGAAGAGTGTTCTGTTCCCCATAGTCGTTTAGTAGAGTTGCAGACCCAAGGGTTTCTTCCACCGGCGTTCATGGTCCCCGTCCGAACAGGACTAGCCACCTATGATGGCGGGGAGCAAGCGAAGAGATTTCCTAGCCCATCTCAGGGGGAGCGAGTATGCCTCATCCCATATTTGCTAAGAGGCATAGGGTTTCCAATTCACCCATTCCTCCGCGGGCTCCTGGAGTTCTATGGCCTCCAGCTGCACAACTTCACCCCCGCCTCCGTGCTGCACATCGCAGGATACGTTGCCCTTTGTGAATTATTTCTGGGCTGCGAGGCTCACTTCGGGTTATGGAAGAAGTTGTTCTGCCTCGTTGTCGGGGGTTGAGTGCGACATATGCAAAAGGATGGCTTATCATGGTGGGGGCGAGTAGAACGTTGCTGGTGCCTGAAAACGGGATGAGGCGAAGACATGCACGCCATGGATCTTACCCAGCCTTCGTGGCTCTCCGTGGAGATAACACCCCATCGCTGCTCTGCGGGGTCTCCGCATGATCACTATGGCAAAGTGGGTACAAGGTTGCTCCTTGAGCTGTTTCCTGGAGGTAGGAGAAGGCGAGGCTAGCTCCCTCCTTCCTATGTGATCTGGTCTAGTGCTAAAGGATCGATCACCCACATGCATGGGTGCCCCGGTGCTTATATAGGCCTACCCCTCAGGGGTACAATGGTAATCCGGCTGGGCGCGGGTCCCAGCCGTCTGTCTCTCAGGCCGCCGTCTTCTCCGCCGACTTCTGGGGTCCGCCGACTGGTGGGCCCCGCCGACGGGCCCGACAGGCCTTGTCCGCCGCGGGCGGGTCTTGCCGGCTGCGGATTACTGTAGCCGTGCTTCTAATGACGCTGGCTTGGTCATGGGGTCATGGCAACAGTGCCGCCTGACGGGCGATCACTGTTGCCATTCCCCGTCTTGTCTTGGTTAATGGCGAGCGGGGCCCTTGGGAGGGGCTAGCCGACTCCTAGCCGGCTGTGGGGACCCGCCGTCTCGGGTCGTCTGGAGACAGGTCGTCGTGGGCACAGGGCGCCGCCCACGGGGGCTGATGTCAGGGCTGGCATGGCAACAGTACCGCGCCGGATGGAGATCTCCGTTGGTACGGCGCACTGTGGCCATGCCTGCCCTTCGCAAACGGGGCAGGTATGGGCCGCGCGGTGGCCATACCCCGTCCCGTCCCTTGTTGCGAAGGCAGGAGGCGGTTGGAGTCGCGGGCCGACTCCCCATAGTCGGCTTCTCTGGAAGCCGCCAGTTTAGGAGTCGGCTTATCTCGAAGTCGTCCCTGGGACTCGGCCGCGAGGCGATCGGCCTTGCCGCCCGACTCTCAAAGGCGGCTCTTCATCTTGGGGTCTTGAGGCGCAGCCTACCCGATGTCTTGAAAGGTTCAGGCTCGGGTTAGCCTACCGTGGCCCATTACTCCGGCAGTAGTCCCCGGCTGGTGAGGCGCCGATGGTGACATGTCGAGGAGCCTCAACAGTTTCATCCTTCCGACGATGGAATTGGCCTTGCTCGCCGTCCTCCCCTAGGCCGACTAAGCCGAGTCGGACTCATGAAGGCCGTCTTGCCCTTAAAGAGTTTGAAAGTCGTAGTGGGATCCGGTGCAGCGTGCGATAAGCTTCGAGCGGTGCCAGCGGCGGGTCGATCTGCGCACCCGCAGCGGCAGGACAGGCCGTCAGCGGGACCCGCCACTACCGCGCCTCGGCACGCGAACGGATCTGTTGCGGCCGTGCGGACGGTTGGGGTTCCCACGTCGTAACTGCACAGTAACTTCGTGTGGTAAATCGTGGGGGACGTGGGGTCCTGGGCGCAGTTAATCCCACGTCCGCCCCATCGGCTTCTCAGCCCATGAGCCTATAAGTAGGTGGGAAGAGGGGGACGGCGAAGCACGCGCGCCCATCTTCCCTGCTCCCTCCGCTTCCTCTTGCTTCTTCCTCCTCTCGCCGCCGCCGCGCCGAACCACGCCACGCCCCCAGCGATGAGCTCTTCCTCCGCCGCCGCACCTCCTGCCGTGCGCTCCGGTAATGGGGCGGCACCGAGGTGGACGGCGACCACATCGATTTCGCCATAAGACGCCGCCGTCTCCCGGCAAGCACCTAAGTGCGGGCCCGTGCAGCGGCCCGGGGAAGTATCGCCCGGCGCCGGAGGAGGGCGGCGGGTCATATTCCGCTTCGCACCTCATCTGCGCGCCTAGGGCTGCCGCGGCGGCTTCCTCCGCTCCTTGTTGGAGTTCCACGGGCTCCGCCGCACCACCTTACCCTGAACACGGTGGTGCTGCTGGCCGCCTTCGCCACCTTGTGCGAAGGCTTCCTCGGCGTTCTCCCCACCATCGAGCTATGGGGGGAGTTCTTCCAGTCCAAGCTCGGCACGCACGTCGCCGGCGTGCCGGCCCAGTGCGGCGCCTTCATCGCGATGCGGAGATCGACGGCCGACAACCCGTTTCCCGCCATCGCGCTGATTAAGTCGGTGAAGATGTGGCAGCGGTCCTACTTTTATGTGAAGAACGTCGCCGCAGAAGGCGACTGGGTCAATCATCCGCCTTACGAAGCGGCGCGCGACCGGGAGCCTCCTCAGCTGGTCCCTCCGGGCCAGACGCCGACTCACCGGTGCCGCCGCCGTCAGCGTGACTCGATCTTGGCAGCGGTCGGAGGGTTTGACCGGGCCGACCTGCTGGCCGCCGTGGTAGCGCCGAGTCCTCCCGCTCCAAGGCCGACCTCATCTGATTTGTCAGATGAGCGGCCACCGGGACCCAAGCCGGATGTGCTCCAAGGACCTGCCCCACGCGGAGGTGGCGAACATGGTGAACTACATCGCGAACTGCAATCTCACGGCGGATTGGCGGTTCGGCAAGGAGCCGTACTCACGCGCCAACCCCCCGCCTGTTGTAAGTCGTCTCTCTTCTTCTTACATCTTCTTTTCAGCCGAATCTGACTTCTGATCTTATTTGTTTTTTCGAGTCAGAACCCCCTCATCCAGCCTTCAGCCGGCACCATGGGACCGGCCCGTGACTTCGTCCCCGACCGCGCAGAGAGCGACGTTGACGGCCCTGACTTGGGGGCAGCGGCGATGGAGGCCGATGCCGAAGGAGGAGGAGGAGGATGGGGAGGCGGCTTCAGGCCCTCGGCCACTTTTGCCGACTGGCCTGATGACGATGCTGAGGGGAAGTCGCCCCGGGCCACCACTCAAAGGTCGGCCAGCCAAGCGCGAATTCCTCCGCCGGCTTGGATGGTCAAGGCGGCGTGAAGAAGCGCCGGGCCGGGCCGAGCTTGCTTGGCGGCCAGTCGAAGAGGTTCAAGGGGACGGCCGCTGCGACCAAGCGGGAGGAGGCGGTCGCAAAGGCCAACCGCTTCGGCAAGGAAGTGAAGAAGCCGCCGCTGGTCTCTGCGTAAGTGCTTCCGCCTTTGTCTTGTTTTCTTCTAGTGAATCTTGTCCAAATCTTTTACATGCCTTACTTTCTTCAGGGCTCCCCTTACTTTTGAGAGGGTCGCCGCCGCCTCCATCATGGGGTCGGCAGAGATGTCCGCCACTACTCGGCAGATTGACCCCGCCGCCGAGCTCCGGGAGGCGACGGAGCAGAACGCGCAGGAGAAGCGCGACGAGGAAGAAGCCGCCCGCCTGGAGAAGGCGGAGGCCGAGAAGGCGGCTGCCTCCGCCCAGAGGAAGCTGGATGAGGCCGAAGCCGCCATCGCGGCAAAACGGCGAGCTGAGGAGGCCGCGCACCGCCAATCGGCGTTGTTCGTCATCCCGCTGAGCTCCACGCCGCCGCCCCCGGAGTTCATAGGGCAGACTGGGGGAGTCGGCGGTGAGCACCCCATCATGGAGACGGAAGGCGGCGAGACCTCCATGCCGGACACGGCCGTGCCGCCACCGCCGCCTCCGCCGCCGTCTAGGAGTGCGCAAGGTGAACACCCGGCAGACCCGCTGGTGCCGCCGACCAAAGACGAGGCCGTGGCGAAGCTGCTCCTTCAGGTCGCCTCGCCGGTGTGCCGCCGGAAAAGCGATTTGGTATACGCCCCTATGCGAGCATCGGCGCCGCCATCCGGCCATCGGGCGAAGCAACGAGTGCCGCGCCCGTTGGGTGGGTGCGAGGAGGCAACGCAGGTCCGCTGAACCAGGCGCTTCTGGACGTTCAGGCGAAGCTGCGAGCCGAGGGCGACGCCATTCAGAACTGCACCAAGGCGCATCTGGCGTCGCGAGCAGCCGTCCGGGTATGCTTTCTTCTTTTGACTTTGTTTTTCTTGTTCTTCTCTGTGGGGGCGCGCCAGCGCACCCACTGGGTGTAGTCCCCGAGTTTCGGGCCGGCTGCTGAGCAGGCGGCTCGAAACTCCATCTGGTGAGTTCCAAATATTTACCTTTGTCTAAAATACTTATCACAGGAGTATCACAACCTCCGCGTCACTGCCTTCAACCGCAATGTTGAGGCGCTGGGCAAGCGGACTGCCGACTTGTCGGAGAGCCAGAGTGAGTCCTCCTTCTTCTTCGCGGGGGCGCGCTGGCGCACTCGCGGGCTGTAGTCCCCGAGATTCGGGCCGACTGCTGAGCAGTCGGGCCGGATCTTCCCGGCGACCTTCTTTGTTGACGAATTAACGTCCTCTTTCTTTTTATTCTTCAGAGGCCAACGCCGCTCTTCAGCAGTAGCTGGGCGAAGCCAACACCGCCTTGTGTGCCAAGGGGGAGGAGTGCAGCAAGCTCGTCGCAGAGCGCGACCTGCTGGCTGCGCAGCTGGCGGAGCAAAGGGAGCTGCTTAAGAAGGCGCAAGACGAGGCGGAGAAGAAGGAGACTGCTCTCTGGCGAGTTGACGGCGCTCCCCCTGGACCGACAAGGAGGCCTTCTTGACCTCCGGCTTCCATGAGATCGAGGACATCGTCGACGGTGAGTTTCTTTATTTTCTTTGTTTGAGCCGCTGACTATAGGTCAGGCTGACTCCTGATTTTTTAACTTTCTTCTTTTTTGTCTTGGCAGACTTCTTTCCTGGCCACACGCAGGTGGCCAATCAAGCCATCGAGGCCGATCGCGAGGCGCGGAGGGCAACTGGTGCGGAGATTGCCGCCAACGCCCCCCGGACCCTTGATGAGCAGCTTCTGAGCATCGAGGCTCGTCTGCGGCCGGCCCATCGGATGCTGCGCCGGCTTCAACGTGTTGGCGCCCAGGCGATTGCTGCCTTGTGGCCAGACATGCCGGTTCTCACAGACTCGGTCGGACTGCCGACTGGCTGGAGGTCGCGGCTGGCCGTCTTGAGGCTTGGAAGGGTTCCTCGGCCCGGGCTGGAGCACGCCGGGCCTTGGAAACTGTCAAGGCGTGGTATCCAGGGCTGGACCTAGACCGGCTGGCCACGTTCCGGTCAGAGGCCCAGGCGGAGCTGATGGCTGTGGAAGACGCCCTCATCGAGCGTGCGGCGGCGATCGCCGACTACACAGACACCAGCGTCTTCGTCCCTGAGCGGGCTGAAGACGGCGGGGAGGCGCCGCCGTAGTGGTTCGGGATGAACCCGGATTACGACGAGGACTCAGCGGAGGTGATCGGCTCCAGCGCCGAGGAGGAAGGCGAGGCGGAGGACGGAGGTGAGACGGAGGCGCCAGAAGACGGAGCGGACGACCAGCCTCAGCTCAACTGCGCCTCCAGCAATGAGCCGCGCCCGACCGGGCCGGCTGCCGCCGGAGACGATCAAGCCGAGACTGCGCAGCCGGGCGCCCCGGCGCCTGACACCGCCGTCTCTTCCGACCCTCTGAACCTGTCTGCCGCTTCCTAGGCTGCCGTCTTGCCTTTATTTTATCTGCTTTAGTAGTCTTTGAAGAACTTGTTAATTCGCACAATTCCACCCGCGGGGTGTATTTTGAACTTTTGCTTGAAGATTCGGAACAAGGGCCTAAGTTATGTAAATATTTATCCGAATTCTATCTTTCCTTGCTCATTGCTCCTTTGGCTTTTTCCTTTGCCGCCTTCCCTTAGTCGCCGCCTTGCCAGTCGGACAACCGGAGTTCTGGGAGCTTGCGGGGCCACTTTGCCGGTCGCACTAACTTGAATCTCCGCCTTCATGGAGGAGTCGGCTGTGGCGTACTTGTCTGCTATGATCAGCAGTTCGTCGAGGGTCTCCGGCTCGTCGCAGAGGAGCTTGTGCTTGAGGAGGGTGCCTTCTCTGCACCCGGCAGTGAAGTACTCGATAGCCTGCACCTCGTGCACGCCCTCGCAGGAGTTCCGAAGCTCGGCCCAGCGCGTGAGGTAGTCGCGAGTCGACTCGTCGGGGCCTTGCACGCACAAGGAAAGCTGGCGAGGCTTGGGAGGTCGCTTATGCGTGCTTGTGAAGTTGCGGGCGAAGGCTTGGTGAAGTCGACCCAGGTGTCGATGTTGCGGGGCTTCAGTTGTTCAACCATGTCCGGGGCGTGCCACGGAGCATGAGTGGAACATACTTTCTGACAACACGCTTGTTGCCGTTAAGCTATGTTGACGGCCGTGGAGTAGTCAACCAGCCAGTCTTCCGGCTTCACGGTGCCGGTGTACTTGGGCGTATCTCGGGGGAGCGTGAACCCTTTGGGAAAGGGCTCGTCTCGGATGCGAGGTCCGAAACAGGGCGGACCCTACTCATCTTCTTCTTCCAGCGCTAGGGATCGGTGGAGTCGGTCGATCTGGTGGCGGGCGTCATTTTCTCCGACTCCCTCTCGGCGGCCAAGGCGGTCGCCGAGAGTCGGATGCTCGACGGGTGGCGGGGAGACTCGCCTTTCTTTGCGAGGAGGAGGAGGCAAATAGTCGTCCCTCCGCTCCACCGCTCTTGGGCGGCCGTCTTGGTCGCGCTCGATGGTGATGCGAGTCCGACTGTGGCTGACAGCCGGATCCTTGTCTTTTTCTTCGCGGACACCGCCCGATCGGCGTCCGAGACGTCAGCGCCTTGATCTCGGCGGGAGGCGGGTCGTCGTTTTGTCGTTCTTGGCGCCTACGTGCGGCGGCAGCCGACTTCATTCTGCGCGGCAGCCGCGTCGAGGAGCTGCTGGACTCGCTCCGTCATCAGGCGGCGCTCTTCACCCTCGAAGTTGTCTAGCTCGTCCGCCGCCGCCTGGGCGGCGCGGATGTTCTCCGCAGGCGTGGCGTATACAGGGCGATTGGCCCCGAACAGGTTGGCGATGGCCACGCTGCGTCTTCTGGACCGCGCCTAGGCGGCTAGGGCCAGATTGGGGCGGCGAGCATACGCCTGTCGCGATCCATCTCACGCTAGTAGGCTTCGACAAGCGTCTCATGCTTGCCGGCTTCTTGCGCCTTCGGACGAAAGCTGAAGGCGGCGCGCCTTCCAGCGTCTCGGCGTCGGCGCTTTACCGAATAGGCGCCCGCCAGGTCTTGCAGAGCCGCCGAGTGGGCTCGCGAGCTCCTTCACCGGGATGCTCGCCGTGACTGATGACGAGCACCTCCATGACGGTGCTTCCGTCGCTCTCCGCGTGAGGGAGCGGCTCGTCGTAGACCACTACGTTGGTGGGGAACGCGTCGAGCGACGCGGTGTCGGAGTCGACCAGCATTGGGTCGGTGGAGCCTATGGACTCCAAGTCCACGGCAGGCTCGCCGGCGACGTGGAGTTGGTGAATGAGGCCCGAAAGGAGGCTCTCGGGGTCGCCCGTGCCTACGTCGGAAGCAGGCTCGTCGGAGAGGCAAACCTCGCCGACAAGTTCGGCGAGGCAGCTGGCTGCGCAGGCGATCTCAGCGCCGTGCAGCGCGTCGGCGCAGACTCCGTCTGGCGTGCCGGGCTGGCTGCGCTCACCGGAGAAAAAAGGGTTCCCGTCTAGAGCAGGTCTCCGACGACGGTGCACCTCGCCCACGGTGGGCGCCAAATGTCGGGGTTGGGTACGACATATGCCAAAGAATGGCTTATCATGGTGGGAGCGAGTAGAATGTCGCCGGTGCCCAGAAGCGGGATGAGGCGAAGACATGCACGCCGGCGGATCTTACCCAGCTTCAGGGCTCTCCGTGGAGATAACACCCCTACTGCTGCTCTGCGGGGTCTCCGCATGATCACTATGGCAAAGTGGGTACAAGGTTGCTCCTTGAGCTGTTTCCTGGAGGTAGGAGAAGGCAAGGCTAGCTCCCTCCTTCCTATATGATCTGGTCTAGTGCTAAAGGATCGATCACCACATGCATGGGTGCCACAGGGGCTTATATAGGCCTACCCCTCAATGGTACAATGGTAATCCGGCTGGGCGCGGGTCCCAGCCGTCTGTCTCTCAGGCCGCCGACTTCTCCCCGACTTCTGGGGTCCGCCGACTGGTGGGCTCCGCCGACGGGCCCGAAAGGCCTTGTCCGCCACGAGCGGGTCTTGCCGGCTGCGGATTACTATAACCGTGCTTCTAATGACGCTGGCTTGGTCATGGGGTCATGGCAACAGTGCCGCCGCCTGACGGGCGATCACTATCGCCATTCCCCGTCTTGTCTTGTTAAAGGCGCATGGGGCCCGTGGGAGGGGCTAGCCGACTCCTGGGGGCCGACTCCCAACGGGTCCGTCTTGTGGCACTCTCGCCGTCTTCTGTATCCCTGCCGGCGTGGGGACCCGCCGTCTCTGGAGTCGTGCAGACAGGCCGTCGTGGGCACAGGCGCCGCCTGTGAGCTGATGTCGAGGCTGGCATGGCAGCGATGCAGCGCGCCGGATGGAGATCTCCGTTGGTACGGTGCACTGTGGCCATGCCTGCCCTTCGCAAATGGGGCAGGTATGGGCCGCGCGGTGGCCATACCCCGTCTCGTCCCTTGTTGCGAAGGAAGGAGGCGGTTGGAGTCGCGGGCCGACTCCCCATAGTCGGCTTCTCTGGAAGCCGCCAGTTTAGGAGTCGGCTTATCTCGAAGTCATCCCTGGGACTCGGCCGTGAGGGGCAGTCGGCGGCCTTCCCGCCGACTCTCAAAGGCAGCTCTTCATCTTGGGGCTTGAGGGGCACAGCCTACCCCGATGTCTTGAAAGGTTCAGGGGCTCGGGTTAGCCTACCCGTGGCCCATTACTCCGACACTCGTCCCTCGCAACCATGGGGAATCCATATGTCAAGTGGGCGGAGCCGAAATATGGCGCGTCGCCGAGACCGGATACCTGTCCGGTACTCCAAAGAAGGCACCTGAAAACTGGCCCTTGGAGTGGTTTTATGTTGATGACGTTCCCCTTCCGGATCTAATCCGGTGGGGCCTCCCTGAGTTCAATAACGCTCCACCGAAGGCACGCCGAAGTTGGCGCCCTCAGGGCCCCCAAGAGGAGGATACCAGAGAAGTACACTTCCTGATGAGCAGGATAAAGATACTGGCCAAATCAGGGCTGACAATAGTCGAGGTTATAGCAATATGCATAATGCGGGGGGTGTAGCCACTTCAATATCGGCGGAAGCCCATGTGTCACTACAATGGGGAAGATGATGCCACCCGCTGTGGTCGTAAAGGTCCGGACTCCGTCACTGCTCTGACGAGAATATTGTCCGATTTGTATAAAGGAGAAGAAGAAGAATTCCTTCGTATTAAACCGCGGGATGGATTTTCCATGTACAACCCCCCAAGCTGGGTAAGTTGTCACTCTTTCCCCCACTCTATTCGTTCTGGCGCTCTTCATCAAGATCATTAACCTCGATACTTACGGCGAGGAGGCGGGGAGGGCCGTGGAAGGATTCAACAGCCCCTCCCTGCAGCCAGAGGACCCCGCAAGGGCCTTCGATCCAGGACTTGAAGAAGATCCGGATATATCTATGTAGCTTGTCCATGGGACGTTTTATAAGGCCAGCCGCGATGGCGCCTCGGTGGCTATTGTCGCCGACTATCCTGGACTGCTACCTGCACCGCGTGTAAGCAAAGCCGAAACCTTATCCTCTGAAGAGGACTCCTTTCCTGATGCCATGCCTTATGCATAAAATATCGTATTTTGTAGAGACGACCATCAGAACACGGCGCCGAGCCCCTGGGGGCTCGTCGGCAAAGGGCGTCCGGAAAGGGCAGGCTTAAGAGGAAGGCGGTTAGGGCCGAAACGCCGTTACAGAGGTATGGTAAAAACCTGCTCTGTAATTATCATGCTTGAAGTGTAACAGCGTCCTTCTTGTTCTGGCAGAAAGAGGAGTCACCGGACTATATCCGGAGATCCTGCCGGTCATGACTCTACCAGCCGGATTCCAGAACCGGCTTCGAGAGAGGAGGCCGATGCGGGGCCGACGCAAAATTGTCCTCCGACAGAGGATGCGGATATGCTCTCCACCACAAATTCCGAAGTAGAGAGTGCCATGAATCACCGACGCCGATGGGTCGTACTTCGTAATAGCATCTTTTCTGAAGAGGCATTTAATGCTTTCAATTCGGGAGATGCATACATCCGAGCTGCTCAAGGCGGGCTCGCCTGAGTGACGGACTAGTATGCAAAAGATATACGGGTAAGGAAATTTGATAAGCATGTATAGCAGTAGCCCCTGAGACTTGAAACGGTTGGAACAACTGATTTAAGGATCATTTTATGCACAGTTTCTTGTAGAGAAGAATACCCAATTGTCTCAAGAGCTGGAGGAGTGCAAGACCCAGCTGAGGGCCGCGGTTGCCAAACTAGAGGAATCCCAGAAGGCCTCATCTGGTAACATTTGTCTCAATAGAGAAATCTTAAAGGAATATACCAGTTAGCAATTGGCTTGCTTCATAAGTCTAACAGAAAGTTTTGCAGACAATCTCGGGACGAATCCGGAGATCGTAAGAGATAGCGAGTCGCATCTCCAAAGACAGCTGAAGGTTCGCGAGTGTGTGCCTACACAGGTTAAGCAGGAGAAAAAGAATCTCCAAGATGCCAATGTCCGGCTGGGCGTCGAATTATCAGATGTTTGAGCTCAGCTGGCGGACTCCGTAAAGGAGAACAGAAGGCTTCGTAGTGGCATTTATGGTAAGTGCCTAAACGAACTGCAGTACAGTTCGGCGAGGAAGCATATTAAAAGAGTTTATACCTGTAGGTATGTTGACGGGCCGTCTGAAGCGGAGATGCCAGCGTCGCGAGCGATTCTTGCAAGATCTCTCACGGTACCGCGAGCGAGTTGGCGGGTGATGCAGGGTATTGCCCAGGCCTTGTGGCCATCCACTTCCCTGCCAAGAGGCATGGGGGAGCTCATGGATATGCTCCAAGGAGCATGGCGGCGCTTCCGGTTGAGGAAGATTTCAGCCTGCCGACAAGGTGCAAGGGAAGCCTGGGCCATGGTGAAGACGCGCTACACCAAGCTTGACCCAAACCATATGGCCGAAGTCGGACCGGCGGGGCCAGATGGGCAAGAAATTCCCGTGAGTCTGGTGTATAACCAGGTAGCGTTAGCCGCAAAGTATTCCCACAGGATTTCAAGCTAGATAGCCTATTGGATGCATAGAGGAAGAATATAGTCAGTCCAAGTGACTATGTAATTCAATGGACATATGTAGTCCCTAGCCGGATTAAAAATCATTTGTCATGGCGAACCTTTTTGCTTCGGCCCCCGGAGCCGACCGTCCGGGGTGTATCCGAATACTCGGCTTCGATTATGCGAACCGGGTATGCGTGGAAACCAGGCATAGGGGTCATAAGTGCTTGAACGGACAAGTACCCAACTAGTTATGTTTACATGGGTAGTAATAAACACCTTCCAGGGAGAATAGTTCCGCTAGGGGTTCCTTTTCCTGGGTACGCATGCATCGATGGGCATGTCCGGACTGCGAACAGAAACGCAGGATACAAAAACTTCTGGGGTTCACGTTGTAATCAACGAAAGAAACATCTTTTGTTCACCGACCGAATATTCCCTTAAGAACGCTAGCTTTCGGCTTCACCCAGTCTGAGGTACACATCCAGCTGAACCGACAGTAACAATCGCAAAGGTGCTCCCCTTATGCCCTAGCCGAATTAACGGGAATGTAGGGCATAAACACAAGAGCCAGGCAACCCAGCATGGCCACATCTTAAGTCATATCAATGCATATAATGGTGAAGAAAAGGCACATATGGAAAAATAACGCATATGTGATAGGCAAGACGCCATGAAAGTAATTACATTTAGCTTCCGTATAGGAAGCCCCCAGGTATGGTTTACCCACGTGGTGCAGCCGGAGTGATACGAGCATCTGCACTGTATTGAATACTTTGTGTGAAGAAGGAAAAAGGCGAGAAAGGAAAAAGGGGAGGAACATAATTAAAAGGGGCGGGGGTAAGGAGACGAACACTGAGTTCGGCACTAGGCGTAGAATCTCCGGAGTCTGGCCGCGTTCCATGGGTTCGGCTCGAGTCTATAAAGGGATGCATTACATAGGCGGTACGCTCCTCTGGTGAGAACTTTATCAATAATGAAGGGACCCTCCCACTTAGGTTTGAGCTTGTCCTTCTTCTTCTCCGGTAGGCGTAGAACAAGTTCGCCAATATTATAAGTTTTGGCCCGCACTTCTCTGCTTTGATACCGTCGAGCCTGCTGCTGATAGAATGCAGAACGGGCTTTTGCGACTTCGCGCTCCTCCTCCAGGGCATCTAAGTTGTCCTGCCAATCTAACTCGTCTTCCTTCTCTTCGTACATGCACACGCGAGGTGAGTCATGGATTATGTCGCAGGGTAGTACTGCTTCTGCGTTGTACACCATAAAAAATGGTGTGTATCCGGTGGTGCGATTCGGCGTGGTCCGCAGCCCCCAGAGTACGGAGTCGAGCTCCTCGACCCAGTGCGTGTCCGATTCCGTCAAGGAGCGCACTAGTCTGGGTTTGATGCCGCTCATGATGAGACCATTTGCACGTTCGACTTGGCCGTTTGTTTGGGGATGGTAGACGGAGGCGTAATCGAGTTTTATGCCCATGTTGCCGCACCAAGTTTTCACTTCATTGGCTGTGAAGTTCGAGCCATTGTCAGTGATGATGCTGTGTGGGACGTCGTAACGGTGTACAACCCCTGATATGAAGTCTATCACTGGTCCGGATTCGGCCGTTTTAACTGGTTTGGCTTCTATCCATTTGGTGAACTTGTCCACCATGACCAATAAGTATTTTTTCTTATGGCTTCCCCCTTTAAGAGGTCCGACCATATCCATCCCCCAGACCGCGAAGGGCCAAGTAATGGGGATTGTTTGGAGAGCGGTAGGGGGCATATGACTCTGATTGGCAAAGAGCTGGCAACCAACACAGTGTTGGACATGGTCCTGTGCGTCTGCCCGGGCTGTCGGCCAATAAAAGCCTATACGGAAGGCCTTGCTGACAAGTGCCCGAGCCGCAGCGTGGTGCCCGCCGAGTCCGGCATCGATTTCAGCCAAGAGCTGCCGCCCTTCATCTTCGGAGATGCATCTTTGGAGCACTCCGGTGCACTTTTCTTATAGAGTTCTCCCTCATGGACTTTGTAGGCCTTGGAACGCCGCACAATACAACGTGCTTCATTTTGGTCCTCGGGGAGCTCCTGCCTATTTAGGTAGGCCAAGAAAGGCTTGGTCCACGAGGCGATTACAGCCATGATTTCGTGGGCTGAAGGTGTTATTTCGGTGGCGGAGCCTCAGATTACGTCAGATGGTTCGGAATCTGGGGTTGTATTCGGATCCGGGCTAGTGTTGCCGGACTCCCCTTCCCATACCATGGATGTCTTGAACAGCCTTTCCAGGAATATGTTAGGTGGGACAGGGTCGCGTTTAGTGCTGATGCGGGCGAGGATATCTGTCGCTTGATTGTTTTCGCGAGCCACATGGTGGAATTCGAGCCCCTCGAACAGAGCTGACATTTTGAGGACGGCATTACGGTAGGCCGCCATTTTCGGATCCTTGGCATCAAAATCTCCGTTTATTTGTGATATTGCGAGGTTTGAATCCCCGCGCACTTCCAGGCGTTGAATGCCCATAGAGACTGCCATCCGAAGACCATGCAACAGAGCCTCGTATTCGGCTGCGTTGTTGGAGTCTGTGTATAATATTTGGAGTACGTATTGGACCGTGTCTCCGGTGGGGGAAGTCAGGACTACACCTGCTCCCAATCCGGCCAGCATTTTAGAGCCATCGAAGTGCATGATCCAATTAGAGTACGCGCCGTACTCTTTAGGGAGTTCGGCTTCTGTCCATTCGGCAACAAATTCAGCCAGTACTTGCGACTTAATGGCCCGCCGTGGTTTGTATGTTATGTCAAACGGAAGGAGCTCGATGGCCCATTTAGCAATCCGCCCCGTAGCGTCGCGGTTGTTTATTATGTCGTTGAGTGGTACTTCGGAGGTCACCGTAGTCGAACACTCCTGGAAGTAGTGTCGTAGCTTCCGGGATGCCATGAAGACCGCGTATGCTATCTTTTGATAGTGTGGGTATCGTGATTTGCATGGGGTGAGGAACGTGGACACGTAATATACCGGCTTTTGGAGCAGGAATTTGTATCCGTCTGCTTCTCGTTCGACGACGAGCACTTCGCTTACAACTTGATGTGTTGCAGCTATGTACAATAGCATAGGTTCGCCAATATTTGGCGCTGTCAGAACTGGATTACTGGCCAATAAGGTATTTATTTCATCCAGTTCGGCTGCGGCTGCATCCATCCACACAAAGTGTTCGGTGCGTCGAAGAAGGTGGTAAAGAGGTAGTGCCTTTTCTCCTAATCGGGAGATAAAGCGGCTTAAGGCAGCCACGCATCCAGCTAGTTTCTGTATATGCTTGAGGTTTGTTGGGATAGCCAACTGTGACAGAGCTTGGATTTTTGCCAGATTTGCTTCGATTCCTCTATTGGAAACAATGAAGCCGAGCAACTTCCCGGATGGTACGCCGAAAACACATTTTGCCGGGTTTAGCTTGATGTCGTATGTTCCGAGGTTATCGAATGTAAGCCTCAAGTCATCTATTAGGGTTTCGACGTGTCTTGTTTTTATGACCACGTTGTCGACATATGCCTCCAATGTTTTGCCGATTTCCTTCTCCAGGCATGTTTGAATCATGCGTTGATAGGTTGCGCTGGCATTTTTAAGCCCGAAAGGCATAGTGTTGAAGCAGAAAGGACCATATGGCATTATGAAGGCCGTTGCGGCTTGGTCGGACTCTGCCATCTTTATTTGATAGTATCCGGAGTATGCGTCGAGGAAACATAGTGAGTCATGTCCTGCGGTGGCGTCGATGATTTGGTCGATGCAAGGGAGGGGGAAGGGATCCTTGGGGCAAGCCTTCTTGAGGTCTTTGAAATCTACGCATAGGCGCCAGGATTTGTCCTTCTTTGGAACCATTACCAGATTTGCCAGCCAATCCAGGTGCTTGATATCTCTGATGAATCTGGCCTCAAGTAGATTGGCTAGCTCTTCTCCCATGGCTTGCCGTTTAGGCTCTGAGAAGTGCCTAAGAGTCTGTTTGACTGGCTTGTATCCTTTCAGTATATTGAGGCTGTGTTCAGCCAGCCTGCATGGGATGCCCGGCATGTCCGAAGGATGCCAGGTGAAAATGTCCCAATTCTCGCGTAGGAAGTCCCGTAGTGCGGCGTCCATTGTGGGGCTCAAATGTGTCTCGATGGAAGCTGTCTTCGTGGGGTCCGTTGGACGGACCTGGAATTTGACTATCTCGTCTGCGGGTTTAAATGACGTGGACTTGGGTCATTTGCCGAGTATCACGTCGTCCCTGTCCACTGTGGCGCGCAGCGTTGTTAGTTCATCGGTACGCTAGGGCTTGGATAATGCTTCGAGGGCTAGCGCTGCGATTTTATTTTCGGTAGCGAGTGCGACGTCGGATCAACAGCTAGAGTGATGATTCCATTGGGTCCGGGCATTTTAAGCTTCATGTACCCGTAATGGGGTATAGCTTGAAAGCTTGTGAATCGTCCGCCCTAAAAGAGCGTGGTATCCGCTGCTGAAAGGAGCCACTTGGAATGTGATTTCTTCGGACCTGTAATTCTTTGGGGTGCCGAATACCCCATCGAGTGTGATTTTTCCCGCACACCGTGCCTCCCGACTAGGGATGATTCCCCTGAAGGTTGTGCCGCTTTGCTCAATGCGGCTTTTATCAATTTCCATCTTGTTGAGTGTTTCTTCATAGATCAAGTTTAACCCGCTTCCACCGTCCATGAGTACTTTAGTGAGCCGAAATCCGTCCACGACTGGGCTAAGGACCAAAGCGGTGGTGCGGACTATGCGGAATTGAGGTTAAATCACCGCCTTTGAAAGTTATAGCAGTGTCGTTCCACGGATTTATTTTTGCCACGTGGCAGATTTCAGCGAAGTTTTGATGAGCTCGCTTGCCCCTATTATTTGAGGAGAATGTCTCAAAGACTGTCAGTACCGCATTGTTGTCTTCGGCGGGATGTTGCTCTACTTTATGGCTTACAAGAAGATCCTCGCCGCTTTTTGCTACCTGCCGGAGTATCCAACATGCTCTAAGGCTATGCGTTGGCGTAGTATCCAGCGTGCTGTGAATTTTGCATGGCCCATTGAGCCATTCTTCCAATACGGTTCCATTACTTGGAGTGGGCTTTGGTTTTTTTGGAATTGGATCGGGCAACTTACGAGGGTTTGCCCTTTTAGCTCGGACAAAGGATTTAGTGAGAGCCGGATTATCCCAAAAGTCTGTTTGGGTTTTCCAGGTGCTTTCCATCACACAGTATTTCTGTACTATGGCTGCTAAGTCGGCAAAGTGTACTATGTCACGGCGACTTATAGCATTAAGCATCCCTTTGCTCGTGTAGTTTTTGCAGAAAAGTGAGATTGCGTCTTCCTCGCGACAGTCCTTGACCTTGTTTATCACAAGGAGGAATCTGGCCCAGTAGCGATGTACTGTCTCTTGGGGCTCTTGTCTGATATGGGAGAGACGGCTTAAGTCTGGGTGGGTGGGTGTAGTTAAATCTGGATTTTGATCCGATCTAACGCCCAGGGGCAGAGGAGCTTCCGGTCTTGGCAACTCGGGCTCCGGGGTGCTGCCCGATTTTTCTGGCCCGTTGCCCGATTCTAAGTTTGGGGCCTGGGTCATGTCCTCCCACGAACGGGTAACCGGCTCAGAGAGCTCGGTAATCCGGACATAGTTCGTCCTCAAAATAGAGGGATAATCCATGTGTGGCTCCTCCACCACCGCTATCTCATGGGTGACCGGTGGAGATTTAATATCCCTTTGGTCGGGTTTAAGCCCAATCCAATCATAGTCTGTACCAAGAGCTCATTAAGGGAGGAGAGCTCCGTTGGATCCATCTGTTCGGCGAGTTCCGAGTTGACGTGGAGGCTGTTTTTGATGACCCGAGAGGCCATCGTCGGTGCTGAAGCCGATCGGGCGGCCATGACGAAGCCGCCTAGTCGGAGAGTTTGGCCTACCGCCAGTGCTCCCCTAGAGGTGATGTTGTCCTTGACAACGAGACGGGCCATCGAGCCTTGCAGCGACGACACAGAGGAACTCTCGATGAAAGCACCAATGTCGGTGTCAAAACCGGTGGATCTCGGGTAGGGGGTCCCGATCTGTGCGTCTAAGGCTAATGGTAACAGGAGGCAAGGGACACGATGTTTTACCCAGGTTCGGGCCCTCTCGATGGAGGTAAAACCCTACTTCCTGCTTGATTGATCTTGATGATATGAGTATTACAAGAGTTGATCTACCACGAGATCGTAGAGGCTAAACCCTAGAAGCTAGCCTATGATGATTACGATTGTGTCTCTAAGGACTAAACCCTCCGGTTTATATAGACACCGGAGGGGGCTAGGGTTTACACAGAGTCGGTTACAAAGAAGGAGACTAATATCCGGATCGCCAAGCTTGTCTTCCACGCAAAGGAGAGTCCCATCCGGACACGGGACGAAGTCTTGATTCTTGTATCTTCACGGTCCAACAGTCCGGCCAAAGTATATAGTCCAGCTGTCCGGATACCCCCTAATCCAGGACTCCCTCAGCGCCTACGTTCACTTTCCTAGCATAAACACCGCACCTTTGAATTTCTTCAGGGCATCATTCAATTTTTCATGAGACGCGTTATTCTGCTTGCACATGTAGGGCCATACTTCTAGCAGTGAACATTTTACATGTGCTAAATTACATACCAGTGCACATATAGTTAATATGCTTTAGTTTTTTCCTAAGTAGTCCCTCCGTTCCAAAATAGATGACCCAACTTTGTACTAACTTTGTACTGAAGTTAGTACAAAGTTGAGTCATCTATTTTGGAATGGAGGGAGTATTACTGTACTTCCTAGATATCACTGCCTGCTATTTTACTTCTGGAATGCTATATTTATGATAATGGTGTGGTTCTGATGCCACCTGTTGGTTCCATCAAACTGCTTAATGTTCTCTATGCTTAATTACACATCAGCAAACTAGCATGTGGTTCCGCTGCTTTTTGTTCGTTTTACCCTACATTTTCTGATGCTAGCTATTACATCACCGCTCCGAGCCTCGATCATTACTTGTTTGTGTGTTCTTGATCTTCCCAAGTTGCATGACTAATTTGATGCTTCTATTAATTATGGAGCTGCCAACCCCATCAAGCAAAATATTTGTTCTTTTGGGTCTGGCACCTCGAACAAGCATAAAAATAGAGTGAAGCAGATATATTGTCGTGTAAGCACACACCCTTCTTTCATTAGTTTAGATGAACCATTGATGATCAATCCGGACCGGTGCATGCGATTAAAATTAATTTTACCTAAATAGAGGGTGCGAATAAACTACAACAACTAGATTTGCAACCACGGGATCTTTGACGATATCTTCAAAGAACATTGCAACAGAATGAGGCTTCACAGCAACATATGGTAAGCCGGTGTGTTTTAGTACATGTGAAATGTAATGCGAGTGGGCTGCTTTCTTGGCTTGTGCCTCAACCTGTAACCCTACCGAATTACAAATAGTTCAGTTATGCTGCTTTGTCAGTATTGCTTGATTCGAATGCTTGTTTGTTGTTATGCTATACAGGTTGGCCAATATATGTCGTGATTACTGTTGTACTATCGTAAAGAAATGCATGCCTATTTCATTTGAGTCCTTAACTTTTCCTCTCAACTTCATCACAAGACTGTCTTCGTAGTTTGTATGAGGCCACAGTGTTAAGTTCTTTCTCAGATTATTTCAACTGCTTAGATGCCTTGGCAACTTAAATATAGCGGTGGTACACTCCCTTACAACTGGGTCCCGTTTAATCCCGATTAAAGTCCACTAGTGGTATGATAGTTCAAAAGAGTTTTTTTTTTTTTGAGGAAAATGAACTAGGGAGGTAGCAAAAACTAACTAGATGGGACTGACGGATGTCGCTTTATTTGCCACTTACATCCCTAGTTTCATCTTACCATTTTAATTTCTTTTCGGTGATGTCGCTTGAACCATTTAAATATAGTCTGCCATGCTCGGCAATAATTAGTTAAATGCGTTTACCATGTAAGCTTACTGCCTGGATCATACGATAACTATCTCTTACTTATGTCCAGCGGAAACCTTTCAGGATGCCATTCACACTAGGACACAATGTACAACCCCAGAATCTATTTGTGGAAGCAGTGCGCCATCCATGTTACCAGATGGTAGCAGTTCAGAGGCAACACCGCGGAGAGCGATGCGAGCACGGATATTATAGTGCTTGAGGCTCTACTAGAGGCAGAAAGAGATGGTGTGGCTGCCATGAATGAGGTAATCTTTATCTTGAGGCTGGAAATTACAGAATTAGCGGCACGCATTATGCAAGCAACCCAAGAATTGGAGGAAGTAAGAATGTTGCATTTGAAGACGGAGGAGGTCCTGTTGTTTCTGCTATCTGAAGCCCAAGGTAATCCCGGTTCTTCTTTAGATACCAGTTGAAATTGTCATTAGATAATTGTACTTGCATGTTGTGTCATGTCTCTAAATGGATTATGTTGCAAGACCCCCTATGTTGTCCATGTGTTGTAATGATCCGAATTTTTTAGGCGAGGTAATCCTCAGTACTTGTATGATTGACATAAGGTGAACTGTTTTTCGTGTGAGCATATTGTATTGGATGAAATAACAGTTTGACTCAGAGTGTATCGAACGTATTCAATTGAAAGATCACGACATTTCTAAATCATAATCATATATAAAGGTGGAATAAATCTTTGTTGTGGTTTTGAAGAAATAAATAACAAAACTTAGAATTATCGGTGGATATTCGTAATCGAATACAAATTGGATTTGAATTTAGTTTGCCAGGGCCCAGGGCAAACGTGAATGCTAATTCTCCCAAGTTTTGAACGAAGCGCCTAAACACTCACTATAATTTGTGGGCTGCCCGAAGCAAGTGTTTGCGAGATGGAAATTACTGTCTACCCCTGACACTTGACATCCTTATCGACCGGATTTACACTGCTGTCGATAGGGGTAGACTAGTAACTTCAATCAGACGTGACACGACGACCTCTGAGCCCATTCAGACATGGTGGGCGCCAAACGTGGGGGCGGCAAAACGCATTTGATTCAAGCTCATCCGAAAGACATGGGTCTCTTCCTCCATTTCACCATTCATACACGGTGGGCGGCAAAACAAACTCTCCTCGTCCGAAATCGATGTAGGCTAATATTTTAAATAGGGGCAGATGTGTAACTTCCCTCAGACGTGACACAACCGCCCTACCATCAGCCCTGTTCCTACACCGTGGGCGCCAACCGTGGGCGGCAAAACACCCTCTCCTCGCCCGAAACAGTTACCGGCAAATATTTGGGAAATGCGAGATTACCGTCCTATCCCCAACCGATGCGATGTCCGAAATTTTCAACGCGGGATAAGTTCGTAACTTTCCCACATTTCAGAGAAGCGCGTCCCAAAGTTTGAGATCCCCCCTCCCCTCCATTTCCCCATTCATACACCGTCGGCGGCACGACAACCTCCGACCTTTGTGGCCAGCCTTCTCCGTCCGCCACCCCATCCTCCACCTTGCCGGAGCCGCTACCCCTACCCCATCGTCCTTTGCCAGAGATGGGCGTCTCTCATCCACTGACTGGACCAGGATTCTTTCATCGCCCCTCTCGCTTCATCGGCGCCGTCGTCCACCTTGCCGTTGCCGCTCCTCTGTTGCCTCATCCACGGCAACAGGATATATCCCCGACCGGCCGTCGCCATCTAAAGTCTTCTTCCCGCCGTCGACAGCCATCGCACCCGCAGCACCCTCAACGTGTCGGCATAGGCCTGCACGGCGTCGCAAGAGAGGTGGTACTCTTCCATATGTGCTTAAGTTATTGATCTCAACCGAAAATAGATCGTAATTTGTTTCTTGTACTTTTCTTGTCCGTACCAAATCGTAGTGGCTAGTTGAAAGCAAACATTGGTTGCGAAGTAGCTTTGTCTGGTTTGCACCTTCAGATCCGCCATGGCACGGGCCCTATACTGTAAAGCTTATGGTTTCCCCTTTATATTCACTACCATCATCGTAGGTGCTTCGTGTCGTGCTAGCACTGCTCCTCAAGACCTCAACCCTAAGCTTACGTGTTGAAATACGAATCTGATATGATGCTCATATCACTAAAAGCGAAGAACGTTTAATTGGTCACCTAATGGTCCTATATTCGTTTCGAAAAGCAAGTGCGCCACCCACTGGTCCAGCTAGTTCCACTATCATGATTTTACTCTTGATGCTTAGGGTTTTCCCCTTTTATCTGCTCTACTATGAACTGCGTGGGTGATTTACATTGTACTAGCATTACTCCACCCTTCAAGCTAAACAACACAACACTCGAATTTGAAAGCTTAGTTGTTCAAATATGATTGTGATATGATATTGATATTAGTTAACCGACACATTTAATTGGTTAGCTAAAGGTCCCACTTGAGTTTCCAAATGCATGTCGCGACATATAGAGAGACAGCATAATTGCATTTCTTTGTCACTTGTTGACCGTACTTTCTTGTCCATACCAAATCTTAGTTATTATTTCAAAGCAAACATCGGTTGCTAACTACCCTTCTTGGCGGTTTGCAGCTTCAGATCTGCCATCCCACTGCCACGGTCAACACTGTACTCATCACTGCTTATGGTTTCCCATTTTATGGCGACCACAATCAGCCTACGTGGTTCGTGGTCGTAATAAGCAATCGCTCCACCCATCGAGCTAAACAAGCTTAGTTGTACAAATTCATATCTGATATTATTGCTGATATTAGTAAAAGCGAGAGATGTTTAATTGGTTAGCTAAATGTTCCTACTTTAGTTTGAAATGCATGTGAGCCACATATGGAGAGGCCGGAAAGAATAGTATTTCTCGGTGCGCTACGGTTCATCATGGGTGGCCAACCGACATTGTATAGAAAGACTTGTAATATCTTCAATCTGCTTTCTCTTACGCTCTTCTTTAAGATGATACTCTTCTCTTGCGATTATTTGGTCGGTCGAGTTGTTCTCCTTAGTATATTTTGAATCGGCCGTGTCAGTCAACTTCTTCTTCTCTACTATATGTTGAAGTTGTCATCTCTGAGTGTCATCACTTCTGGAGCTCTCATATTTTGAGTAGTAGGCCACATTATATTAATGCATACAACAAATTACAGCATGCATGGCATCTCTTAAAAGAATTGCAGAGATAGCACAAAGGGGTTTACAGGGAGGCAGTATTGGATTAGAATCACTTTTGCATTACAAAGAAAATCTCACTTGTTTTTATGTTTTCATGCATGTCAGATATTGAACATTATCAAAATGAATATGAGAATGGGTGCATGAGAGGAATATTGTGGAATGATCCACTGGCTAACAAACTTGGCATGGTGGAGGATGGCCTATCTTATTCACCCATCAAGGTGCTTGCACTAACTTTGCAAAGTTGTATTGGTCGCACATATTTTGCATCTGACCTCTTGCATTACTTCTACTTTGTTACACCATCTGCTTAGTTTAAGCATCATATATGAGTATATGCCATACCTATCCATTTTACGTACCTATTCCATGTGTCGTCACACTATGCTTTTCCAGTCAAATGTTGTTCTTTCGTAATAGATGTCCAAAAGGAAGAGGGTGAGTGCAGATCCTGAAGGAGTACAAACTAGGTATTTGGAAAAGGTAGTGATACCTGTTAAATCAGATAGATCAGCAGCCATAGAAAACACAGGCCCAACTGTACCACACTTTACCCCTACTCCAGTGGCCAAACCCCTATTAGAACTACTGGGAGCCCAGCGTCAGGTACTGTCTATGATATCAATTCAAAATTTGAACTCCTAAATTTCTGCTTGTGCCTTACCTTCTCTCTTGTATGAAAACTAATTTCAGATGAATCTCCTTGCTCAAAGGATCATACGATCTCAAAACAATATTGTGCTCTGCGTTGCTCTTGTCAGTACCTCTCTCCCTTTTGCCTTGTAACGTGATACGTCTCCAATGTATCTATAATTTATGAAGTATTCATGCTATTATGCTATCCTTCTAGGATGTTTTATATGCATTTATATGATATTTTATATGATTTTTGGGACTAACCTATTAACCTAGAGCCCAGTGCAGTTTACATTTCTCCTTGTTTTTGAGTTTTGCGTAAAAGGAATACCAAGCGGAGTCCAATTGACGTGCCAATTTTTTATGATTTTTATGGACCAAAAGAAGACCAAAAGTATCGGAGTTGGGCGGAAGAGTCCCGAGCTGCCCACGAGGGTGGGGGCGCCCACCCCCTCCCCCAGGCGCGTGGGCCTGCCTCGTGTACAGCTCGGGCACCTCCTTGACGTGAGACCGACGCCAAAAATTCCTATAAATACAGAAACCTCGGAAAATTAACCTAGATCGGGAGTTCCGCCGCCAGAAGCCTCTGTAGCCACGAGAAATCAATCTAGGCCCTCTCCAGCACCCTGCCGGAGGGGGCCATCATCACCGGTGGCCATGGAGGAGTATCCGAAGGGCCATCATCACCATGAAGGCCAAGGACCCGGAGGGTGGAGGCCATGGAGGAGGAAGCACAAGGGGGAGAACCTCTCCTCCTCTCTCTTGGTGGCACCGGAGTGCCATCGGGAGGGGAATCATCGCCACGGTGACCGTCTTCATCAACATCACCATCATCATCACCATCCTCATCTCTTTTAGGCGGTCCACTCTCCCGCAAACCGCTGTAATCCCCTACTTGAACATGGTGCTTTATGCCACATATTATGATCCAATGATGTGTTGCCATCCTATGATGTTTTGAGTAGATATCTTTTGTCTTTGGGTTGATTGACGATCTAGATTGGTATGAGTTGTATGTTTTACTTTGGTGCTGTCCTATGGTGCCCTCCGTGTCGGCATAGCGTGAGGGATTCCGCTGTAGGGTGTTGCAATACATTCATGATTAAGCTTATAGTGGGTTGGTGAGTGTTGAAACACAAACCCGAGTAAGAGGGATTGTTAGCGTATGGGAATAAAGAGGACTTGATGCTTTAATGCTGTGGTTGGGTTTTACCTTAATGATCTTTAGTAGTTGCGGATGCTTGCTAGAGTTCCAATCATAAGTGCATATGATCCAAGTAGAGAAAGTATGTTAGCTTATGCCTCTCCCTCATATGAAACTGCAATAGTGAATACTGGTCTTGTTAACAATTGCCTAGGACAATTCCTTTTACCGATCCACCATTATTCCACACTCGCTATTTATAATATTTAGTATTATATTCTAACTTTATGATAACAGCACCTACTTTTATGTTTTAGCTCTCCGATATCATACAAAGTTATCCTCTTCATACCCACAACGAAGTTTTATTTCTTGTTGCTAGTGGAAGCAAACGTCCGTGCACGTAGAAATTAAATGTCGATGGCAGATAGGGCTTGAGAGAATATTGATCTTACCTTTAGCTCCTTGTGGGTTCAACACTCCATACTTATCACTTCCACCTTTGGAAATTGCTACGATGATTCCTTGCACTTGGGGATTATCAAGCTCTTTTCTAGCGCCGTTGCCGAGGAGCAATAGCATGGGGTTGATATTCTCGTGTGTGCTTGTTTGCTTTCTTCACTAAGTAGATTTTTTTATTTTTGTTTCTGTTTAGTTGTGGGTGAAACATACAAAAAAATTAAAGAATGAAAATACAAAAAAAATACTTGCCTTTCATGCCTAAAAGTTTTTCGAAAAGAAGCGATTGGAAAGTTATGCATTGAAGAAGTGAGGGTCGACCTTGAGCACTTGTGTTCATGCTCACGAAAACAATGTAGAATTTTTCATGGAAGTTTATCTGTAAATAATTATCCCTTTGTATATATTCATTGTATTATAAAAATAATGTGCCAAGCTTTGGTTTTAGGATGATTAGATTGCTTGTTTACTATGTGCAGAACAAAAACAGAAACTTTGGCTGTAGCGCGTGAATTTACATTTTTTACTGGAAAGTCAAATGGGTCTGAAACGTTTTGCACTTTACTTCTGTACAAATTTTTCAAATTTTCAATTTTATTTCATAATTTTAGGAGTTATAGAAGTTTGCCAAACTTCCAGATTACTACAGACTGTTCTGTTTTTTTAACAGATTCTGTTTTGCGTGTGTTGCTTGCTTATTTCGATGAATCTATGGCTAGTATCGGGGGGTATGAACCATACAGAAGTTGGAGTACAGTAGGTTTAACACCAATATAAATAAAGAATGAGTTAATTACAGTACCTAAAGGTAGTGATTTGTTTTATTACACTTACGGATCTCACAAGTTTTTGTTAAAGTTTTGTGTGGATGAAGTGTCCGAAGGTCGAGGAGCTATCAATATGAGAAGAATAAAGAGAGGCAAGAGTTCAATATTGGGGATGCCCAAGGCACCCCAAGTAAATATTTCAAAGGATACTCAAGCATCTAAGCTTGGGGATGCTGAGGTTGGCATCCCATCTTTCTTCTTCAACAAATATCGGTATACCTCGGTTTTTGCTTTGTTCACATGATTTGTGTCCTTTGTTTTTATTTTTCCTTTAGAACCATGCTAGCATGAGATAGACCTTCATTGATTTATATAATACTTCATGTGCTTCACTTAAATCTTTTAAGTATGATCTTATAGAATTGCTCTTTGTGTTTCACTTAAATCCTTTAAGTATGATTTTATAGAATGCTTCATGTGCTTCACTTATACATTTTGAGCTTGGATATTCGTTAGTTGTAGAATGCTCCATGAACTTCACTTATATCTTTTGGAGTATGAATAATACTATCATTAAAAGTGGGTTTGGAAGAGTGTCAACTTTAGGAATTAGTGATCCCACTATTTTGGAAGTGTTGAATCTTAGTGTGATATTTACGAAAGTGGATTTGGAAGAGTGTCAACTTTAGCTAGTAATGATTCCACTATTTCGGCAGAGGTTCCAATTAAGTATGAGAACAAAGTTACTATCCATGACGCTACTGAAAATTATTATGAGGGAGGAATACATGCCTGTAGGAGTTGCAATAATATCAAGTTTCCTCTCTATGTGCTTAAAGTTTTGAAGTTATACTTGTTTTTCCTTCCTATTCTAGTTGATTCTTGTTCACATAGTTTTGTGCTCACAAAATCCTAGGCATAGGAAGTGGGTTAGATTTAAATGTGCTAGTCATATTCTTCAAGATGCTCTTCTTGTGCTTCAATTCCTATCTTTTATGAGAGCATCATTGAAATCATCATGCCTAGCTAAAAGGCATTAAAGAAAAGCGCTTGTTGGGAGACAACCAAATATTTACCCTTACTGTTTTTGTGTTTTTATATGATTAAGATACTGTATTAATCACGTTTTATTTCTTTTGTTTCAATAAAGTGCCAAGTAAGACCTTTGGGAAGACTTGGGTGAAAGACGATGTGATCTTGCTGTAAAAAACAGAAACTTTGTGCTCACGAGAATAGATGTCATTTTTTACAGAAGAGTGCTATTGAGTTGATTATTTTTGCAGAAGATTAATAGACAAATTCCTCACGTCCACAAATTTATTTCATAATTTTTGGAGTAGCAGAAGTATGGTTATTGTTCAGATCATTACAGAATGTTCTGTTTCTGACAGATTCTGTTTTCATTGCATAGTTTGCTTGTTTTCTAGTTTCTATGGCTTATATTCCTCAATATAAATTGTAGAAATGACATGTTACAGTAGTCATTGTGTGAGAACAATTATGAACCTTGTTTTTGACAGTACCAAAGTGAATGGTTTACTCTTTATCATACTAACCTATCTCACGAAGTTTGGTTAAGTTTTGTGTGATTGAAGTTTTCAAGCTTTGGGTGAGATATCGATATGAGGAGAATAAGGAGTGGAAAGACCCTAAGCTTGGGGATGCCCAAGGCACCCCAAGGTAATATTCAATCAAGACACAAGCGCCTAAGCTTGGGGATGCCCCGGAAGGCATCCCCTCTTTCGTCTTCAAAAACTATCGGTATACCTTACTCGGAGCTATATTTTTATTCGTCACATGATATGTGTTTTGCTTGGAGCGTGTTTTCGATTTTACTTGCTGTTTGAATAAAATCATTGGATCTGAAATATTGAATGAAAATAATCCTCCCATGGCTAGCTAATTATTTGACTACTCAGTATTCTTCACTCATATCTTTTGGAGTAGCTTGCTAGAGTTCCAATCATAAGTGCATATGATCCAAGTAGAGAAAGTATGTTAGCTTATGCCTCTCCCTCATATGAAACTGCAATAGTGATTACTGGTCTTGTTAACAATTGCCTAGGACAATTCCGCTTTGCGATCCACCATTATTCCACACTCGCTATTTATAATATTTAGTATTATATTCTAACTTTATGATAACAGCACCTACTTTTATGATTTAGATCTCCGATATCATACAAAGTTATCCTCTTCATACCCACAACGAAGTTTTATTTCTTGTTGCTAGTGGAAGCAAACGTCCGGTGCACGTATAGTCGTATCAGTGGCAGATAGGGCTTGAGAGAATATTGATCTTACCTTTAGCTCCTCGTGGGTTCGACACTCCATACTTATCACTTCCACCTTTGGAAAGTGCTACGATGATTCCTTGCACTTGGGGATTATCATAACGCTGTACTTTATTAATTGCTATTTGATTATGTATCATCAGTCTGCACCTGAGCTTCATTATCCTCTGTTTCTTCCAATATTATTTGATCTATATTTACTCTTTGCAAAATTTAGAATAATGGCAACGCTTATAAAGAATTTTCTTTGGGGAATTTATTGAATTATCCTTCCATCAACATGGAGAAGGGCTTTGTCCAGCCTGTGTTAACATGTAATATAAGTTCATCCTTCTCAAGCCTTCAAACTTTGTTCTAGTATAGATTTGGATAGGCATCATTTCCTGCACTGCTGTTTGCTTTGTTGTTTACATCTGATTGGATGTTTGCAACAAGTACCAATTTCAAATTGTAGTTGTAAAAACATGTTCCTTATGCAGAACAGATCCATTTATTTGCTTATATAATTGTGAAACCTGTTACGTGTCTCCTTGTTTCTCTTTCAGAGTCGTATCTCTTACGCCAGGCAGAACTTTAGGGAAGATAGTGAGCCAAACCATCTTGAGGACAGCGAGATGACCCCAAGGTCCTGTCTTGATGAAGACAGTGAGTTGAACCTACTCACCCGGCGGGTGTGAGACAACCTCTATGCAGTCATTGCCTCAATTAATTCGACTTCTTCAGTCTCAACTTAAAGCGGAAAGGCTTGCTTCAGCTCGGCTCCGACTTGAAGTCAAAGATGCAATGTAGATGTCAGAGGACTGCCGTGTGCACCATCATGCCATAAATCTAGTGTTGATGCATCTATCATTGACACAACTGAGGTCTACTCAGCTTCTTCGGCTGTTTGGGGCCGACTGGCCGAACCTAGTGCCTTCGAAGTGCTCTCGGTTTTGTATATTCTTTTGTCGGTAGCGTTTATTTGCACTGGTGGCGAACTTTGATGCCTAGTGGATGTAATATGTGTGATAGTCGTGATAGCCTAGCGTAAGTTGCTTTCTTATTTATTTCCTTGTTGTCTTGTTTATTTGTTTGCTTGTAGCCATTGCAGTTCTTTTTCCACGGTTTGCTAGTGGCTGCAATAACCTATTTTTTAAAACTAGGCCACAATAACCATGGGCTAATATTTACTGTAGTGACACTGGGCCTCCTACGGGCCATAGAAACAGTGGGCCTTCTATGGGCCGTAGAAACAGTGGGCCTTCTACGGGCCGTAGAAACAATGGGCCTTCTACGGGCCGTAGAAACAATGGGCCTTCTACGGGTCGTATCATCAATGGGCCTTATACGGGCAGTATGATCGATTGGCCAAACATGGGCCAATAACAGGCCGCATTATGGCCGTAAACGGGCTAGAGTTGGAATCGTCCGTTCATGGGCCGACCATAACGGGCCATCGTTAATAGGCCGTATTTGATGGCGCTATAAGCCCAACGATTAACAGACCACAAGCAGGCCGATCAGTAACCACGGGCTGAATTTGGCCCACAAGCGTAAAATAGCGATGCAGTCGTAAGTAAGCGAATCTTTGAAATAAGCCCAAGAATAAATGGGCTCTTAGAAGGCCGAAAGATAACATGGGCTGGAAACGGCCCAACGGAATAACGGGCCGTTAATGGGTATAAAGTGATACACTATTCATTATGGGCCAGTTTCACCACGGGCTGTTAATGGGTGTAAAGTGATACACTGTTCATTACGGGCCAGTTTCACCACGGGCCGTTAATGGGCCAAGAGTTACAAAGGGCCTCATATGGGCTGAAAGACGTCATGGGCCACACATGGGCCAGAAGTGAAAATGGGCTGGAATCATATTGGATGGCCCAGATGACGCTACTGGGCCTAAGTCGAATAGGGCGTAATGGGCCTTGGGTTAGCGGGCTGTAAATGGGCTATATGCGAACAGGCTGTTAACAGGCTTTCCATGGGCCGGCCCGCCACCTTTTGACCAAGTCAAACAGGCCGGCCTTTTCATAGGAATGGGCCTCTATTGGGCCGTGCCACGTGCCAACGTATCATAGGCGCCTTCTGTCCAATGAGTGGATGACACCTGTCCCAACGTTGAGCCGACACGTGTTTCCTCCAGCCAATGATGATTTTACACGTGGAAAATCCCCATTGGTCGGGGCTGTTAACGGGTTATCGGATCCAAAACCCGACCCGATAGCTTAACGGTGTTCCGTTATGGTGGATGCCACGTGTCGGTCACCCTTGACGAAAGCACTTCAGACGCCGATTTATCGTCATGGAAGTGGACACTTCCGTGATGATAATTTTGGTAATGTCATGGAACACTTCTCTGACAAAGACGGTATGACTATCTTGATTACATCGCCAAAATGCGTCATGGATGTACATGCATGACAAAAAACATGACCTACTGTGACAAACACGTATCATCACGGAAGTGTATTTTTTTGTAGTGACACTTAGATCTATTATCGCTTTTATGCCTAGCTAGGGGCGTTAAACGATAGCGCTTGTTGGGAGGCAACCCAATTTTATTTGGTCCCTTGCTTTTTGCTTCTGTTTAGTAATAAATTTTTCATTTAGCTTCTGTTTAGATGTGGTTTTATGTTTTAATTAGTGTTTGTGCCAAGTAGAACCTATAGGATAACCTACGGTGATAGTTAATTTGATTCTGCTGAAAAACAGAAACTTTTGCGCGCACGAGAATAATTTTAATAAATCACAGAAATGTGCTTTTGTGTTGATTCTTTTTGTAGTAGATCAATAGACAAATTGCCCAGGACTTCCTATTTTGGTAGGACTTCTATAGTTCCAGAAGTATTCGAAGGTTACATATTACTACAGACTGTTCTGTTTTTGGAAGATTCTATTTTTCGTGTGTTGTTTGCTTATTCTGATGCATCTATGGCTAGTTTCGGGGGGTATGAACCATAGAGAAGTTGGAATACAGTAGGTTTAACACCAATATAAATAAAGAATGAGTTCATTACAGTACCTTATGTGGTGGTTTTTCTTTCTTGCACTAACAGAGCTTATGAGATTTCTGTTGAGTTTTGTGTTGTGAAGTTTCCAAGTTTTGGGTAAAGATTTGATGGACTATGGAATAAGGAGTGGCAAGAGTCTAAGCTTGGGGATGCCCATGGCACCCCAAGATAATCCAAGGACAACCAAAAGCCTACGCTTGGGGATGCCCCAGAAGGCATCCCCTCTTTCGTCTTCGTTTATCGGTAACTTTACTTGGAGCTATATTTTTATTCACCACGTGATATGTGTGTTGCTTGGAGCGTCTTGTATAATATTAGTCTTTGCTTTTTAGTTTACCACAATCATCCTTGCTGTACACACCTTTTGGGAGAAACCCACATGATTTGGAATTTATTAGAATACTCTATGTGCTTCACTTATATCTTTTGAGCTAGATAGTTTTTGCTCTAGTGCTTCACTTATATCTTTTAGAGCACGGCGGTGGTTTGATTTTGTAGAAATTGTAGATCTCTTATGCTTCACTTATAACATTTTTAGAGTCTTTTAGAACAGCATGGTATTTTCTATGGTTATAAAATTGGTCCTAGAATGATGGGCATCCAAGTTGGGTATAATAAAAACTATCATAGGAAGTGAATTGGATGCTATGATCAATTTGATGCTTGATAATTGTTTTGAGATATAGAGGTGGTGATATTAGAGTCATGCTAGTTGGGTAATTGTGAATTTAAAGAATACTTGTGTTGAAGTTGGCAAGTCCCGTAGCATGCATGTATGGTAAAAGTTGTGTAACAAATTTATTGCATGGGGTGCTCTTTTGATTGCCTTCCCTTGTGTGGAGGTCGGGGGCGCGCGATGGTTAACTCCTACCAACCTCCCCCCTAGGAGCATGCGTAGTAGTACTTTGCTTCGAGGGCTAATAAAACTTTTGCAATAAGTATATGAGTTCTTTATGACTAATGTGAGTCCATGGACTATATGCACTTTTACCTTTCCATCTGTAACGCCCCGGATCCGATGCGCCAGGTGTCTTCTAGTTATTCGCCGTCGTTGCCTTGTCATGTGCTTGCGTGTTGCACTTTGCCATGTCATCATCTGCATTTTTATCATGTCATCATGTGCATCTCTTTGTGCATACGTGTTCGTCTCATGCATCCGAGCATTTTCCCCGTTGTCCGTTTTGCAATCCGGCGCTCCTATGACCGCCGGCGCTCTCTTTTACCTCTTTTCGTGTGCGGGTGTTAAACGTTCTCGGAATGGATCGAGGTTTGCCAAGCGGCCTTGCTATAGCACCGGTAGACCGCCTGTCAAGTTTCGGGTCATTTGGAGGTCGTTTGATACCCCATCGGTTAACCGGGTAACCGCAAAAGCCTCTTTTGTATTGCAGCCCAACACCCCTTCCAAAGTGGCCCAAAACCCAGCAAAATCCCCTCCATTCTCTCGGTCGTTCGATCACGATCGTGTGGGCGAAAACCACACCTCATTTGGAGTCTCCTAGCTCCCTCTATCTATAAATAGGTGCTCTGCCCCGAAATTCGCGGATGAATTCCCTAACCTAGTCTCCTTCCACCTTCCGCCAGCCGGACTTGTCCGTCCAGAAGTCGGGCGTGTCCGCGCCCTTGCCCAAGCCGAATCAGCGCGCCACGTGGGCGCCCGAACCCAACGCCGCCCGGCCGCTTGGGCGAGGCCGCCCCGTGCCGTCTCACGCCCGCGCCAGCCATGGCGCTCAAGGCCCAGCCATAGCCTTCCCGCCGCCTCCGCGCCGGCCTCAGCGCCCGCCGCCAGCCGACGCAGCCTGGCGCCGTCCGCCCGGAGTTCCCGCCGCCGGTCCTTGCCGTTCCCGCCGCCCGGCCTCGCCGTGCCAGACCCGGCCGGATCCGAGGTCCCACCGGCCGGACCGCCCGCCGCCCGCCGTCCTGTCGCCCGCCCGAACCTCCTCGCCCGAGTCGTCGCCTCGCCGCCGGGTCCTCCTCTGCCTCGAGCCGGCCCGACCGCTCTGCCTCCGCTGACCGATCCGCCGGTTGACTTCTCCTCCCCCGTTTTTCCTCTAAGTCATTATTCTGCAGATATTTGTTGCATTTTCATCATGCCGTGACTTCGCACTCGTCGATCCATTTTGGGCGTGTGGCGTACCGGAATGTTCGGCTCGATGAGTACATCATTTCATCTCATTGCATCATTTTCATTTGAGCTCATCTGGGTTCCCTAAATTCTGTTGGAAGAGTGCTATGTGATGTTAGTTTCAGATTCTTATCAGAACATGCACTTTTGTCATTTTTGCCATGATTGATGTGTGCACCCTATGAACTTGAGTCCTACATGTGTTTTGTAATATGCCATGCCATCTTTACAGGGGTGTATGCCATGTATTTTTGTGATCTCTGTGGTGACTAGCACAAGCATGCAAACTAAGCTTCATGATGTTGCTGATTTCAGCCCCTGTTCTGCTGATATTTTTATGCCATGTTAACTTGATGCTACAGAGAGATCCATGCATATTTTGAGATACTTAAGTAAGGATGTTTTGAACATATGGTTATGCTCTATCCATCCCTTCCCTTTTTTGCAATTATGGAGTGACATAGCTTGAGTCAATCGAGCTCTACTTTTGCTATAAAATGTTTCCTGACAGGTTGTTTACATGTTATTCAATTGCGCCAAGGTTGTTGTAGTTGATCCGTGTATGCTATGATGTTGTTCTTGCCATGTATAGCTTCTATGCCATATCTTCTTACTGTGAGTTTCCTCGCAATGCCATGTATTGCTCTGTGGTGAGTGATTCAAGCTCACCAACATGCCTACTTGTTATCTGTTTATGCCAAGTCTGAATCTGTTTATGTTTTTGCTATATTCACATGCTTGCAACTGTATTTTCTGATCCCTTTTGGCTTATGATCACTAAGGTACTTTTGTTCTATGCAATTAGTAGATTCATGCCATGCCTTTTTTGCCATGATAAGTTCCCGTAATATGTTGTTTGATAGCTCTAAACATTGCAACCTGATGTTATTTCTGCTAGTCTGAAACTGTTATTATTTGCAATCTTGTATTGTGTGTTTGAGCATGTTCTAGTGATTTCTGGAGATAGCTCAGTGTTCATGTTTTGTTATGCTTTACCTGTACATCATGCCCATGCCTTTTTTTTCATATTAAGGTGCTTTAGCATGTTGTTTTGATGCTTGCAATATGCCTAGTTGCTGTTTTGGACAGATTGTTGCTATAACTTGTATAGTGTGTATATGTTGAACCGTTGCTCCGTTTTGAGTGTGCTCTATATGAAACTTGCTTGATTTTGCATGTAGTTTCATATTACCATGTTGCATCCTTGTTTTGAGGTGTTTTCTTGATGTTTGTATGCATTTTGCATCAATGTCATGCTTATCTTGTTTTGCTCATATCTTCTAGGCCGTAGCTCCGAATTAAATGAACTTTATATGTAACTTGACTAGAATTTTGTGTAGATCATCTTGGTGCATTTTAAAGTGCTGTTTAACAACTTGAACATAAAGTTAATCAGATCTGAACCAATTTCGAAATTTGCATATGAGGATTACGGATTTGTCATATGTTGTTTCGGCCTCATTTAAACTTGCTTTGATGTGTTGGTCTTGTATGCATCATCTCTTGCCATGAGTAGCTTCATGTAGCTTTGTCATGCATCATGCTTGTTTGTGCATCATGCCTTGTTCATGTGTGGTGTGTTTACTATGTTGTGTGCTTCTTCTTGTTAGTTCATGTTTCGTTGCGATCGTGAGGATTCGTTCGTCTACGCTTGGTTCGGCTTCATCCGTTCGTATTTTTCATGGACTCGTTCTTCTTCCTAGCGGGATTTCAGGCAAGATGACCGCTACCCTGGATCTCACTACTATCATTGCTATGCTAGTTGCTTCGTTCTATCGCTATGCTGCGCTACCTATTACCTGTTTATCAAGCCATCCCAAATTGCCATGTCAACCTCTAACCTTTGACACCATTCCTAGAAAACCGTTGTTTGGCTAGGTTACCGCTTTGCTCAGCACCTCTGATAGCGTTGTTAGTTGCAGGTGAAGATGAAGTTTGTTCCTTGTTGGAACATGGAGATGTTGTTCCTTGCTGGAACATGTTTACTTGTTGGGATATCACAATATATCTTATTTAATTAATGCATCTATATACTTGGTAAAGGGTGGAAGGCTCGGCCTTATGCCTAGTGTTTTGTTCCACTCTTGCCGCCCTAGTTTCCGTCATATCGGTATTATGTTCCCGGATTTTGCGTCCCTAACGCGGTCGGGTGATTTATGGGACCCCTTGACAGTTCGCTTTGAATAAGACTCCTCCGGCCAAAGGCCCAACATTGGTTTTACCATTTGCCTCACCACCACCTACATTTCCCTTGGGAGTAATTAACCCAAGGGTCATCTTTATTCAGCCCCGGGCCAATGCTTGTCTAAGTGTTGGTCCAAACTAGAGTGCTTTTGCGCCCCCTCAAGGAAACTTGGGGTTTGGTTTTAATTGTATGCGGACTGCTCATCCGGTCGTGGCTTTGAGGCGAGATCTGTGGCTACTACTATAAGGGTGTCGGCACGCCGGGAGGTCTTGCTGGTCTTGTTTTATTGCTGCCGAACTGTCTTGTAGCCGGGATTCCGAGACTGGTCGGGTCTTCCCGGGGAGAAGGAATATCCTTCGTTGATCGCGAGAGCTTATCATGGGCTAAGTTGGGACACCCTGCAGGTATAAACTTTCGAGAGCCGTGCCAGCGGTTATGTGGCAGATGGGAATTTGTTAATATCCGGTTGTAGTAAACTTGAAGCAAACTCTTCTAAAATACACCAACCGTGTGGCATGCTTAGTGATGGTCTCTTTTCGGGTGGATCGAGGAGAACACGGTTTTACGGGTTATGTCGGCGTAAGTAGGAGTTCGGGATCACTTCTTGATCATTACTAGTTGGCGACCGTTCCTTTGTTTCTCTTCTCGCTCTCATTTGCGTATGTTAGCCACCATACATGCTTAGCATTCTTTTGCAACCTCACCACTTTACCCTTCCTTTCCCTTTAAGCTTTGCTAGTCTTGATACCCATGGTAATGGGATTGCTGAGTCCTCGTGGCTCACATGATGACTACAACAACAGTTGCAGTACAGGTTTTTGCGATGATCATGGCCGAGAGCGATGTTTGCTTGTGTTGGAGTTCTTACGCTTCTTCTTCGATCGGGGATAGGTTCGGTCGGCAGCCTGGGCTAGCAGGTGGATATTGTTTGAGTTTCTGTTTATGTTTCATCCGTAGTCGGATGTTGATCTTGTATATGATGTTGATGTATTCTTGTGGCATTTGTGCCTTATGTATGTATCCCCACTATTATGTAATGTTGATGTAATGATATCCACCTTGCAAAAGCGTTTCAATATGCGGGTCTATCCTTGGTGGGACCTTTGAGTTCCTTTTGGATAGGGTCGCATATTGGGTGTTTCAAGTTGGTATCGAGCCTCGACCGACCTTAGGAGCCCCTTGATTGATCGTGTAGTTTGGCCGATGTCGAGTCTAGAAAAAACTGTTTTGAGTCTAGTTATATCGAGAGTAGGAATTCTTTTTACTCCTCAGCCCTTCGTCGCTCTGGTGAGGAATCTTGACGTAGGTGTTTTGAATTACTTCTCTTCCCCTTCAAATTTTTCTTTAGGTTCACGCAGTTGGTTTTTTCGGTCGTTGGTTCTCATCTCTTTTCATCCGGTGCATTTCTCGTCAAGCCGACTCGAGTCTCTTCATCTTTGAGTTCAATCCTCAGTGTTTTCTTTTCCCACCCGCCCACCCTTCTTCTTCTCGGAACCGGAGTCCGTAATCGAGTATCCATCCTACTCGTGTGAAGTTTCTGCTCTTTCTCCTCAATGATTTCAACGGTGTTTTCTCTTCAAGATATTAAATGATTTCCCTTCCAAGTTGCCTTTGTTTTCCGCCCTCCCACCCTTTTTTCTTCCGGAGTTTGACTCTCTTTCGACCATCAATTTCATTCACGTGGAGCCTCTTCTATCTTCCCTCAATCATTTCAACCGGTGAATTCTCGTCTCGTTCGTCATTCTTCATCCCTTTCTTTTTCCGGTGCACTCAATTCAAGTTTTTCGGTGTTGATCATATTCTTTCCTTCGATCAAGTGTTCTCCTTGCTTGTTTGCCTCTCGCCATTCAATCATTCCGGAGCTCAAGACATCTCAGAGATTCGTCTGTGTTCGAATTAATTCGAGGTTATCACCTCATTCTAATATTTCAATTGTTCTTGCATCATCTATCTGCTCATCATCCTTTTCCAATGGTGTTTTCTTTTAGTGGGCCCTAACCCACAGGTCTTTTCCCAGGATCTTACCTGACTCTTCTAATTCTCCCGGAGTTATTCTCAATTCTTTTCAAGTGTGACGTAAGAATGGATTCCATCAGTCACATGCCTTTTCCAAGACCAATTTCAAATCATTTCATTGTTGACTCAACCTCTTTGCTTTTCATTCTACCGGAGTACCTCAGTAATTTTGGTGCTGTTTCTCGTCATCATTTGAAGACCGAAGAAAAGTTGTTCCTCTAAATCTTGCCCATTCTCTCGAAGATTCGTGGTTCTAGCTTCATGCTATCCTCTCGCATTATTCCGTTTGTTAGAAATTCTTTACTTACCCATCCGGAGTATTTCAGGAGTTACTTTCCGTCTCAATCATCCGGAGGCCATCTTTTCGGAATATCTCTTCATTCTAAGTTTTTCAAATTCGTTCTCCAATTACTCCATATTCGTGCCCCTTCGTTCGTCTCAATATTCTTTCGGTGCTTCGTCCAAGTATTCTTCTGTCAGATCGCGATCTCTTTGTTCTCTTGCATTTTAATTCCCTCAAGTATCTCCGTGCTTCTCTAATCCTGCCCGGTGATTCATTCTCTTTCATCAGTCATTTCCGAATTCTTACGATGGTTCATTCAAGATTCTTTTCCTTTGTTATCACTTTAATTCATTCGTTCTTTCGAATCCTACCGGTGGTTCATGAAGACCTTCTCAAGTTTGCGACATGTCACTTCTCAATCATTTTCAAGAAGAATAAGTAGTATGAAAAATCCATTTCCTGTCATCAATTTAATTTGATGAAGGATAAGCATACAATAAATCTTATTCTTATTTCATCCAAGTGAGTAATCCTTTTCCTTCGGAGTTTGTTCTTGAGGAATAAATTCTAGTTCCAAGTGTTCTCCATCTTTTCTTTTCCGGAGTTCAAATTTCCCCGGCCATTTCGTGGGAACCTCCATCTGGATCACCGCAAGGCTCATCTTATTCTTTCATCCTTCATTCCTATCTCATCATCTTTTGTCACCGGAGTTCTTCATGGTTGTTCTTCATGATTTAATTCATTCTTCAAGAGTTCATCTATGTTCTTTTGGAGGAGCTCAAGTATCTTTCTTCTTGCATATCAAAGTGCAATTAATTCTCCATATTCTTTTGAAATGGAGTTTTGCATTTCTTCGTTCTTCTCAGCTATCCAATCATTTTCGTTTGTGGCCGGTTATCACCTTATGATCTTGAGATGTTACCTATAAGCCCACAACAAGCTTATTTCTTTTCGTTGTTGATTTTCTCAACAACTCCATTCAACCCTTCCTTCTAAGTTATTTTCATTCTATTCTTTCAATTCTTTCCGGAGGTTTTGTGTCATGTCTTCATCAAGTATCATTCCATCCTCTGAAGCTCGTGTTCTATTCTTTCCATGTTCAGCCGGAGTGCTGGCTAAATCCTTTCAGTCTTATCCGTTTCTTTTCTCATTCTAACCACTCCGTTTAGAACGAGTGCTTTCATAGTCTATCTGATTCCGTGAGCTTTCGATTCTCGTCATTCTCATCGTTCCTCTCTTCTTCTCGTGTGCTCTCGATTCTTTGGTTCTTCTCTTGAGTTCTTGTTTCACCTCAACCCTTTTCCCTTCCGTCTCGGTCCTAAGATCTCGGGACGAGATCTCTTGTTAGTGGAGGAGTGTTGTAACGCCCCGGATCCGATGCGCCAGGTGTCTTCCAGTTATTCGCCGTCGTTGCCTTGTCATGTGCTTGCGTGTTGCACTTTTGCCATGTCATCATCTGCATTTTATCATGTCATCATGTGCATCTCTTTGTGCATACGTGTTCGTCTCATGCATCCGAGCATTTTCCCGTTGTCTGCTTTTGCAATCCGCGCTCCTATGTCCCCAGTAGCTCTCTTTTACCTCTTTTTCGTGTGCGGGTGTTAACGTTCTCGGAATGGACCGAGGTTTGCCAGCGGCCTTGGTATAGCACCGGTAGACCGCCTGTCAAGTTTCGGGTCATTTGGAGGTCGTTTGATACCCCATCGGTTAACCGGGTAACCGCAAAAGCCTCTTTTGTATTGCAGCCCAACACCCCCTCCAAAGTGGCCCAAAACCCAGCAAACTCCCCTCCATTCTCTCGGTCGTTCGATCACGATCGTGTGGGTGAAAACCACACCTCATTTGGAGTCTCCTAGCTCCCTCTATCTGTAAATAGGTGCCCTCCCCCGAAATTCGCGGATGAATTCCCTAACCCTAGTCTCCTTCCACCTTCCGCCGCCGGACTTGTCCGTCCTGAGTCAGACGTGTCGCGTCGCCGCGCCCGGCGAATCGGTAGCGCCACGTGGGCGCCGCCCGAACCCAGCGCCGCCCTGCCACGGGCCGAGCGGCCTTAACCCGTCTCGCCGCGCCGCCGCCCGCATGGCGCAGCGCCGAGCGCGCCAGCCACAAGGCCGCCAGCCGCGCTGCCTCGCCGCTGTTTCGCCGAAGTTCCCGCCGCCCGGTCCTTCGCCGCCGTTCCCCGCCCGGCCTCGCCGTGCCAGATCCGGCCGGATCCGGAGGTCCCACGGCCGGACCAGCCCCGCCCGTCACAGCCGCCCCGCCGGCGAACCTCCTCGCCGGAGTCGTCACCTCGCCGCCCGGGTCCTCCTCTGCCTCGACCCGGCCCGACCAGCTCCACCTCCGCGACCCGATCCGCCCGGTTGACTTCTCCTCCCCCCCGTTTTTTCCTCTAAGTCATTATTCTGCAGATATTTGTTGCAATTTCATCATGCCGTAACTTCGCACTCGTGGCTCCATTTTGGGCGTGTAGCATACCGCAATATTCGTGTCGATGAGTACGTTATTTCATCGCATTGTTTCATTTTCATTTGAGCTCATCTTGGTGCCCGAAATTCTGTTGGAAGTGTGCTATGTGATGTTAGTTTCAGATTCTTATCAGAACATGCACTTTTGTCATTTTTGCCATGATTGATGTGTGCACCCTATGAACTTGAGTCCTACATGTGTTTTGTAATATGCCATGCCATCTTTACAGGGGTGTATGCCATGTATTTTGGTGATCTCTGTGGTGACTAGCACAAGCATGCAAACTAGGCTTCATGATGTTGCTGATTTCAGCCCCTGTTCTGCTGATATTTTTATGCCATGTTAACTTGATGCTACAGAGAGATCCATGCATATTTTGAGATACTTCAGTAAGGATGTTTTGAACATATGGTTATGCTCTATCCATCCCTTCCCTTTTTTGCAATTATGGAGTGACATATCTTGAGTCAATCGAGCTCTACTTTTGCTATAAAATGTTTCCTGGCAGGTTGTTTACATGTTATTCAATTGCGCCAAGGTTGTTGTAGTTGATCCGTGTATGCTATGATGTTGTTCTTGCCATGTATAGCTTCTATGCCATATCTTCTTACTGTGAGTTTCCTTGCAATGCCATGTATTGCTCTGTGGTGAGTGATTCAAGCTCACCAACATGCCTACTTGTTATCTGTTTATGCCATGCTCCAGTTTTGCACCAAGTCTGAATCTGTTTATGTTTTTGCTATATTCACATGCTTGCAACTGTATTTTCTGATCCCTTTTGGCTTATGATCACTAAGGGACTTTTGTTCTATGCAATTAGTAGATTCATGCCATGCCTTTGTTTGCCATGATAAGTTCCTTTAAAATGTTGTTTGATGGCTCTAAACATTGCAACCTGATGTTATTTCTGCTAAAGTTTGAAACTGTTATTATTTGCAATCTTGTATTGTGTTTTTGAGCATGTTCTAGTGATTTCTGGAGATAGCTCAGTGTTCATGTTTTGTTATGCTTTACCTGTACATCATGAACGTGCCTTTTGTTTTCATATTGCGGTGCTGTAGCATGTTGTGTTGATGCTTGCAATATGCCTAGTTGCTGTTTTGGACAGATTGTTGCTATAACTTGTATAGTGTGTATATGTTGAACCGTTGCTCCGTTTTGAGTGTGCTCTATATGAAACTTGCTTGATTTTGCATGTAGTTTCATATTACCATGTTGCATCCTTGTTTTGAGGTGTTTTCTTGATGTTTGTATGCATTTTGCATCAATGCCATGCTTATCTTGTTTTGCTCATATCTTGTAGGCCGTAGCTCCGAATTAAATGAACTTTATATGTAACTTGACTAGAATTTCGTGTAGATCATCTTGGTGCATTTTAAATTGCTGTTTAACAACTTGAACATAAAGTTAATCAGATCTGGACCAATTTCGAAATTTGCATATGAGGATTACCGGATTTGTCATATGTTGTTTCCGGCCTCATTTAAACTTGCTTTGATGTGTTGGTCTTGTATGCATCATCTCTTGCCATGAGTAGCTTCATGTAGCTTTGTCATGCATCATGCTTGTTTGTGCATCATGCCTTGTTCATGTGTGGTGTGTTTACTATGTTGTGTGCTTCTTCTTGTTAGTTCATGTTTAGCTGCGATCGTGAAGATTCGCTCGTCTACGCTTGGTTCGGCTTCATCCGTTCGTCTTCTTCATGGACTCGTTCTTCTTCCTAGCGGGATTTCAGGCAAGATGACCGCTACCCTGGATCTCACTACTATCATTGCTATGCTAGTTGCTTCGTTCTATCGCTATGCTGCGCTACCTATTACCTGTTTATCAAGCCATCCCAAATTGCCATGTCAACCTCTAACCTTTGACACCATTCCTAGCAAACCGTTGTTTGGCTAGGTTACCGCTTTGCTCAGCCCTCGATAGCGTTGTTAGTTGCAGGTGAAGATGAAGTTTGTTCCTTGTTGGAACATGGAGATGTTGTTCCTTGCTGGAACATGTTTACTTGTTGGGATATCACAATATATCTTATTTAATTAATGCATCTATATACTTGGTAAAGGGTGGAAGGCTCGACCTTATGCCTGGTGTTTTGTTCCACTCTTGCCGCCCTAGTTTCCGTCATATCGGTATTATGTTCCCGGATTTTGCGTCCCTAACGCGGTCGGGTGATTTATGGGACCCCTTGACAGTTCGCTTTGAATAAGACTCCTCCAAAGAAGGCCCAACATTGGTTTTACCATTTGCCTCACCACCACCTACATTTCCCTTGGGAGTAATTAACCCAAGGGTCATCTTTATTCAGCCCCGGGCCAATGCTTGTCTAAGTGTTGGTCCAAACTAGAGTGCTTTGCAAGCGCCCCTCAAGGAAACTTGGGGTTTGGTTTTTAGTTATGCGGACTGCTCATCCGGTCGTGGCCTGAGACGAGATACGCGCGGCTACTATCAGGGTGTCGACACGCCAGGAGGTCTTGCTGGTCTTGTTTTATTGCTGCCGAAATGTCTTGTAGCCGGGATTCCGAGACTGATCGGGTCTTCTCGGGGAGAAGGAATATCCTTCGTTGATCGCGAGAGCTTATCATGGGCTAAGTTGGGACACCCTGCGAGTATAAACTTTCGAGAGCCGTGCAGCGGTTATGTGGCGAGATGGGAATTTGTTAATATCCGGTTGTAGTAAACTTGAAGCAAACTCTTCTAAAATACACCAACGTGTGCGTAACCGTGATGGTCTCTTTTCGGGTGGATCGAGAGGAGAACACGGTTTCGGGTTATGTCGGCGTAAGTAGGAGTTCAGGATCACTTCTTGATCATTACTAGTTGGCGACCGTTCCTTTGTTTCTCTTCTCGCTCTCATTTGCGTATGTTAGCCACCATACATGCTTAGCCGCTTTGCAACCTCACCACTTTACCCCTTCCTTTCCCTTTTAAGCTTTGCTAGTCTTGATACCCATGGTAATGGGATTCTTTGAGTCCTCGTGGCTCACAGATTACTACAACAACAGTTGCAGGTACAGGTTTTATGCGATGATCATGACGCGAGAGCGATGTTTGCTTGTGTTGGAGTTCTTACGCTTCTTCTTTGATCGGGGATAGGTTCCGTGTCGGCCTTTGGGCTAGCAGGTGGTGGATATTGTTTGAGTTTCTGTTTATGTTTCATCCGTAGTGGGATGTTGATCTTGTATATGATGTTGATGTATTCTTGTGGCATTTGTGCCTTATGTATGTATCCCCACTATTATGTAATGTTGATGTAATGATATCCACCTTGCAAAAGCGTTTCAATATGCGGGTCTATCCTTGGTGGGACCTTCGAGTTCCTTTTGGATAGGGTCGCATATTGGGCGTGACACCATCATTGCTAGCCTCTTCGGTACCGTGCATTCCCTTTCTCACCTTGAGAGTTGGTGCAAACTTCGTCGGTGTATCCAAACACCGTGATACGATATGCTCTATCACACATAAACCTCCTTATATCTTCCTAAAAACAGCCACCATACCTACCTATTATGGCATTTCCATAGCCATTCCGAGATATATTGCCATGCAACTTTCCACCGTTGCGTTTTCCATGACACGCATCATCATTGCCATATTGCCTTGCATGATCATGTAGTTGACATTGTATCTGTGGCAAAGACACCATGCATAATTTTTCATACATGTCACACTTGATTTATTGCCCTTGCCGGTACACCGCCGGAGGCATTCACATAGAGTCATACCTTGTTCTAGTTTTGAGTTGTAATTCATGAGTTGTAAATAAATAGAAGTGTGATGATCATCATTATTAGAGCATTGTCCCTTATAAAAAGGCCAAAAAAAGAAAGGCCAAAGAAAAAAAGGAAAAAAAGAAAGGCCAAATAAAAAAAAGAAGGAAGGCCCAAAAAAAAAAAAAGGGGGACAATGTTATTATCCTTTTCCACACTTGTGCTTCAAAGTAGCACCATGTTCTTCATATAGAGAGTCTCTTATGTTGTCACTTTCATATACTAGTGGGAATTTTTCATTATAGAACTTGGCTTGTATATTCCAACGATGGGCTTCCCCAAAATGCCCTAGGTCTTCGTGAGCAAGCAAGTTGGATGACTTAGTTTCTTTTGTTGAGCTTTCATACATTTATAGCTCTAGTGCATCTGTTGCATGGCAATCCCTACTCCTCATGTTGACATCAATTGATGGGCATCTCCATAGCCCGTTGATTAGCCTCGTCAATGTGAGACTTTCTCATTTTTTGTCTTCTCCACACAACCTCCATCATCATCTTTCCACCCGTAGTGCTATATCCATGGCTTATGCTCATGTATTGCGTGAGAGTTGAAAAAAGCTGAAGCGCGTTAAAAAGTATGAACCAATTGCTTGGCTGAAACCGGGGCTGTTCTTGATGGGAGTATTTTGTGTGATGAAAATGAAGCATAGCCTAACTATATGATTTTGTAGGATGAACTTTCTTTCGCCATGTTATTTTGAGAAGACATGATTGCTTAGTTAGTATGCTTGAAGTATTACTATTTCTTATGTCAATATGAACTTTTATTTTAAATCATTTAGATCTGAACATTCATGCCACAATAAAGAAAATTACATTGATAATTATGCTAGGTAGCATTCCACATCAAAAATTCTGTTTTTATCATTTACCTACTCGAGGACGAGCAGGAATTAAGCTTGGGGATGCTTGATACGTCTCCAACGTATCTCTAATTTTTGATTGTTCCATGCTATTATATTACCCGTTCTGGATGTTTATGGGCTTTACTTTACACTTTTATATCATTTTAGGGACTAACCTACTAACGGAGGCCCAGCCCAAATTTCCGCTTTTTTTTGCCTATTTGGTGTTTCAAAGAAAAGGAATATCAAAGCGGAGTCCAAATGGAATGAAACCTTCGGAGGCGATCTTTTGGAACAAACGCAATCCAGGAGACTTGGAGTGGGCGTCAAGCGACAAGCAGGCGGCCACGAGGTGCCCTGCGCCCTAAGGGGGTGGGCGCGTCCCCACCCTCGTGGGCCCCTCGTGGCTCAACCGACATACTTCTTCCTCCTATATATATCTACGTACCCTGAAAACATCCAGGAGCACCACGAAAACCTAATTCCACCGCTGTAACCTTCTGTATCTGCAAGATCCCATCTTGGAGCCTTCACCGGTGCTCCGCCGGAGGGGGAATCGACCACGGAGGGCCCCTACATCATCTCTAAGGCCTCTCGGATGAGTTGTGAGTAGTTTACCACAGACCTTCGGGTCCATAGTTATTATCTAGATGGCTTCTTCTCTCTCTTTGAATCTCAATACAAAGTTCTCCTCGATCTTCTTGGAGATCTATTTGATGTAACTCTTTTTGTGGTGTGTTTGTCGAGATCCGATGAATTGTGGGTTTATGATCAAGTTTATCTATGAGAAATATTTGAATCTCCTCTGAATTCTTTTATGTATGATTGGTTATCTTTGCAAGTCTCTTCGAATTATCAGTTTGGTTTGGCCTACTAGATTGATCTTTCTTGCAATGGGAGAAGTGCTTAGCTTTAGGTTCAATCTTGCGGTGTCCTTTCCCAGTGACAACAGGGGCAGCAAGGCACGTATTTTATTGTTGCCATCGAGGATAAAAATATGGGTTTATATCATATTGCATGAGTTTATCCCTCTACATCATGTCATATTTCTTGATGCGTTACTCTGTTCTTCATGAACTTAATACTCTAGATGCAGGTGTGAGTCGATTCGATGTGTGGAGTAATAGTAGTAGATGCAGAATTGTTTCGATCTACTTGTCACGGACATGATGCCTATATACATGATCATGCCTAGATATTCTCATAACTATGCACTTTTCTATCAATTGCTCGACAACAATTTGTTCACCCATCGTAATATTTACGCTATCTTGAGAGAAGCCACTAGTGAAACCTATGGCCCCGAGGTCTATCTTTTATCATATAAGTTTCCATTCAATTTTATTTGCATCTTTTATTTTTCCAATCTATATCATGGAAATACCAAAAATATTTATCTTATCTTATTATGTTTATCAGATCTCACTTTTGCAAGTTACCGTGAAGGGATTGACAACCCCTTTATCACATTGGTTGCGAGGTTCTTGTTTGTTTGTGTAGGTGTGCGGGACTTTTGAGGAGCCTCCTACTGGATTGATACCCTGGTTCTCAAAAACTGAGGGAAATACTTATGCTACTTTGCTGCATCACCCTTTCCTCTTCAAGGGAAAAGCAACGCAGTGCTCAAGAGGTAGCAGTGTGCTATCCTTGAAATGTCATTTTGTTTTGTTTTGCTTGCTGTTTAAATAAAATACCAAGATCTGAAATTCTTAAATGTTAGAGAGTCTTCACATAGTTGCATAATTATTCGACTACTCATTGATCTTCACTTATATCTTTCGGAGTAGTTTGTCATTTGCTCTAGTGCTTCACTTATATCTTTTTAGAGCACGGTGGTGGTTTTATTTTGAAGAAATATATGAGCTCTCATGCTTCACTTATATTATTTTGAGAGTTTTTTAGAACAGCATGGTATTTTCTATGGTTATAAAATTGGTCCTAATATGATGGGCATCCAAGTTTGGTAATAAAAACTATCATAGGAAGTGCATTGAATACTATGAGAAATTTGATGCTTGATAATTGTTTTGAGATATAAAGGTGGTAATGTTAGAGTCATGCTAGTTGGGTAATTATGAAATTGAGAAATACTTGTGTTGAAGTTGGCAAGTCTCGTAGCATGCACGTATGATAAAAGTTGTGTAACAAATTTGTTGCATAGGTGCTCTTTTGATTGCCTTCCTTATGTGTGGACGTCGGGATCACGCGATGGTTATCTCCTACCAACCCTTTGTTGGGGAACGTAGCAATAATTCCAAATTTCTATGCATCACCAAGATCAATCTATGGAGATTCTAGTAACAAGAGAGGGAGAGGATGAGCATCTTCATACCTTTGAAGATCGCTAAGCAGAAGCGTCACTAGAACGCGGATGAGGGAGTCGTACTCGCGGCAATTCAAATCGCGGAAGATCCGATCTAACGCCGAACGGACGGCGCCTCCGCGTTCAACACACGTACAGCCCAGGGACGTCTCCTTCTTATTCATCCATCAAGGGAAGAGGAGAAGTTGAGGAAACTCCGGCACGACGGGCGTGGTGGTGGAGCTTGCGATTCTCGGCGAGGCTTCGCCAAGCACTACCGAGGAGGAGGTGGAGTTGGAGAGGGAGGGTTGCGCCCGAGCAAGGGTGAAGCTCCCATGCGCCTTCCCACTATATATAGGGGTGGAGGGATGGTTTCTTGCCCTCCAAGTCCATTGGGGCGTTAGCAAGGTGGGAGGAAAGAAATCCCATAATTTCCTTCCCACCGATTGTTATCCCCCTTTTAGGGATCTTGATCTTATTCCTTGGGGATATGATCTTATTCCTTCTAAGGGGGTCTTGGTGCGCCTTGACCAGGGGTGTGGGGCCTTGCCCCCACTACCCACGTTCATGTGGGTCCCCCATGCAGTGGGCCCCACTCCGGAACCTTCTAGAACCTTCCCGGTACAATACTGAAAAATCCCGAACGTTTTCTGGTGGCCAAAATAGGACTTCCCATATATAAATGTTTACCTCCGGACCATTCCGGAACTCCTCGTGACATTCGGGATCTCATTCGGGACTCCGAACAACATTCGGTAACTGCACACTAATTCCCATAACAACTCTAGCGTCACCGAACCTTAAGTGTGTAGACCCTACGGGTTCGGGAATCATGCAGACATGACCGAGACAGCTCTCTGGCCAATAACCAACAGCGGGAGCTGGATACCCATGTTGGCTCCCACATGTTCCACAATGATCTCATCGGATGAACCACGATGTCGGGGATTCAATCAATCACGTATACAATTCCCTTTGTCAATCGGATGCATTCTTGGCCGAGATTCGATCGTCGGTATCCGATTACCTCATTCAATCTCGTTACCAGCAAGTCACTTTACTCGTTCTGTAATGCATGATCCCGCGACTAACTATTTAGTCACATTGATCTCATTATGATGATGCATTATTGAGTGGGCCCAGAGATACCTCTCCGTCATACGGAGTGACAAATCCCAGTCTCGATTCGTGCCAACCCAACAGACACTTTCGGAGATACATGTAGTGTACCTTTATAGCCACCCTGTTATGTTGTGACGTTTGGTACACCCAAAGCATTCCTACGGTATCCGGGAGTTGCACAATTTCATGGTCTACGGAAATGATACTTGACATTAGAAAAGCTTTTAGCAAACGAACTAGACGATCTTGTTCTATGCTTAGGATTGGGTCTTGTCCATCACATCATTCTCCTAATGATGTGATCCCGTTATCAATGACATCCAATGTCCATGGTTAGGAAACCATGACCATCTGTTGATCAATGAGCTAGTCAACTAGAGGTTCACTAGGGACATGTTGTGGTCTATGTATTCACACATGTATTACGGTTTCCAGTTAATACAATATTATAGCATGAACAATAGACAATTATCATGAACAAGGAAATACAATAATAACCATTTTATTATTGCCTCTAGGGCATATTTCCAACAGTCTCCCACTTGCACTAGAGTCAATAATCCAGTTCACATTATTATGTGATTGTAATGAATCCAACACCCATGGCGTTTGATCATATCTCGCTTGTGAGAGAGGTTATTAGTCAACGAGTCTGAACCTTTCAGATACGTGTGTGCCTTACAAATCTCTATGTCATCTTGTAGATGCAGCTACCACGCGCTATTTGGAGCTATTCCAAATAACTGTTCTACTATATGAATCCGGTTTACTACTCATAGTCATCCAGATTAGTATCAAAGTTCGCATCGACGTAACCCTTTATGGCGAACTCTTTTACCACCTCCATAATCGAGAAAATTCCTTAGTCCACTAGTTACTAAGGATAACTTTGACCATTGTCCTGTGATTCATTTCTGGATCACTCTTGTACCCCTTGACTGACTCATGGCAAGGCACACTTGGTGCGGTACACAAGATAGCATCTTGTAGAGCCTACATCTAAAGCATAGGGGCGACCTTTGTCCTTTCTCTCTCTCTTCATGGTGGTCGTCTTGGAGTCTTACTCAATACTCACACCTTATAACACAGCCAGGAACTCCTTCTTTGCCGATCTATTTTGAACTCCTTCAAAATCTTGTCACAGTGCGTACTCATTTGAAAGTACTATCAAGCGATTTTGATATATCCTTATAGATCTTGATGCTCAAAGTTCAAGTAGCTTAATCCAGGTTTTCCATTGAAAAACACTTTTCCAAAAACCCTATATGCTTTCCAAAAATTCTACATCATTTCTGATCAACAATATGTCAACAACATATACTCATCAGAAATGCTATAGTGCTCCCACTCACTTCTTTGGAAATACAAGTTTCTCATAAACTTGTATAAACCCAAAGTCTTTGATCATCTCATCAAAGCGTATATTCCAACTCCGAGATGCTTACTCCAGTCCTTAGAAGGATTCTTTGGAGCTTTGCATACTTGTTAGCATCTTTTAGGATTGACAAAACCTTACGGTTGTATCACATACAACCTTTCCTCAAGAAAATCATTGAGGAAACAATGTTTTGACATCCTATATGCAAGATTTTATAAATAATGCGTGAACTGCTAATATAATTTCAATAGACTCTTAGCATCGCTACGAGTGAGAAAGTCTCATCGTAGTCAACTCCTTGAACTTGTCAGAAAACATCTTAGCGACTAGTCGAGCTTTCTTAATGGTGACACTTACCATCATTGTCCGTCTTCCCTTTTAAAATCCATCTGTACCCAACAGCCTTACAACCATCAATTAGTTCTTCCAAAGTCTACACTTTGTTTTACACATGGATCTTCTCTCGGATTTTATGGTCTCGAGCCATTTGTCGGAATCCGGGCCCACCATCGCTTCTCCACAGCTCGTAGGTTCATTGTTGTCTAGCAACATGACCTCCAAGACAGGATTACCGTACCACTCCGGCGATGCTGGCGTCCTTGTCGACCTACGAAGTTTGGTAGTGACTTGATCCGAAGTTTCATGATCACTATCATCATCTTCCACTTCAACTGGTGTAGGCGCCACAGAAACAACTTCCTGTGCCCTTCTATAGATTGGTTGAAGTTATGGTTCAATAACCTCATCAAGTCTCCACCATCCTCCCACTCAATTCTTTCAAGAGAAACTTTTCCTCGAAAAAGGACCCGTTTCTAGAAACAATCACTTTTGCTTCCGGATCTGAAATAGGAGGTATACCCAACTGTTTTGGGTGTCCTATGAAAATGCATTTATCCGCATTGGGTTTGAGCTTATGAGGCTAAAACTTTTCCACACAAGCGTCGCAGCCCCAAACTTTTAAGAAATGACAGCTTAGGTTTCTCTAAACCATAGTTCATACGTTGTCATCTCAAGGGAATTACGTGGTGCCCTATTTGAAGTGAATGCGGTTGTCTCCAATGCCTAACCCATAAACGATAGTGGTAATTCGATAAGAGACATCATGGTATGCACCATATCCAATAGGATGCAGCTATGATATTCGGACACACCATCACACTATGGTGTTCTAGGCGGTATTAGTTGTGAAACAATTTCCACAATGTCTTAATTGTATACTAAACTCATAACTCAGATACTCATCTCTATGATCATATCATAGACATTTTATCCTCTTGTCACAACGATCTTCAACTTCACTCTGAAATTACTTAAACCTTTCAATAATTCAGACTTGTGTTTCATCAAGTAAATATACTCAACATCTACTCAAATCATATGTGAAGTAAGAACATAACGATATCCACTGCGTGCCTCGGCACTCAGTGGACTGCACACATCAAAATGTATTACTTCCAACAAGTTGCTTTCTTGTTCCATCTTACGGAAAACGAGGCTTTTTAGTCATCTTGCCCATTTGGTATGATTTGCATGTCTCAAGTGATTCAAAATCAAGTGAGTCCAAATGATCCATCTGCATGGAGTTTCTTCATGCGTACATACCAATAGATATGGTTCGCATGTCTCAAACTTTTCAAAAAATGAGTGAGTCCAAAAGATCCATCAATATGGAGCTTCTTCATGAGTTTTATACCAATATGACTCAAATGGCAGGGCCACAAGTAGGTGGTACTATCATTACTATCTTATATTTTTTGGCATGAACATGTGTATCACTATGATCAAGATTCAATAAACCATTCATTTTAGGTGCAAGACCATTGAAGGTATTATTCAAATAAACAGAGTAACCATTATTCTCCTTAAATGAACAACCATATTGCGATAAACATAATCCAATCATGTCTATGCTCAATGCAAACACCAAATAACAATTATTTAGGTTTAACACCAATCCACGATGGTAGAGGGCGTCACGATGTTTGATAACATCAACCTTGGAAATACTTCCACCACATATCGTCACCTCGCCTTCAGCTAGTCTCCGTTTATTCCGTAGCCTTTTATTTCGAGTTACTAACACTTAGCAACTGAACCGGTATCTATTACCCTGGTGCTACTAGGAGTACTAGTAAAGTGCACATTAATATAATGTATATCCAATATACTTCTGTTGACCTTACCAGCCTTCTCATCTACCAAGTATCTAGGGTAGTTCTGCTTCAGTGACCGTTCCCCTCATTACAGAAGCACTTATTCCCAGGTTTGGGTTCAAACTTTGGGTTTCTTCACTAGAGCAGCAACTGGTTTACCGTTTCATGAAGTATCCCTTCTTGCCCTTGCCCTTCTCGAAACAAGTGGTTTCACTAACCATCAACAATTGATGCTCCTTCTTGATTTCTACGTTCGCAGTGTCAAACATCGCGAATAGCTCAAGGATCATCATATCTATCCCTAATATGTTATAGTTCATCACGAAGCTCTAGTAGCTTGGTGGCAGTGACTTTGGAGAACCATCACTATCTCTTAAGGAAGATTAACTCCCACTCGATTCAAGTGATTGTAGTACTCAGACAATCTGAGCACATGCTCAACGATTGAGCTTTTCTCCCTTAGTTTGCAGGCTTAAGAAACTCGTCAGAGGTCTCATACCTCTTGACGTGGGCACGACCTTGAAATCCCAATTTCAGCCCTTTGAACATCTCATATGTTCCACGACCTTTCAAAATCGTCTTCAGCGCCTCAATTCTAAACCGTTTAACATTACTGAACTATCGCGTAGTCATCAAAACGTGTATGTCAGATGTTCGCAACATCCACAGACGACGTTCGACGTTCAGCACACCGAGCGGTGCATTAAGGACATAAGCCTTCTGCGTAGCAATGAGGACAATCCTCAGTTTACGGACCTAGTCCGCATAATTGCTACTATCAATTTTCAACTAAATTTTCTCTAGGAACGTATCTAAAACAGTAGAACTAAAGTGCAAGTTACGACATAATTTGCAAAGACCTTTTGACTATGTTCATGATAATTAAGTTCATCTAATTTAATGAACTTCCACTCAGATGGACATCCCTCTAGTCATCTAAGTGATACATGATCCGAGTCAACTAGGCCGTGTCCGATCATCACGTGATACGGACTAGTTATCATCGGTGAACATCTTCATGTTGATCGTATCTACTATACGACTCATGTTCGACCTTTCGGTCTCTTGTGTTCCGAGGCCATGTCTGTACATGCTAGGCTTGTCAAGTCAACCTAAGTGTTTTGCATGTGTAAATCTGGCTTACACCCGCTGTATGCGAACGTTAGAATCTATCATACCCGATCATCACGTGGTGCTTCGAAACAACGAACTTTCGCAACGGTGCACAGTTAGGGGGAACACTTTCTTGAAATTTTAGTGAGGGATAATCTTATTTATGCTACCGTCGTTATAAGCAAATAAGATGTAAACATGACAAAAAATCACATGCAAATCATAAAGTGACATGATATGGCCAATATCATTATGCGCCTTTGATCTCCATCTTTGAGGCGCGGCATGATCACCTTCGTCACCGGCATGACACCATGATCTCCATCATCATGATCTCCATCATCGTGTCTTCATGAAGTTGTCTCACCAACTATTACTTCTGCTACTATGGCTAACGGTTAGCAATAAAGTAAAGTAATTACATGGCATTTTCAATGACACGCAGGTCATACAATAAATTAAGACAACTCCTATGGCTCCTGCCGGTTGTCATACTCATTGACATGCAAGTCGTGATTCCTATTACAAAAACATGATCAATCTCATACATTACATATCATTCATCACATTCTTTTGGCCATATCACATCACATAGCATACCCTGCAAAAACAAGTTAGACGTCCTCTAATAGTTGTTGCATGTTTTACGTGGCTGCTATGGGTTTCTAGCAAGAACGTTTCTTACCTACGCAAAAGCCACAACGGTGATATGCCAATTGCTATTTACCCTTCATAAGGACCCTTTCATCGAATCCGATCCGACTAAAGTGGGAGAGGCGGCACCCGCTAGCCACCTTTATGCAACAAGTGCATGTCGATCGGTGGAACCTGTCTCACGAAGCGTGCGTGTAAGGTCGGTCCGGCCACTTCATCCCACAAAGCCGCGAATCAAGATAAGACTAGTAACGGTAAGCAAATTGAACAAATCATTGCCCACAACTACTTTGTGTTCTACTCGTGCATAGAATCTACGCATAGACCTAGCTCATGATGCCACTGTTGGGGAAGGTAGCAATAATTCAAAATTTTCTACGCATCACCAAGATCAATCTATGGAGACTCGAGCAACAAGAGAGGGAGAGGATGAGCATCTTCATACCTTTGAAGATTGCTAAGCGGAAGCGTCACTAGAACGCGGATGAGGGAGTCAGATTTACGGGCGATTCAAATCGCGGAAGATCCGATCTAACGCCCGAGCGGATGGCGCCTCCGCGTTCAACACACGCAGTACAGCCGGGGCGTCTCCTCCTTCTTGATCCAGCAAGGGGAGAGGAGAAGTTGAGGGAGAGCTCCGGCAGCACGACGGCATGGTGGTGGAGCTTGCAGTTCTCCGGCAGGGCTTCGCCAAGCACTACTGAGGAGGAGGTGGAGTTGGAGAGGGGGAGGGCTGCGCCAGGGGCAAGGGGTGAAGCTCCCATGCGCCTCCCCACTATATATAGGGGTGGAGGGGGCTGGTTTCTTGCCCTCCAAGTCCATTGGGGCGTTGGCAAAGGTGGGAGGAAAGAAATCCCATCATTTCCTTCCCCATCGATTGTTATCCCCCCTTTTTAGGGATCTTGATCCTATCCCTTTGGGATATGATCTTATTCTTTCTAAGGGGGAATCTTGGTGCGCCTTGACCAGGGGTGTGGGGCCTTACCCCCACTACCCACGTTCATGTGGGTCCGCCCATGCAGGTGGGCCCCACTCCGGAACCTTCTAGAACCTTCCCGGTACAATACCGAAAATCCCGAACATTTTCTCTCGTGGCCAAAATAGGACTTCCCATATATAAATCTTTACCTCCGGACCATTCCGGAACTCCTGATGATGTCCGGGATCTCATCCGGGACTCCGAACAACATTCGGTAACTACACACTAATTCCCATAACAACTCTAGCGTCACCGAACCTTAAGTGTGTAGACCCTACGGGTTCGGGAACCATGCAGACATGACCGAGACAGCTCTCTGGCCAATAACCAACAGCGGGATCTGGATACCCATGTTGGCTCCCACATGCTCCACGATGATCTCATCAGATGAACCACGATGTCGGAGATTCAATCAATCCCGTATACAATTCCCTTTGTCAATCGGTACGTTACTGGCCCGAGATTCGATCGTCGGTATCCCAATACCTCGTTCAATGTCGTTACCGGCAAGTCACTTTACTCGTTCCGTAATGCATGATCTCGCGACTAACTACTTAGTCGCATTGAGCTCATTATGATGATGCATTACTGAGTGGGCCCAGAGATACCTCTCCGTCATACGGAGTGACAAATCCCAGTCTCGATTCGTGCCAACCTGCGAGCACTTTCGGAGATACCTGTAGTGTACCTTTATAGCCACCCAGTTACGTTGGGACGTTTGGTACACCCAAAGCATTCCTACGGTATCTGGGATTTGCACAATCTCATGGTCTATGGAAATGATACTTGACATTAGAAAAGGTTTTAGCAAACGAACTACACGATCTTGTGCTATGCTTAGCATTGAGTCTTGTCCATCACATCATTTTCCTAATGATGTGATCCCGTTATCAATGACATCCAATGTCCATGGTCAGGTAACCATGACCATCTGTTGATCAACGAGCTAGTCAACTAGAGGCTCACTAGGGACATGTTGTGGTCTATGTATTCACACATGTATTATGGTTTCCAGTTAATACAATTATAGCATGAACAATAGAAAATTATCATGAACAAGAAAATACAATAATAACCATTTTATTATTGCCTCTAGGGCATATTTCCAACACCCTTCCCCTAGGAGCATGTGTAGTAGTACTTCGCTTCGAGGGCTAATAAACTTTTGCAATAAGTATATGAGTTCTTTATGACTAATGTGAGTCCATGGATTATACGCACTCTTACCCTTCCATCATTGCTAGCCTCTACGGTATCGTGCATTGCCCTTTCTCACCTTGAGAGTTGGTGCAATCTTCGCCGGTGCATCCAAACCCCGTGATACGATACGCTCTATCACACATAAACCTTCTTATATCTTCCTCAAAACAGCCACCATACCTACCTATTTTGGCATTTCCATAGCCATTCTAAGATATATTGCCATGCAACTTTCCACCGTTCCGTTTATTATGACACGTTTCATCATTGTCATATTGTTTTTGCATGATCATGTAGTTGACATCGTATTTGTGGCAAAGCCACCATGCATAATTTTTATACATGTCACTCTTGATTCATTGCATATCCCGGTATACCTCCGGATGCATTCATATGGAGTCATATCTTGTTCTAGTATCGAGTTGTAATCCATGAGTTGTAAGTAAATAGAAGTGTGATGATCATCATTGTTAGAGCATTGTCCCTTAAAAAAGAAGAAAAAAGAAAGGCCAATTAAAAAAAAGGCCAAATAAAAAGGAAAGACCCAAAAAAAGGGGGACAATGTTACTATCCTTTTCCACACTTGTGCTTCAAAGTAGCACCATGATCTTTATGATAGAGAGTCCCTTATGTTGTCACTTTCATATACTAGTGGGAATTTTTCATTATAGAACTTGGCTTGTATATTTCAATGATGGGATTTCTCAAAATGCCTTAGGTCTTTGTGAGCAAGCAAGTTGGATGCACACCCACTTAGTTTCTTTTGTTGAGCTTTCATATATTTATAGCTCTAGTGCATCCGTTGCATGGCAATCCCTACTCACTCACATTGATATCTATTAATGGGCATCTCCATAGCCTGTTGATACGCCTAGTTGATGTGAGACTATCTTCTCCTTTTTTGTCTTCTCCACACAACCTCCATCATCATATTCTATTCCACCCATAGTGCTATATCCATGGCTTACGCTCATGTATTGTGTGACGGTTAAAAAGGCTGAAGCGCGTTAAAAAGTATGAACCAATTGCTTGGCTGAAACCGGGGTTGTGCATGATGGGAGTATTTTGTGGGACGAAAATGAAGCATGGCCTAACTATATGATTTGTAGGGATAGGATTTCTTTGGCTACGTTATTTTGATAAGACATGATTACTTGTTAGTACGCTTGAAGTATTATTAGTCTTATGTCAATATTAAACTTTTAGCTTGAATATTTTGGATCTGAACATTCGTGCCACAATAAAGAAAATTACATTGAGAAATATGCTAGGTAGCATTCCACATCAAAAATTCTGTTTTTATCATTTACCTACTTGAGGAATGAGCAGGAATTAAGCTTGGGGATGCTTGATCGTCTCCAACGATTCTATAATTTTTGATTGTTCCATGCTATTATATTACCCGTTTTGGATGTTTATGGGCTTTATTATACACTTTTATATTATTTTTGGGACTAACCTATTAACCGGAGGCCCAGCCCAAATTGCTGTTTTTTTGCCTATTTCAGTGTTTCGAAAAAAGGAATATCAAAGCGGAGTCCAAAGCGGAATGAAACCTTCGGAGAGTTATTTTTGGAGCAGGAAGCAATCCAGGAGACTTGGAGTAGACGTCAGGGAAGCTTCGTGGTGGCCACGAGGGTCCAGGGCACGCCCTACCCCCTGGGCGCGCCCCCCACCCTCGTGGGCCCCTCGTGGCTCCCTTGACCGACTTCTTTCACCTATATATATCCATATACCCCAAAAACATCGAAAAACACAATAGATCGGGAGTTCCGCTGCCACAAGCCTCTGTAGCCACCAAAAACCAATTGGGGCCCTATTCCGGCACCCTGCGGGAGGGGGGATCCCTCACCGGTGGCCATCTTCATCATCCCGGCGCTCTCCATGATGAGGCAGGAGTAGTTCACCCTCGGGGCTGAGGGTATGTACCAGTAGCTATGTGTTTGATATCTCTCTCTCTCATGTTCTTGATTTGGCAAAATCTTGATGTACCGCGAGCTTTGCTATTATAGTTGGATCTTATGATGTTTCTTCCCCTCTACTCTCTTGTAATGGATTGAGTTTTCCCTTTGAAGTTATCTTATCGGATTGAATTTTTAAGGATTTGAGAACACTTGATGTATGTCTTGCATGTGTTTATCTGTGGTGACAATGTGATATTCACGTGATCTACTTGATGTATGTTTTGCTGATCAACTTGCGGGTTCAGTGACCTTGTGAACTTATGCATAGGGGTTGGCACACATTTTCGTCTTGACTCTCCGGTAGAAACTTTGGGGCACTCTTTGAAGTACTTTGTGTTGGTTGGATAGATAAATCTGAGATTGTGTCATGCATATCGTATAATCATGCCCACGGATACTTGAGGTGACATTGGAGTATCTAGGTGACATTAGGGTTTTGGTTGATTTGTGTCTTAAGGTGTTATTCTAGTACGAACTCAATGATAGATCGAACGGAAAGAATAGATTCGTGTTATTTTACTACGGACTCTTGAATAGATCGATCAGAAAGGATAACTTTGAGGTGGTTTCGTACCCTGTAATAATCTCTTCGTTTGTTCTCCGCTATTAGTGACTTTGGAGTGACTCTTTGTTTCATGTTGAGGGATAGTTATATGATCCAATTATGTTATTATTGTTGAGAGAACTTGCACTAGTGAAAGTATGAACCCTAGGTCTTGTTTCCTAGCATTGCAATACAGTTTACGCTCACTTTTATCATTACTGTTTTTATAATTTCAGATTACAAAAACCTATATCTATCATCTATATTGCATTTGTATCACCATCTCTTCGCCGAACTAGTGCACCTATACAATACACTATTGTATTGGGTGTGTTGGGAACACAAGAGACTCTTTGTTATTTGGTTGCAGGGTTGTTTGAGAGAGACCATCTTCATCCTACGCCTCCCACTGATTGATAAACCTTAGGTCATCCACTTGAGGAAAATTTGCTACTGTTCTACAAACCTCTGCACTTGGAGGCCCAACAACGTCTACAAGAAGAAGGTTGTGTAGTAAACATCACCCCGGGACGGCCCAGCCCATCCAGGGGGGGAGGGAGGGAAGGCGCTAGGGTTTCTCGCGAGCAACAGACCCCCACCCCCCCCCCGCACGAGCCGCGCCACCACGGCCCTCGCCGGAGCCGCCGCAGGCGAGACCGAGTTAGGCCCGCCCAGACCGAGACGGGGCCCAAAAGGGCCCAGATCTGGGACGGGAGGGCACCGCCACCATCCACCGCGCCGGCCCGCCGCCAAGTGGCCATGCCACCGCCTCTAGGCCACCCGGAGCTGCGCCGCTGGGCAGCCGCCCATTGCCGGAACCACCGTCGACCGAGGAGCACCGCCACCACCACCGAGCCATGGCTCAGCGAGGAAGGAAGCGGCCGCCGCCAACACCACGCCAGGCAGGGCACAGTGGCCTTGGCGGCAGGGAGGGGGGAAGGGAGGAGGCGCTAGGGGGCGGGAAGATGGGCCCCCGGTCGCCTCGCTCGGGGAGACGGTGCGAAGGCGGTCCGGGAGGAGGGAGGGAGGCGTGGCAGCCGGCCTGACGGCCGGTGGCCGGCAGCGCGGGAGGGGAGGGGAGGGTGGCCGGCAGCGGCGGAGGCGCGGGGGGAACCCTAGGCGCGGGCGCACAGAGGAGAGTAGGACAGGGAGACCCGATATATGGTCTTTCGGCGAAATGAGGGGCGGCGCACTACATTCGAGATGGGAATCGCACTTGTTTGGTAATTAACTTCAGCGAAATATGGTCTTTCGGTAGGAAGTAAATAAAAATAGCTGTGTACCTCAGGTGCAAAGTCCCGAAGATGTTCTGCCGTTGTGGCGTTGTCTAACGCACATTTGATCGAGGTTACGATGGGATGGATACGTATGTACACACACTTGTTGCGCGAGAAATGACAGTTTGAGTTTCATGGCGTAGCGCATGCATGCACGTACGCACGCAATCAAGCAAGAGGTGTGAATTGTACTCCCTTCATTCCATATTAGTCATTGAGACCGTTCCAAGAGTTTGACAAAGCTCAACCAGTGGAATGTAAGATAAGTATATGCCATACAGATGTGCGTACGGACACGCTTACTTAGGCATGCATGCACGTACGTCAAACATATTGGACGTTGCAAACCAATCTGTGGTTGGATGGTTAGAGAGACTGTGGTATCCCCAGCCCATCAGAATTCAAATCCTGGTGCTCGCATTTATTCCTGAATTTATTCCAAGATTTCCGGCGATGCGCATTCAGTGGGAGGAGACGTTCCCGTCGACGACGAGGTGCCTAATGATGACTTCAGAATCTCAAGATGATATGCCGGCTCAGTCTTTCGGAGGTGCTCATAAGGATAGGGTGTGCGTGTGTGCGTTCATAGCGGTGAGTGTATGCGCGTGTATATGAGTGCTTGTGTCTGTACTGATGTTAAAAAAATATTGGACGTTTTCGGTGGACACACGCTATATATGCATGTATTATAGCAAGCCACATAAAAGAAATTAAAATGCGGTGGGTCTATCTATCTACTATTCATGGCCATGGCCATCACGTACGATCAACGAGACAATAGCCAACTTCGACGACCTACGTATGCTAGCCGAGCAAGGAACATGTGTACAAGTCTTGCCAGCTTTTGTGCGTGCAAGACTAATCTAATCAAGTCGAGCAGCTAAGTGTAGTTAGTAGAGGTTAAAGTCAGTGCTTGTGTTTTGAATAACAAGTACTCCCTCCGTTTCTGAAAAAAAAGGCCTATAAATTTTGTCAGAAATCAAACGGGGATAGTTTGACCAAATTATAGGAAACCTCTCAACTTAGTCACAACTACAATACCAGATAGTTATGGTACATAAATAAATTTTGTTGTGTATCTAATGTTATTAATTTGATATTATACTAGTTAATACCTTTTTCAAGAAACTTGGTCCCACCATTTGACTTCACAGGATATTTGTTCTGCGGATGACTTCACAGGAAATATATAGGCATTTTTTTCAAAGACGAAAGGAGTGCCATATAATAACACTAAAATACGTCTAAATACATTTATTTGAACGATAAGTAATAACGATCAGAGGAAGTATTACTATTTGAAACTAATCAAAGACGGTGCGGGCTTCTTTAACTATCATGGAGACTTTTATATCTCGATCTCTACTATCTAAAATAAACGTAAGGTTCCGTTTCCCACCTTACGTCGCTCGTTTCGTCCATCCTCCCTGCGCGGCTGCACTCGCGATTGGTTTTATCACAGCCTTCCCCACGTCGGTTTTGCATTGAAGACCTTCCTAAAACAACCACACTGATTGATTCCCCTTAACCTTATCCCACCTCTGATATAGCCGCCGCCACAGTCTCCCCCATCTCGCGAACGACAGGAGGATGTACGCTCCCCGTTCATGATCTCTCGCCAGCGACGCCCTAACGTCACCGTAGCGTGTGACGCAGGGATTCGTCGCTGCCGCCCGCAGCTACTTTGCCCCTGGCGTCGAGGAGGGGGTCAGCAAGAGCTCATGTCCTCCCGGTGCCGCCGCCGCCGGGCTCGTCTCATCAGGAGGACACGGTGTCGATGCCGCCGCCGGCGACGCCTCGTTCTTCTTGAGGTCAATCGTGTTGCACAGGTGTGTTTCTTGTTGTGTTGCAGCCTGCTGGTCGTGCAGGTCGGGTGTGCTGCAGCCTGCGAGATCCGAGGTGTGACGACATCGGTGATTCTGTTCACCGTGGCCCAAGTTTAAGCCAGATCTATGACGGAGGCATGGCGCAGGAAACCTACGCTGCAGGGAGGCTACGGAGGTGCGTTGCCGCTGGAGACGTCTTGGCGTCATCTCCGATGAGTCCCCTTCATATGAGTCCCCTTCTGATGTTTCTATATCTGGTGTTGCCTCTCCCTTAAATCAGATCCGTGGGAGGCTATTGCTGCCGCTCTCAGTGGCGCAGCAGACGGCCGACCTAAGGCCAACTCCACCGCACGACCCTAAACGGAAGTGCGCTTTGTCCGGATTTTACCTGTTTGGGATGGCGATGGGTGTCAAAACGGACATGCGTGTCCGGGTTTCGTTCGAGGCGCCCAGCGCGGCCGGCAACCCCAAAAGGTCCGTTGCGCCCAGGCCCGCCGTCGCTGCTCCCGCGTGCGCCCCGCTGCCCGCCCTGTCGCGCCCGTGGCCGCCTCGCCTTGCTCGTCACCGCGCCCTGCGTCCTGCCGCTCGTCGCCTCGCGCCAGGCTGCCCACAGCCGCGCCCCCGCTCCCCGCGCACGCCGTCCACCGCCGTGCCCACGGCCGCGCCCCTGCTCCGGCCGCCGCGCCCGCGCGCCTCCTCGCGCGCCCCTGCTCCCCGCGCACGCCGCCCACCGCCGTGCCCACGGCCGCGCCCCTGCTCCGGCCGCCGCGCCGCCTCCGCGCCCCCGCGCCTCCTCGCGCGCCCGCCGCTGCCGCTCGCCACCCGCTGCGCCCGCCGTATGCCGCGCACCTCGCCCTGTCGTGCGCACGGGAGCATCGCCGCGTCGCCGCCCGCGACCAGCGCACACAGGGACGTGCTCCAGACGCGATCTTCTGCCGCCGCCTGCGACTTGCGCGCGCACAGGAGGTGCTCGAGTCGCCGCCCGCGGCCGGCGCGCGCCCGCTTGCGCCTCGCCCCGCTGCGCCGCACCTCACCGGTCGCACTTGCGCGTGCGCCTCCGCTTGCGCCCGCCACTCGCCTGCACCAGGCTAGTTAGCTAGTATAGCACGCATACATCGGGATAGCTAGCTAGCACACATGGAGCAGGAGCGGCCCTGGAGTCCGTCGTCTTCTCGCTGGCCGGCCATGGCCGCGCGCCGCCGCCCGCTCGCCACGCCCGTCGCGCGCTCGCGCCCTGCAGCCGTCCGTGCGCCGCCCGCCCGTGCCTGGAGGAAGGCCGCTGGCGCTCTACGCGTGGCCGTAGAGACGAGAGAGACGAGGAGAGATGCGTGCGCTCGTGGTGGGCCAGTGGAGAGAAGAAAAGTAGAAGAGAAAGAGAGAATTCCTTATTTGACACTCTCTTAAAATTGTGTTCCTCATTTAACACTGAAAAAATTTTCTTCCTTATATGATCTATAGTCTTAATTTCTTTCCCTATATGACACTCTAGTTCATTTTGTACATGTGAAAAGACCTTTTTGCCCCTGTACATAATGTGACCAGAAATATGTAGCATTGAGCCTAATTAGGGAAAATTCGTTTCTGAGAGTGAGCACAGCTGAACATGTCATCTCCTCCGTTGATCTTTTTTGGGATGCGTGTGTATTCCGTATACCTGAGTGTATGCATCCAGTGTATTTAGAACGTATTCAGCTGTGGGTCTAGTTTCATGCGGTATGGTTTGTGAGTGCGACTATTTGACGTACTTTTGTACGTGTGCTTTAACACTAAAATGCATTATTAAAATGAATGAATTTTTAAGCACTTTTGTGTGTGCTTCGGTGATCACCTACGTGCATGCCATTAGTGCATGTGCACGTATTTGCATGGCCCATGCAGGACCTATAGCTGTATGGAAGGAAGTTGCGTGCTAGCACGAACGTACGCCCGGTTCGGTGCAGCCAACATGCGTATGTATATGAACCGGGTCATACGAAGCTAGAATACATGTATTCGCTTGATCGTCAGGGTGCGCGTACGTATTTAAATATCTACGCTCCGGCCGGCAAGCTGGCCGCGTATATGTACACAAATACGTATAGACAACTAGTCAGACCGTGAGGTCAATTAGCACATGAACCATCGAAGGCCTCGGTCATGATTTCTTAGCACAGTAGTAAATCGACTGGCATGACAATACCAGCATATATGATGTCACATATGGATAACTCGACTGATTTTTGGAACAACTATTATCTTGTACATATTTGTGGTCACATTATACATATGGGTAAAATGGTCTTTTCACGTGAACAAAATGCACTAGAGTGTTATATAGGGAAAGAAATTAAGACTATAGGTCATATAGGGAAGAAAAATTTTCCAGTGTCAAATAAGGAACATGATTTTAAAGGAGTGTCAAATAAGAAATTCTCTCGAAGAGAAATGGGTGGATGGCATGTGGGCCTGGGCGGACACGGACGGACCAGGACGATGCGAAGAGCGTCCGGTTCGTGTCTGCTTTGGATCCAAACCGAGACCAACTTTGGTCCAGAAATGGGGTGAAGCGGATACGAAACGGATGAAAAAGTAAAATAGGGTCTGCCGTTGGGTCGTCTGGTATGTCCGTTTTACCTCAAACGGACGGACCCGGACAAAATTGGGTCGTGCGGTGGAGTTGGCCTAAGCACCATTGTCCAACCTCCTCTCCGATGTATGCGTCCCTAGCTATCACGCCCGCTACGGCAAGCATGATGTTTACACGTCTTGGTTGCTGCGGCCGTCAGGCATTCGTCCCTTCACGACTGTTGGCACGTCGCATTTGGCATAAGAAAGAACGATATGTTGATTTTGCATAAAAAAAGAACTTGGGAGTAAGGCAGTACGGGCGTCAAGAATGGACTGTAAAAGTGGCAGTACCAGTATGTTTCTTTTTATATATGGAAATGAAATATGTGTAACGCCTAGCAGATTTTGCTCCAAAGAAGAAAGGAGAAGTTCACCAAAGTTGACCAATATTCGGTACCTTTTTTTGCGAATAGTACTAATAACATTACCTGCAAGTGCAAGCAAGGAGAACCACCGGTGCTTTGGCAAAAGGAAAGCAACACGATGCCAAAAGATTGTAGAATTAGCATTGCATCATCCATCTTCTGAAACATACATGTTCTCTGTATCTTGCACTCCATTCCGTTCGTGGGAGTTTCTTTTGTTCTGAAACATACATGTTTTCTGTGACTTTTCTTGCAGATCCGCCCATGATATGCTTGGGCGCCAGATCTTCATGAATTGGTCAGTGATTGTATGAATATGAATTTGTAGTCTGACTAAGTTCTTGTTTCTCAATTATATGTGACCATGTTGCAACTGTATTTGCACAACTGTATTTGCATGTGACGTTGGTTTGGCCAATAGACTTTTTTTTTAGATTCCCTGCTGGACCTTTTGGTAGTGTATTTAATTTTGATTGTGATGGAGTAGGACTTAAACTTCAAAGTATATTTGCATGTTAGTGTACCAAAATCTTAACTGACATTTTATTTATAATGAGCAAAAAAACCAATGATCTCAAACATGCCACTGGTACAACCCGTACTAAACTTGATTTGTTCTCTCAATATGGAGTGTTAATCTTCTCCTCTATATGGGCTTGGAGGACACAACACACAAGCATGGCAAGTCTGGTTGCTGGACGAGGAGGAAAATAAGAATGATTTAATAGTAAGAAAGGGAAGATAATGCTGCTTGATATGTGCATGGGGATTCTGAATGTTTGATACTTTCCCCTCATGACAGAGATTAGCTGAGGTTTGTGGAGTCCTCATAATATACGGGGTTCCGTTATTCTATTATTTCACCCTAGGCCCCCGGTGCAACGCATGGGCAATTACCTAGTCTCTATCTCTACTACTTAAAAAGAACATAAGGTTCCCATTTCACCTTTATTTCCACCACCCCTTCGTCCATCCTTCCATGTATATGATAATCAATCACCTTAATTTACTTACCATCCGAACCAATTCCACTTTAATTTACTTACCAAACTTCTAATCAAAATACAAGGTAATTCACGAGCAGAATTAGATGAACATTTATTTACACAATCGTATTATTATTGACAAGTAAACCACAAGCTAATGTACTAGAAAATTTATATCCCGTTGCAACGCACGGGCATTATTCTAGTACTACTTAAAAAATGTAAGCTTCCATGTTTCACTTTTCTTTTCACCACCCCTTCGTCTAACATTTCCTCTGTGATAATTAATCACCTTAGTTTACTTATCTCTTGAACCAATTCCAATTTACATATCAAACTTCTCATCACAATATAAGGTAAATCACGTGCAAGATTTGATAAACAATTATTTTTATACAATTGTATTAATATAGGCAGGCAAATCATAAGCTAATGTAGTAAAATATTTATACCCTGGTGCAACGCACAGACATCGTCCTAAAATCAGGATGGAATTTAGGATTATCCAACTACGTATGTTTGTCTTTTTTTTGAACATAGTACAGACACAAGCGCTCATATATACGTGCATACACTTACCCCTATGAACGTACACACGCACCCCTACCCCTATGGGCACCTCCGAAAGACTAAGCCGGCATATCATCTTGAGATTTTAAGAAGTCACCATAGGCGCCTCATAGTCGACGGGACCGTCTTCTCCCATTTTAGGACGTTTGTCTTTCCTGAAATAATTTGAAGATAAATGTGAGCATCAGGACTTGAACCCTGGTGGGCTGGGAATACCACTGTCCACATAACCATCCAACCACAGGTTGTTTTGGCGTACGTTTGTCTTTCTGCGTGCCATGTTGGTCCACACTATTGCCTACATGCGTTCAGTACAATATATTTCTAGCGTTCCAAGTGGGATACATGGGTGAATGTATTAGGAATTAGTAAACAACTACCGAAACTATTCAATAGCCGGGATAGGGGCTTGCTGGGAAAATCTTATTCCATTTTTAAGGAGCTGCTGCTACCTCGCTTCTTGAGCAGGACACAAATCTTAAATAAAACTAAAAGAACACCTAAAACCAAATCAGGAGCCCTTCCATCGACAAGGACCGGAGTCCACCATGCCTCCATGGCTCTAAGGTGGGAGTAGCTCGGAAGGAAGGAGAAAAACTGTTGCCTTAGGAGTTTAAACATGTGCGTACGTACACCCTCCGTATAGAAATATAAGCTTGTTTAGATCACTACTTTGAGGAGTGCGGACGTTGGCTCCCGGGAGCCATGGAGGCCTTTTTTTATTAAAAAAATCAAAATTCAAATTTTTTGATTTCAAAAAAATCTGAAAAAATTGTGCAAGTAAACAAGTATGTTATGCCTATGTACTTAAAGTTTTAGAATGAAAAACGTTGAAATGTGACCTGTACAAAAAAAACAAATTCATGGTCTGGGAGGATGAATAGTATCATGTGTTTTGTCTTTTTTGCACAGCCCTCATTTCAACTTATTTTGCTCTGAAAATTTACATACATGTGTGTTATGCCTTCATGTATATGTGTGTTTTTCGGAAATTTTTGAAATGTAGAAAATGTAAAATTTGACAAAATTAAATTTTTTTTAAAACCGAGCTCCATGGAGCTCGACCTCCGAAGACAATATTCGCTACTTTGAGGGAGTACTTAACTCGATGGATTTCGATATTACCCAAACTTTTCGATTGATTAGGTGCACGTGCATGCGTGGTTGTGTGCTGGACCCGAATTCCCAGTCATACTACCAACTCGTGTGACTTTTTATCCTGCCGAACAATGGAAAAGTATGCTCCATCCAAGAAGCCCTAGAAAGGCAGCACCCAAATTCGTGGTTCCCCGCCGGACGGCATCGTCTCGCTCGCATTTCATTTCCTTTTCGGGGAAACTAGAACTCCAAAGCTTCCACGGCGCCGCAATGCATGCAACACACGCAAAACACAAACGCTCCGGTCTTGCATGTGTGCGCACTCACGTTGCTGCATGCCTCACGAAACATTCGATTAGCCGATCGTCTTTTTTTTTCGAAAAATCAACTAGCGCTAATTCTTTTTCAACCACGTGATACATGAGGATGCATGTACTACGTTATCGATAGAGCACTTTTTTGAAAATATATGCAGTCTCATAGGATTAGTACGTAAGAGATAGGAAATGAAAAGGTTTGGCAGCATAATTTCCCGTGAATATCAGCTGCATGTAAGTAGCCTTCATCCAGAACTTTTCACTTGATTAGTTGCTTTGAATAATATCGGACACGTATACCATCGTGTATGGCAGATAGTTACCCTGCTGTGTTTTTCAACGGCATGCTGTGACAGTTGCCTCAGAGAGCAACCATCCAAAGCTCTTCGGGAGTTATTGCCTCTGCCGGTTATTCTTTTCAAAGCTACCAAAAACGTCAAAGCCCTGTCTGAACTTTGAACAATTGATGGAAGAATTGGCAAAGTCAAGCAGACATAGACCCAATGTTACCATCCAAAGATTTTTTTTTCCAACCCGTCAAGTTGGCGCATGTCAAGTTTTTCTACGGCCAAGGGATTCGGTTCCGTGGTACGAAATGTGAAACGAACGCCCAATCACTAGAAATTATTGAGTTTGGAGTTTGAATTTTTCTCCGATTTGGCATGGGAAGTTCACCATGGTAAAAATATTCCATTACTCATATTTGCTTTTGTGAATGGACACCACAAGGTTGTAATGACTAGGAGTGCGTCATGCTGCGGCGATCGATGTTAGTAGTTAACTGGTTATCCATGAAGAAGTCGAAGTAGCCATATCGCGAGCGATGGATATGATGCCAATGATGCTGCTCTTTTTTTATGTTGCTCGATGGCCTTGATATTGGTTTTGCAGCTGTGTGTGTTAAGTTCGTCTTGTAGTCACGTTGGTCGTGGGTGTTCTATTTCTTTGTCGTGCAGGTTTTCTCATGGGCTATGGAACCCCCTCTCGAAACACTAGCAACTTTGTGTCGCCAAATCTATGTGTAACCTAGTCTTTGCCTTGAATGTTAGATCTGGGGGGGTTGGACTGGTGACATTGTGGAACCGTTGATGATAGGCTGGTGAGCCTGAAGAATTTGTTCGTAACAAGCTACACCGACTGGAGCCTTTCGTGCAATCCCCATTGGCGGTTCAAACTAAATTTTTGGCGAGTTACTTATTCTGTTTAAACCTTTTTTGCAGGGACAGTCCATAAGATCGCCTTTTCTAAGTCCATGTCCAATGCAAGATGCCTGCTTAGGCGCTTGAGAAAAATAAAAAAATATATTATTTTGACAGTCTTGGTAAGTTTCAGTCGACTGAGAAGTCTTAGTCGATGTTACTGTTAGAGTTATATTAGTGATGTCTTTTGACCTTTTGCATTCAGTCTCTTGGCATACTCCTGTAGCCTTTTGGCATCCTCATGTATATGTATATATGTTGGCTTTGGCCTCCTAATAATACAAGTTGTTGTTCCTAACATGGTATCAGAGCATCAGGTTTTTTTTTCGCACGCGCAACTTGTGCGTCCTCCGATCCATCTCACGTCCGCCGGTACACCCGGCCGTCGCTGTCTTCTTCGCCGCAGCCAACGCCCTTCCCGTGGCTGTCCGTTGCTTCACCACACCCGCCTACCGGACCTCCGCTACCCACTTTCGCCCAGCCGATCCGCTCGCTGGATCTCCTCTGCCGCCGGCTACCGAGCGGCTCGAGCCGCCGCCGCTCTCCTCCTTTGGATCGAGTCCAACTTGGTCGCACGTCTGCCGGTCGCCGCCTCCTCCCAGCTCGCGTCTCGGACTTCTACGCCGGCAGCCGCCTCGCGTCAGCGCCCCGCGATTTCTCCGCCGGCCGCCGCCATCGATCCTTTCCTCTGGTTGGAGAGAAGACGAGGGGAACTGGACCCAGTCCGACGTCCAGATCGGGACGCCCGTCTCCCGATTCGGCGCCCTCGATCATCGACACATTCATCATCGACACATTCTTCGTCTCCACCTCCAGTGATTCCACCTCTTTCCTCATTTCCTTTCCATTATACTCGTCGTCCATGTGTTGTGGATAAATCCACCTGTGCCATCTACTTCAAAAGCGTCGTCCTCCTCATCCCAGCCAACTTATGGTCTTCGAGCTCGGCCTCGCCCTCCCCCTGACCGCTATTCTCCCAGTCGATATGGTCTTTCGGCTGTACTTGAGCCTACCTCTTATCGCGATGCTATTGTTCATCCTGAATGGCAGTTTGCAATGGCAGAGGAGCTTGCTGCTCTTGAGCGCACCGGCACGTGGGATCTTGTTTCTCTTCCTTCCGGTGTTCGTCCCATCACTTGTAAGTGGGTCTACAAAGTTAAGACTCGCTCCGATGGTTCTCTTGAGCGTTACAAAGCTCGTCTTGTGGCTCGTGGCTTTCAGCAGGAGCATGGTCGTGATTACGATGAGACTTTTGCTCCTGTGGCCCATATGACCACTATCCGCACACTTCTCGCTGTGGCCTCTATTCGCCGTTGGTCTGTTCTCAGCTTGATGTTAAGAATGCCTTTCTTAATGGTGAGTTGCGTGAGGAGGTTTATATGCAGCCACCACCCGGGTATTCTGTTCCTGATGGCATGGTATGCCGTCTTCGTCGCTCTCTTTATGGCCTTAAGCAAGCCCCTCGCGCCTGGTTTGAGCGTTTTGCCTCTATGGTGACCGCCGCTGATTTTTTCAAATGAAGTGCTCATGATCCGGCGTTGTTTGTCCACCTTCAGCTCGTGGTCGGACTCTTCTTCTTCTATATGTTGATGACATGATCATCATGGTGATGACCCCGAGTACATTGCCTTTGTCAAGGCCCGTCTCGATGAGCAGTTTCTTATGTCTGATCTTGGTCCTCTTCGTTACTTTGGGATTGAGGTTTCCTCCACCTCTGATGGCTTTTTTATTTCCCAAGAAAAGTATATCCAGGATCTTCTTACTCGTGCGGCTCTTAGTGATGAGCGCACTGTTGAGACTCCTATGAAGCTCAATCTTCACCTTCGCGCTTCTGATGGTGAGCCCTTGTCTGATCCGACACATTATCGTCATATTGTTGGGAGTCTTGTCTATCTCGCCGTCACTCGTCCGGATATCTCCTATCATGTCCATATCTTGAGTCAGTTTGTTTCTTCTCCCACTTGATACACTATAGCCACCTTCTTCGTGTTCTCTGATATCTTCGTGGCACGATCTCTCACCGCCTCTTTTTCCCCGCTCCAAATTTCGTTACAGCTCCAGTGCTTATTCAGATGCTACGTGGGCTAGTGGTCCTGTGGATCGCCGTTCACTTTCTGCTTACTGTGTTTTTCTTGGTGGTTCTCTCATTGCCTGGAAGACGAAGAAACAGACCACAGTTTCCCGTTCAAGTGCAGAGGCTGAGTTGCGAGCTATGTCTCTTCTGACGGCAGAGGTGACTTGGTTACGATGGTTACTGGAGGATTTTGGTGTTTCTGTTACAACACCTAACACCCTCTTGTCGAACGATGACAGGTGCTATCAAGATTGCATCGGGATCCCGTGAAGCATGAGCTTACCAAGCATATTGGCGTTGATGCTTTTTATGTGCGCGCTGCTGTGCAGGATCATATTGTTGCTCTTCAGTATGTGCCTTCTGAGTTACAGCTAGCAGACTTCTTCACAAAGGCCCAGACTAGAGCGCAACATGGATTTCACCTTTCCAAACTTAGTGTTGTGAATCCACCATGAGTTTGAGGGGGGTGTTAGAGTTATATTAGTGATGTCTTTTGACCTTTTGCATTCAGTCTCTTGGCATACTCCTGTAGCCTTTTGGCATCCTCATGTATGTGTATATATGTTGGCTTTGGCCTCCTAATAATACAAGTTGCTGTTCCTAACAGTTATATCCATGCGATATTACATTGATATCTGTGCAAGTTTTTTTCTTCACTTTTTTCTTTTTCTTTTTCTCTCTTTCATGTTATGTCACTTGACTCATACTTGATTTAACCTCAGTCGGCTGATATGTAGCAACATCTTTTTTTACACATAGAGTTTATCCTACAACGCTTGTAGGCTTGTAGCTAAAAGCGCTTGCCTCCAATCCAGCTGAATCCGTGCGGTCGAAGCGCACAGCGACGTATATGGTATCCACGCAGCTAATTTTTCCCAGGATCGGGGACGGGAATAGCTGGAAACGGGTAGGATTCGAATCCTGGCGTACTTCTAGGTGCCCTAATTGACGCACAATTTCATCGGATCACATAGAACTTTCTTTTTTTGCTTGGTGCAATGTCAAAGAGGCAGTGCCTAGCCTGGCTAGCAGCCATAACTTTTCTGGAGTTTGTCGCCGGAAGAATCTGCAGGAAATCATCACGGCCGGCCGGCGAATAGTCGGCGTAAGGGAATCTTTTTCCTCATGGCTCCAGTATTCTTTGCTCATTCCCGACGCCGATTTGTCTGTTGGCTTTTGATCCTAGCTAGATCAAAACCACCCAGAAACTATGCACGTGAAGTGCAAAGCTAGCTAGACAAGCAGGCAGCTTGATTGATTCTCAAGCAGTACACACACCTACGTGTACTTGACTGGGCTGTGGACGGAACTTGGCGAACTAAAACGAGGATGGATAGCTACAGGCTCGTCTCGAGCCTGGTAGTACTTTATTACTTTTCGGTGGCTTTCGTTGTGGTGATTACAGGGAGGTTTTACATGGCTATATATATAACAGCCAAGACTAGTAAGAGCTAACCTACTCAGCTACTATTTTGGAGTACTACTCGGACTCACGTTTACGAGTACTACTCGGACTCTCGTACATGGCGTGTTTAGCTCTAACATTGTCTCACAGCCAAATCCACAGTGGTCAAATAACATCACATCATACCACAGTTCGTGACTGCGACTGGAGCCGGATCCCTTGATGCGTGGGTCCGGGTCCACACGTCAGTGTGTGTGTGCAGTACGTTAGAGCAGCCACGTCCCCTACGACCGTCCGAACGCATCTGCGGCCCAAACTGTTTATCACAAGACAGCCCGGCCCGTGACGGCTCCTGGAGTGAAATGACGAGCGGCGAGGCCGAGGTTCAGGTCAAGTTTCAGACCGGTGGCGGCTGTGGCGGAGCGGCGGTGGTGGACGGCTCCTTGATTCTCGATGGTGCCGAAGCCTCCTCGGGCGTCATGCTCGAACTGTCGTTGTCGCTGCTCGCCGCCTGTTCCTCGCATCTGCTGATCGACAGGGCCACAGGGGTCAGGTCTCACTGCCCGCCGCCGGCTGCTGCTTCTGATGCGTATTGCCGTCAGCGTGACGTAACCAGCCGATCGCCTGCAATGACACATAGCTAGTTCGTTAGCCATGTCAGCAAGCTAGGTTTCGCTGTTGATCGATCTTGCAAGATCAATATATCACCTGGACAGTCAATACACGGCGGCGTGTATATGACTCTAAAGTTCGGCAGAGTCTGGTGCATGTCACCTAACGTACAAGCTAATAATAACAAAAATGAAGCTTCTAGCTGGCTTGAGAACCTATATAGCACATGCATGTACGAATGATGGTAAGCAAGCAAGATTATTACTTTGAGTAATCTTTGCTTCCTATGGATTTGTTCATAGATCTTTACTGTTCAATGTACGCACACTTATTCGTGGTTGTCACTGCCAATAATGTGAAGTTAAGTATGCATACTCCCTTGGTGCCAATCAGCTGAAGAATTCCCTTCGGTGTCGCCTCTGCGCTGTACAAGACAGGAGAGAAAATTGTCAGCACCAAGATTATCAGCTGTGAAGAAAAGAACCAATAATTGCTCGTACTATTGGTTAAGTTGTGTGACGAGAGAGCTTGATGGATGGCAGATTAAGGACGCACGCATGTAATACGCGAATTATAGTGTGCTACAGGTTGAAAATATCAATCAAAATCATGCAGAATGGGCAATTACCCAGTCTGCATGCAAGCATGACGTCCCGGAAGAATCAAGAGGAGCAAGCCCAAATTCGATAAAAATTAAGTTGGCCTGAACACGTCCACGAGAGACAGTCAACTAGTATTCATATAAATAATTCCTTCACACATAAGATAATATATATCACATGTATACGAGTCGACCTGTCGAGCTCACGCTATTAATCGATTTGTCTGGGTCGCTTCTTTTTTTTTTTTTGTGGGGCGCTTTTTTTTTTTTTTTTTTTTTTTGCGGGTGGTCTGGGTCGCTTCCCACAGGCATACATATGAACAGTTCACCCGTTTGACAAAAAAATAAAGACGTTATCCATTTCGTATGTGAAATTTAAGCCTGCTCGACATTGCGGCATTTATTTTCTGCCGCCCTCCGTGTCGCTTGGTCTGACAACTAGTAACATTGTACATAGAGCAACATACATGGCCTACGTTCGTTCATACGTACGTACATAGAGAGGACGGCGTACGAAGACTCAATTTAGTCAGAGGTAGAACGTATACATCAAGCTATAGCTGAAATGTTTAAAGTCAATTCAACTCAATTTAGTTTTTGTCGTGCCATGCCCGGACTTCTCCAAGGAAATGGGAAACCCCCACATGTAGCTAATGAATTCCCTATATGGCCGTCGCTGGATTCTCACGTTTCCGTGCGAAAAGCCCATGTAAAAGCATGTGGAAACGGACACATTCTTTTAGAAAACTAGATAATACCCCGCGCGTTGTTGCGGGAACACATGCTAAATATTAAGATCCGTACTTGAGTTATCGGTTGGAGAACTATAGATTATCATTGAAAGTCCATCAGATTATGACTAAGAAACAACCTTGCTTCTAAACATGCATGATTGATATAAATACAGATAAGCTTCGCCAACTTTAAAAAAAAATGTTTTACATAGGAATATGAAGAATTAGTGAACCACAAAGTTATGCTGAAAAAATATATTTCCTGTGAACAACCTAATATCACAATGTAACTATAATAAAGTCAACCACAAAGTTCTCATAATTTGTGAGTGTTACATCTTATCTAAGTACATAACAGTACTATAATGCACACATACTTACAGTCAATAGTGATACTACATACCAAAAGGAATTTTTAAATACATATATAGTAGTAGAGGCATTCCATATAAGGTGGTTGAAATCTTGACGATACTATTTTGTCTACGGATGCTATTTATTAAATCATGCTTTTATTTCTTGAGAACATATTTCTTTGATCGTGTCAAGATCTTGAACGGGGTGGAGCTGATCAATTCTTCAATAAACATTTTCGCGGATTTCTCTTGTCATGTTAAGATATTGAACAGAGTGTAGCTGATCAATTCTTCAATAATCTGTTCTTTTATAAAACATATGTTATCATCATAAAGATAAACCAATGGTTACGCAGTTGACCATGGCAATATATCTCAACAAAAATAAGTAATAATTACCTTCAACCCCAGAAATCAAATTATAGCTAACAAAGGATTTAAGCAGAAGAATGGACATCCACTGAAAAACATGAAGTAACAAAGGTTATGAAACATAAGATTCAATACCATAAAAAAAACATGAGATAATATTTGTGTTGAAAAACTACAAAAAAAAAATTTGTTTCCCAGCTGTAAATTCCACCCTCTAAGTCCTAGTCATATGCGTTGGCATTGCTCCTGCCATTTTCATGTGCATCACAAATAGCAAGCACAACCATTAATATATGCTTCCTTAACTTGTAGTCGAATTCTGATGAAATAGACCGTCATTTAAATCTGAATCACCTTCAAACATATAGTCAAGGGTGCTATAAATGAAAATTACGGATGCTACTTCCAATGGTACATCGCTTTGCTTGTCTTCCTGTCAGCATCTACAAAGGTTAGACATCAACTGTAAAACAATAAAGCAAAAGCCTGAGTTTGGCATTGAGGGAAGTGTAGCGTACGCTGATACTTGAAGGCCGCAGCTTGTTCTTTGGACTGAGTGTTGAGATTTGATATACACATGTATGGAGAGTTGTCTGCACATTAGAATACAACAAAAACAATATGGAGGTGAAAGAGGTTAATTTAGCACGTCATATATGACACGAAAATTGCAACATGGAACCCAAGTCGGGGCATCAAAATCAATTAGAACCTAGAACTTAAAGATTAGGATGTGTCTCACCAGGCATACTGAAGACTTCAAAAGGATAGTGTGGCTGGTCGTGGAGAACATCCTAATGGATAACCATATCCATCAGGGCTACCTAGCTGCAGCTAAAACTCCCAAGTCCCAAGTTCCCAACCATGTCAAGTTATGCACAACTGCATGGATGCAAGACAGGATGACCTGGATCTAGAGGGAGGTATTAGAAGATCAACCGAAGAGGGATAATATATGGGTTGTGGGTGGTGCGGCGTGTGGAAGAATGTGAATGCACAGGAATGGAGAGATCAAAAGATAATTTTAATTGCCTCTTGGTGGTGAATGGAGATTAATTGCAAAATTGGGAAGAAATTATGATGCCTTCGGTTACCAACCCTATCAAGATGAGAAAGGAGTTGAAGTCTCGAGAGTAAATGGGAAGTGATGCTACCGGAGGAATGAGAAAGAAAATGTACCGATGCCCCATCGAATTGGGTGACATATCATTAGTGTGATATTTCTTTATAAGTAACAGTCGCAGCAAAAGAAATCAAATATAGCAGAACAGAATGCATGACTTGACTTGACAGACAATGTCCCAGTAGTCTGAAATTTCCTAGTTGTAGAAGCTCAGCTTGCCAGAAAAAACTTTCCATGCATCACCAGAGGAGAAAGTTGCAGCCGGAGGGAGACAAAATTGTCTGTAATTGCAGGTGCTGGATTCAGTCCACGCCATGGTTGAGGCTCTCACCGGGGTAGCACTCGAGTGTACGGTCATCGGGATCATTGCACAAACCGTGAAATCACCATAAAAATCCACGGGGATTTAGCTAGATTGCAAGTAAGACGCGGCGCCACCCATACATTAGTAAGATTGCTAGATTGCTAGATTACATAGTGTGCACGCATACATTAGTGGTGAACTTGTGATTCAGTCTCAGCAAGCTAAAAACTACTCAAGAACAATGGGATCACATGACCTCCACATCGAGAAGCTTAGTCAGAAGCACTGAAGTAAATGGGCGGTTCTCACCTGAAAAGCTATGTGGCAAACCAGAATTTGGAGTCATGGGGAAGACGTAGATAGAACCGGATTCCTCGCCAACGACGACAGTAGCGGAGCACAACAACTTAGCCGGTGACCAAACGGCGGATGGCCTGCGTCCCCACCGCACCTTGCAGCAGAGGAAGGGGGTGTGCCCAGCCCGATGGTGCTGCCCCTCGACGACCTGGGCAGCAGCAATGGAACCACGCCCGGTCCGCGTCCCAGCGCCCAGGAGGCGCCGTACCGGCCGCCACCGATCGGCCGAAACAGACGGCAAATAGCGGCAGGGAGCGGTGGTGGACGGGCAGCGCTAGCAAGCGAGGGGCGGCCATGTCGCGGTGAGCAGCGGAGCTGGCCTGGCCATTCGCCAAGGCACGGTGAGCAGCGACACGAGCAAGCGAGGGGGCGGCCAAGGCGCGGGGAGCACCGGCGCTGGCGTGTAGGTGGCAGTGGGATTCAGCCCGGCGGTGGAGGAGGCACGGGCGGCGTGGGCGCAGCACACAACGGGTGGAAGGGCAAACCCGAGGAAGGACAGGAGGAACAGTGAAGGATGGGCGGCGCTTCAGAAGTGACAGGCTGGGTTGGATCGATTTCTTTATAGTAGTAGATCGATTGGGGTTTTTGTACAGGGAAAGACTGTTTCTTTATAGATTGAGACGATCGGGCTTCTTTGTTGGGCATCGGTGCATCATTTAAAGCTGATTATCTTGTGGTGGGTGCGTTCTGTAGCTGTAACTGAATGGAAGATGGAAACGATGGTCTCTTTGATGACCAGGGAAGACTATATGCCAATTACTATAATTTAATCACATGATTTGTTGTCAACCTTATGATCGGTCTCTCTTGTAATCGCTGACTTGTGATTGGCTGGTATCTGATGACATGGCATGCTGAGTTGGACCATTTGCATGTTAAGAGAATACATTGTAGTGGGGAGCAGCTTCTTAAGAATGTAAGATGTAAGATTCAAATTGAGAAGTAGTATATACAGTTCAAGTTGCTATTTCATTTTGACACCATGTATTTATTGGAGAACGAGATAGCCAGCTAGACACAAATTTTTTAACTTTCACCAACTATAAATGTATATATTCCCTGCCTTGGTATGGATAAGCACATATATTATGACTTGGCAAATTAAGTCATATAATTAAATAATTTGATTATTTTCAAGGAGGCAAGGATCAGATCGACATATATATCACTGTGCTGCAAAATTCTCCTCTTCTCATGGTAGTTTATCGACCAACAATTTATATATGTGGCTGCCATTGAAACCTTGCAGGATAAAACGCCATCAAGTCAAGGTAGCAGTTTGTGATTACCTATCAACATTACTACACCTAGCAATCTACGGACGGCACAATCGACGAAAATGAAGCATTCTCTATGTGGCTGCCATTGAATTGTCGACTCTGGGACCACATTCTATAGACAAGAAAACGAAGAAAAGGTTGCACTCGTCAATATCTCAATCAACAAATCCAGATTCATGCATGCATTCCTAGTTCAGTTTAGATTATAGCATGCTAGGGGTACTTTTCATAATGACTAATCCGTGAGCATTTGTGAAATTGCATATTTACTCCACTCGATCCTTGGTATTCTAGACCACTAGATGAAGCTCAAATGTAAAAAAAGAGTACATATCATTTATAAATAATTCTGTAAAATCCACACCCACACACACACACACACACACACACACACAGATATATATACAGTGATGCTATTCATCATCCAGGGGGCAGAATAAGTTATTCTTCACCCGAGGTAATCTTACGATCATTTCATAATTAAATTACATCTGGAATTCAAATAGTTACATTCTTATTAATTCACTACGTAAAATATGGTATAAGAAAATAAAAATATAGGTTATAAGACAACACATATAGAGTTTATGTATATTTTACACTATGTTTTTACGTTTGTAATTTTACATAACATAAAATATTTTTTATGGCGATTATATATTTTCTTACGGTCTCTTTTTACGTCGGAAATAAGATAAAACTTACGGAATGTAAAATTACGGTGCATTGATGGTAAAATAGAGGGGGGGTGAAGAATAACTATTCCTCATCCAGGGTGACGAATAGTCAATCCCTATATATATATATATATATATATATATATATATATATATATATATATATATATATATATATATATATATATATATAGGACAAATTTTTCCTACTACCGGGTGTAGTTACTCCCACTTTTGTTTCATACATTCTAGGTAGTATCTATCATATCGGAGAGTATGTATGTGTAGTATGTAGTATGTAAGAATGTTTAGGTAGTATATATACTATTTTTTATGTAATATGTAGTATATTTTGAGCATACTCCTTTTTACGTATAAATATGTATGTATTTCACAAATATTATAAAAACATGGGCTCACATGCAATTTTTCTCATAATTAAGCTTTGGAGTATCTTAGATATAGTATATGAGCATACTAAAAGTAATAAAGTAGAGTATATACTACCACATGATAGTATATGAGAAATGGGTGTAACTACACCGGTAGTAGGATGCATTTTCCTATATATATATATATATATATATATATATATATATATATATATATATATCTCCCTATAATAATAATAAAGCACGGATTGGGTCTCCGGGTTCACCGTCACAATACGCTTTCTTCCTGTCAATTTACGCTTTCGGTTTGAATTTAAACGTATAAGCGAGGTGGTACTAATATTTTCATGTGTTAGCGTTCATTCGTACATCGCCCAGCTGTCCACGATAAAACTCTCTGGTTCGGTCACTTGGGCCTGAAATTTCATAATAACCACGTACAGGCAGCTATCCCAGCCCAGCTAACTGGCCGCAAATAACATGAGCCTTCCCTTATGGGCTGCATGCACGAGAGTGGGCTTCCTTATATTAGATCATAGAGAAAGAAAAATAATACATTACTGTGGAGAATCGAACATTAGATCTCATCTATTTCTTTGGGCTACAACAACCAACTGAGATAAACATCCCCTTGATGAATAATCCCACCTCGTGATTTTAAGGACACACATACCGGTTAATATAGCCAAATAATTAACAAACGGACGTGAAAAGGGAAGAGCTAAATAAGCGGATGGGCCAATTAAGGAAAGGAATGTGGCTAAATAGATGCGGCTAATTCAAAGGAAGTATTGTGTGGGCTCGGCAGAATATTCAAAGGAAGGATTGTGGTGGGTGGGCTCGCTACAATATTTAAATGGATGGGATCCTTAATTAATATAAGGCACGGGAAAACGGAAGTAAGAAATTATGTGAGGCTAATAAGTAAAAGGAATGATTTAGTAAGGAAGGATTTAACAAGGAAGGATTTAAACGGGCGGAATCAGGATTGTGTGAGGCTAAAAAGGAAGGTTGAGGGTGCACACAACGATATTTATGGAGGAACGAAAATGAGCACGGCAAAAATAACAACATAAATTTTTAATTAATGTTGTATTTGTACGGCTAAAATATTAATGATTTTATTTCTTTATACTAAGATTTTTACTCTTGCCGGTTTGAAATATCAATTAATATACTAGGAGCATTAAGTCCACAAAATTATAAGTTGGTGGGCAAGAGAGACTCACGAAGCTTTGTGATACAGTATGATGATGATCAAACCCATAGTTCTGGGATTAATAATGTTAAGCTACATGAAAACAGAAAAAACAAAAAATATCAACAAGCCCAATAATAAAAGCAAATCTCATGCTACTGAGCCCCAAGTATATCCATTATCCTCTTCCATAAATAATATTAATGTGTCAATCAATCGTGTGATCTCATTATTTATGTTTTTATTAATATTAATTTTATTTATATAGATAAGTCGGTACATCTTCTCCTTAAAAGTTTATGACATTTGTATCATCTTTTCATAATTGAAACACGTGTTTTTAGTTCCTCTGGAGCTTGCTACCTACTATTTTTGTTTTGTAGAATTGTTTGTGTGAAATCCCAGCATTTCCACTTTATTATTTTTTGTTTTGTTAATATTGTGTGACAACGACATGGGTCGATGACAAGTGGTTCTCACCAGGCACCCAACACATGCCGACACCACCTCTACAACCATGATGAAATATATTTCAAGCTGTGATCAAAGATAACCAGTTCTATTTTAAATTAGAATATGATGATGAATTATAGCTCTATATAAATAAATTTGAAATCCATCTGGAATTAGCATATAAATTGTTATTGTGTTGGTCTACGGATTTTGGTGAGCATTAAATTTCACATGAACTATCATTATGCTTTCCCATATAATTCTAACTAAATTTAAATACACTTCAATTATGTCTCCCGTTGCAACGCACGGGTATTTGTGCTAGTGTATATATATATATATATATATATATATATATATATATATATACACTACAATAGGCAAGTCCCTACATAAGGTAGTTTCCAATTGGACACCGACCCGACCAGGCAACACCTGCCCGGATCCCGAAAACAGATCCCCGATCCCGCCGCCACCTCCCTACCCCCGCCGCGCGCACCTCTCCCTCCCGGCGAACCATCCCACCCCCGTCGCGCGCACCTCTCCCTCCCGGCGAACCATCCCACCCCCGCCGCGCGCACCTCTCCCTCCCGTGAACCATCCCACCCCGCCACAGCACCTCTCCCTCCAGGTGAACCATCCCACCCCCGCCACAAGACCTCTCCCTCCCGGTGAGCCATCCCACCCCGCCACAAGACCTCTCCCTCCCCGTGAGCAATCCCACCCCGCCAAGCACCTCTCCCTCCCCGTGAGCCATCCCACCCCGCCGCACCTTCCTCCCGGTTAACCACCTTCTTCCCACGGTGAGGCTGCCACAGTTCCCCTCGTGGCGAGGGACAGAGAAGCGAGCCATGGCGAGATCGACGAGATCTCGGCCGTGGCACGCCCGATTAACCACCTTCTACGGGTGTGGGGTTATTACGGGTTCCAACGTTGAGCACAAGCATGAGCTCCTTCTCCAGCGAGAGGTGCCAGGTAAAAATGTACTTCTCTTCATCGTGGCATTCTGTGGCATTCTTTTTACTCCGGCAGGCGGCGAGGAGATTGAATGAAATTTTGACCTGCTGAGTGGAGAATTACGGGAAGTACAAATGTAGCAGTAATGAGAAGTACATACAATATTTAGGTAGAAGTACATAGCGATGAAAGATGCGGCGAGGAAGTACCTGCTGAGAATTATTCCCGATAGGGAGGCAGTACCATAATTACCGAGAGAAGTACCGAGTAGTTTGAAGTAGCAGTACAGGTGTCCTTTATGCTAATTTGGTACTCATCTTTTGCAGCTGCTGCTTGGACCTGTGGAATTAGCAAGCTTAGGGAAGTGCAAAAAGGTTACGTGTAGTGAAGAGTAGCAGACAGAATATCTTGAAGCGGCGGTCAGAGCAACACGAGAAAATCACTACAGGTGAAAACTATAAATATCGATTTCGATAAACTTCCGTATGTCAATTTAGATGAGCTCTGACAATTAGTTTGTCGTTTTTTCATTTAGTGCGAGACATCATGCCACCCCGTGCAGCAAAAGTGCCTACTTGGTCAAGAAAAATTACCAATGAAATGAAGAATACGAGAACGTCTCCAAGATTTAAGCAAAGTTTGACTCATTTGCCAAATCGGTCAGCTGACTCAATTGCAATTGCACATGTTGTTACACATGAAAACATAGATCCCTATGCTTGAACTGAGGTGAGGTCCTCAATCAAAAGAATAATGTTTACAACTCATTGCTATATATCATTACTAATTATGATTCTGTTATAATAACTGTACTACAATACTGCACTTAATACATTTGGATTTTGGATTCTGAATACCTATTACATTTTTAAAGCAGTACAACTAAGGTACAGAAGCAGTACAGCCATGAGAAGTACAATTTTTTTAAAAGAAGTACAAATTTACAAATCTTGTTTTGTGTCACGATATTCATGCTCATGGTTAACAAAAAAAGAAGTATAGGTTTTGATTTCAAAGAAGTACATCTAAGGTACAGAAGCAGTACAACCATGAGAAAATCGACAATTCCTCATCAATTTTCTCGACCACTTTCGGGTTGATGATTATGGTTTGCCATTGGATGCTACTCCACTTGTCACGAATGCAGTGCCTCTGCGGTGCATAATGGAAGATCCGCCAAATTTTTATGTCACTGGATATTCACCTGATCCTAGCATCATGGAGCCGTTGCCGCAACCTCCGAGCAGTTTCGTTTTCTCTCGATCATCAATATTGCCGAAAGCTGGCCATACAAGTAAATGTGTTGGGCCGCAAGTGCCACCACATATTGAGCGTATTGTGCGTGAGGTTTCAGGCATGCAGAGTAGAGGAACAAAAATTCCTAATATTGGGGCTTTACATCCACCATATGTGGATGTGGATTCTGCGCATAAGTACGCTCAACATGCATAAAGTACCTGCGGCTTGCCACACAGCTGGAAACACCACAAATCGCCGCCCTAAAATTGTTCCTAGAGTAGCAGGTTTGCATCCTCCGAGTCGTAAGCAGCCAGGTGTGGGTGATCATACGCTGCCTCCACGTCCACCTTCATCGAGTTCAAAGCAACAACCATGCGCAACAATAAGTCAAAGAAATTGCGGTGCACCCGAAGCGTGACCCATTGCTGCACAAATCGATGGTTACGCCTCCTTGTCCGATACAACTGATGACTGCATAACTCCAGAGGAGAATCGAAAGTATATCCATGTGAGTATAATAAACAGATGTTATTACTACATTTTCATATTCAAACTACCTCTTGTTTACAAAGCAGTACAAATGTAGTTGAACAGCAGTACCTTTTTACTTGTATATGTAGTAACTCATATAAAATGAAAAGCAGTACTATGAACAACTAAGAACTTATTGCTTCTGTACAGTTTTTCTTTGTCTAATAAGGATCATTAAAACCACACATAGTGCGGGAACGCACCCAAAAATGGCTGTTCCAACTATACGCTTTCCGGTGTTGTATTGGCACCACAGACGCACGTTTGTCACGTCGGCACTGTGCAGTTGATTGGAACAAAAAAACATTTTTTGTGCTGGTTTTCTTCACATGAAGGTGTCATAAAAAGCAGTACAAGAATATTGTTACATGGCTGTACAATAAAGTACTTTCATAGCAGTACAAGTATGTGTGCTTGTTTTGTATGGAACTCACTTCTTAGGCATCTTTATGTACATTTTGGATTTATTTTGCAGAAATCTGACCTCCCAGATTACCTTGTACCAAAGATGGGGATGGTGTTCGAGGACTTGAAGCAGGCAGAGTGTTCTACAATAGATACGCCCGAACGCGTTGGCTTCGGAACAAGAATTGGACAGAAGAGTGGTTTCAATAGATACCTGTAAGCACACGTGAAGGGGAGCACGTGAGCTCTGTTCTGAATCTGGCGTCGGTGGGACAAAACAAAGCGATGTGGATGTAACACGGCTACGATTAAAGGGAGTGAGCACGATGATACGATGAGTCATTATCGACATCAATTTTGAGCACAACCACCAACTAATACAGAGCCCTTCCATGCTTGTGTTTCTTCATTCCCACAAGTCATTTGACCCCACTATATTGGATTATGTGAAGTTCCTCCAGTTCCAGAATGTTCAGCACCATACAATTATGTCTATCCTATATGGATCCCTTGGTGGCGGTCAGTTCTTGGCGTTACTGCAGACGCCGATTTAATCAATAGGTAACAACAAAAATGATATACACTATCTTTTCAGCTTGTGATTTCATGACTGAGGGAGTCCTGAATTAGGGGGTGTCTGGATGGCCGGACTATAGCCTTTGGCTGGACTCCTGGACTATGAAGATACAAGATTGAAGACTTCGTCCCGTGTCCGGATGGGACTTTCCTTGGCGTGGAAGGCAAGCTTGGCGATACGGATATGTAGATCTCCTACCATTGTAACCGACTCTGTGTAACCCTAACCCTCTTTGGTGCCTATATAAACCGGAGGGTTTCAGTCCGCATGATGAACAACAATCATACCATAGGCTAGCTTCTAGGGTTTAGCCTCTCTGATCTCGTGGTAGATCTACTGTTGTACTACCCATATCATCAATATTAATCAAGCAGGAGTAGGGTTTTACCTCCATTGAGAGGGCCCGAACCTGGGTAAAACATCGTGTCCCTTGTCTCCTGTTACCATCCGCCTAGACGCATAGTTCGGGACCCCCTACCGAGGTCCGCGGTTTTGACACCGACATTGGTGCTTTCATTGAGAGTTCCTCTGTATGCGTCATCTTTAGGCCCGATGGCTCCTCCGATCATCAACAACGATGCGGTCCAGGTGAGACTTTTCTCCCGGACAGATCTTCGTATTCGGCGGCTTTTGCATCGGGCAATTAACTAGCCATCTGGAGCAGATTGAAAGCTACGCCCCGCCATCGAGTCAGATTTGGCAGTTTGAACTACACTACCGACGTCGCGGAGACTTGATCTTCGACGGGTTCGAGCCACAGCCAAGCGCGCCCGCCTTATCACGATGGGCATGATCTAGCTCGCCGAGCGATTGCCACAGGCGCACCGATGTCCGCTCCGACCCTTAGCTCGGAGCCGACTGCGCCGATCGAGGACGGGTGGCTGGACACTGCCTCAGGGGCTGCGATCTCTACGGCGATTGAGCCATACACCAACCCTGTCCTTTGCGAAGCTCGTGACTCCAAGGTGCCCGACTCCTCTCCGGACTCCGAACCTTCTGCGCCCCTGCCAATCGAATCCGATTGGGCGTCGATCATGGAGTTCACTGCCGCAGACATCTTTCAACACTCGCCCTTTGGCGACATCCTGAATTCACTAAAGTCTCTCTCTTTTTCAGGAGAGCCCTGGCTGGATTATGGTCAGGAAGGTTGGGATGCGGACGGCGAAGAAATTCAAAGCCCACCCACCACCCACTTCGTAGCCACTGTCGATGATTTAACCCACATGCTCGACTTGACGCCCGAAGACATCGACGGTATGGACGGCGATGCAGGAGACAACCAAGAACCAGCGCCTACGAGTGCGGAAGGCCACCTCGTCATCTGACATATACATGGTGGACATCCCAAAAGATGGGAATGGCGATGGAACAACGGAGGATGACCTCCAAGAAACAGCCTAAGCGCCAAGGCGTCGTGGCGCCGCTCTAAATCCGCCATAGCAAAAGCGGTGATTCCGGAGCGGAGACAATAACACCCGGACAGTCTGAAGACAACCCCTCCGGCAGGATTCGTGCAGGAGGATGGAGAAGCCAGCCCTCATGAGAGAGCGGCAGCAGTGAGAGGTAGAGGGCGATAATTACATGCCTCCCTCGAAGGCGAGGCAAGCCTCGACGACGATGAATTTGTCGTGCCTGAGGATCCCGTCGAACAAGAGCGTTTCAAACGCAGGCTTATGGCCACGACAAGCAGCCTCAAGAAAAAGCAGCAATAACTTAGAGCTAACCAAGACTTGCTAGCCGACAGATGGACTGAAGTCCTTGCGGCCGAAGAGTATGAACTCGAACGCCCCTCCAAGGGCTACCAAAAACACAGGCTGCTACCCCGATTAGAGGAGGAAGCACCTAAACCTACATCACCAGCGCATGATACGGCCGACCGGCCACCTCGTGGTCAGCGGCTGAGAGGCCTCTCGGCCCTCCACTCAAGCCGCACCCCGGCGCCGCTCAAAAAATACCAAGACGCAGGGAAATGCGCCAGACCTGCGAGATATATTGGAGGACAAGGCAAGGCAAACAAGATCGATCTACGAATCGCGTGGGCGCACCACGACACGTGACGATAACCGTCAAGCCGGATATGGCAATTCCGGCTGGGCCGAACATAGTAGACAAAGCTCATTTGAGCTGCGTCGTGATATAGCCCAATACAGAGGTGCCGCACACCCACTATGCTTCACAGACGAAGTGATGGATCATCAAATACTTGAGGGTTTCAAACCCGTAAGCATTGAATCATACGATGGCACAACAGATCCTGCGGTTTGGATCGAGGACTATCTCCTTCACATCCACATGGCCCGCGGTGATGATCTACATGCCATCAAATACCTCCCACTCAAGCTTAAAGGACCAGCTCGGCATTGGCTTAACAGCTTGCCAGCAGAGTCAATTGGTTGTTGGGAAGACCTGGAAGCTGCATTCCTCGACAATTTCCGTGAGCACCTACGATGCGACCACCGAACGTCGATGACCTAAGCCACATAATTCAGCAGCCCGAGGAATCAGCCGTACAATTACGGACCACGGTTCCTAACCAAGAAAAATCAAATCGTCGACCGCCCGGGACGCGCAGAGGCCCTTGCAGCCTTCAAACATAACATCCGCGACGAGTGGCTTGCCCGGCACCTAGGACAGGAAAAGCCGAAATCCATGGCAGTGCTCACAACATTCATGACCCGCTTCTGCGGGGAGAGGATAGCTGGCTAGTTCGTAGTAACAACTTGACCAAGAGCCACGGTAATTCGGATACCAAGGACAGCAATGGCGGTCGGCGTCGCTTAACAAGCACAAAGCGCCCGCATTAATGGCGATAATGCTTTGAGGACACGGCGATCAATGCGGATTCAGAGCTCTAAACCCGGTCAGTGGAAAAAGCCATTTAAAAGAAATACTCCGGGCCCGTCCAATTGGGACCCGAATACTTTCGATCGCTTCGTGCGGATACCGGCACCCCGAAAAACCAGCCAACCACACCAACAGGGATTGTTGGGTGTTCCAGCAAGTGAGCAAGTTAAATGCCAAAACAATGACAAGGGGCTGGATAGCGATGGCGGTAGGCCCCACTGCCGCCGAACAATAGAGAGGACGAAGGGCTTCCCCCACAAGTGCGGACGGTGAACATGATATACGCAACCCACATACCCAAAAGGGAGCGGAAGCGTGCACTAAGAGGCGATATGTCACGATGGAGCCGATGCGCCCCAAAGTTCAACCCGTGGTCCTCCTGCCCGATCACTTTTGATCGAAGGACCACCACTAGCATCCGCCATGGAGGATTCGCGACATTCGTTCTAGACCCAATCATTGACGGATTTCACCTCACTAGAGTCCTGATGGACGGCGGCGGCAACCTCAACCTGCTTTATCGGGATCACGATTGTGCAAAATGGGCATAGACCCCTCAAGGATTAAACCCACAAAGACGACCTTTAAAGGCGTCATACCCGGTGTAGAGGCCAACTGTAGAGGCTCAGTTACACTTGAAGTGGTCTTCCGATCCCCGGATAACTTCTGAAGCAAGGAATTAATCTTCGACATAGTCCCGTTCATGCGGCTATCACGCCTTTGCTTTCAGACGAACCGCATTTGCAAAGTTCAATGCGATGCCGCTTTTCGCATACCTCAAGCTCAAGATGCCAGGCCCTCGAGAGTCATTACGGTCAATGGAAACACCGAACGCTCTCTCCGAGCGGAGGAGCATACTGGCGCCCTTGCGGCGGAAGTACAAAGCAGCCTCTCAAGGCAATTCTCGAGTCCGGCTATTAAACATCCGGACACCGTCAAGCCGCCGGAGTAACCTACAACAAGAGCGCTGGCACGCTCCGAAAGCATCGCCAGCAATCAGCGCCCCAACCCCAGCCTCACGAAATCGCGAAACCAGTACCACGCGTACATAATTACGCTCTGGAAATACCATGGGCATAGGGGAGGGCACGACCACGGCATGCCCAGAATGCGGCTCGACCGCACTAGGGGCTCCCGGTTGTGTCATTCTTTTTTTCTTACTTTCAGGACTCCGTTCTCCAGAAACACTGTCCGGCATTAGAATCGCCGAACACACGATGCAACAGCCGAAGCGTAAAGCTTCGTCGAGTGTCCGGTGGTCTCTATAACGGCGATATACTTGTTTCACATATCATCCCGCAGCTCACCCCTGGAGGGGGACATGTCAAATAGTCCCGTCCCTTGCTTATCGCACTATTTGTATCGTTCTGCTTTTATCGCAGCCTTTTCGAATAAACAATGCATAGCTTTTGTCTATTCTTGTATTCCTTTTCTTTATATATGTTCACTAATATCATGTGGCACCCGTACACTTTGGTACGGCCAAATACACCAGGGGCTTAAGTACCCCAAAATACGGTGTGATAAGTCCGAACACTTTCACAAGTGCGACACCCCGAACTTATAGCATTATATGCATCGGCTCGAATCATGTCTTGGGTCAATAGTTGGGTTTGCCGGCTCCATGTTTTGGTACCTTATGTTCCGTTATATCGGCTAAAGTAGCGCTGGGAGAACCACTGCGATTGTGCCCAGTTGAGCTGGGTTAAGCACCTCGGTGGAGAAAGCTAAAACTAACCGTCATGATAGGCGAGAGCGATCGCTGTTTGAGAGGTGTTCGAGTCCCTAAAGACTTATGCCGCTTAGATCAAGGAGTCGGCTTTGTCCGGCCTAGGCGTGGATAGCGCCCGAACTCGATCTTCGAATACTAGGGGCTTCACGAAATTTAAAATTATAGAATTCTATGGCTAAGTGAGAGTGTTCAAGCATTATAGTCCGATTGCCTTGTTCGTTGCATTGAGCGCCTCCCTCGAAGGACCCAAGAATGGGCAAAAGAGCACTCAAGTTTATCCCGAACACCCCAGCACTCGTGGCATGGGGGCGGCCGACTTCGCCATCTCTCAAATTTAATAAGCGGCCGCACGAAGGTAATATTTTAAATTCAAAAGCGTTGCTTAGCGCATATGAACAAGTTTTCGGCCTCTGAGGATAACAAATGCGAGTTTACTAAAAAATTACATCTTTGGAGCATTCATCCGCTATAAAGGCGGGCACCCTTCAGGACGCCCTCATAATACATCTCGGGCTTGCGATGCTCCTTGCCCGGCGGTGGTCCGTCCGTCACAAGCTTCTCAGCGTCCATCTTACCCCAGTGCACTTTAGCACGGGCAAGGGCCCTACGGGCACCTTCGATGCATACGGAGCGCTTGACGACTTCAAGCCATGGACAGGCGTCCACCAGCTGCCTCACCAGCCCGAAGTAGCTCCCAGGCATGGCCTCCCCAGGCCACAGCCGGACTATGAGGCCCTTCATGGCCTGTTCGGCCACCTTATGGAGCTGGACCAGCTGCTTCAGCTGGTCGCTCAAGGGCACCGGGTGTCCGGCCTCAGCATACTGAGACCAGAACACCTTCTCCGTTGAGCTCCCCTCCTCGGGCCGGTAGAATGCGGCAGCGTCGGACACACTGGAGAGCTCCGGATTCGGGTAAGTAACAAGTAATTCACTTTCACGTGCTTGCTTTGCATAAAGAATGCCTTACCCGCCGTTATCTTCTTCATCGCCTCAGTTTCCTGGAGGGCTTTTTGGGCTTCGGCCTTAGCGGCTTTGGCGCTCTCAAGGGCCGAGGCGAGCTCGGACTCTCGAGTCTTTGAGTCATGCTCCAAACTCTCGTGTTTTTCCACGAGCACAGGCTCTTGCCGCACCTCCGCCACCCGCGCCTCCTGCTTCTCTCGCTCGGTGCGCTCCGTGGCCACATTGCTTTCGGCCTTGGACAGCGCTTCCTTCAGGGTCTCCACCTCGTTCGTGGCCCCTGCAATACTCACGTTAGTCCTGTTATTTTTCGCAACCACATCTTTTATATATACTTCCATAAGGTATTACTTACCTTCCTTGTCCTCGAGTTGCTTTTTGGCAAGGCCGAGCTCGTTCTCCGACCGCTCGAGGCTCTGCTTCAATGAATTGACCTCCGCAGTCAGTGCGGCAGAGGTCAGCAGCGCAGCCTGCATTCCCATATTGACATACTTATGTTAGACTCCTGCGTACATCTTTTAGATCCTCGGCCTGGCTTTTCTTTCCGAACACCAAACCGAGCATCGAGGCTACCGTCTATGCGGTAACATTTTTACATATCTTAAATACATACCTCAAAGCCTGTTAGAAGGCTGGTACAGGCTTCAGTCAGCCCGAGCTTGGCGGACTGAACTTTCTGGATCACCACACTCATAACAGTGCGGTGCTCCTCGTCGATGGAGGCGCCATTAAGCGCCTCCAGCAAATTATCCGGTGCCTCCGGTTGGACGGAGGTCACCGGCGTCGCAGTCTTGCCCTTCTTACGTAGGGGCCGCCTGCCGGACTCCGGAACCACTGAAGGTTCCGGTGCGGAGTCCGGCCCAGGGCCGGACATAGAGCCCTTTGGGGTTTTATCCCCTTTGCGCCTGGAGTCCGGGAGGTTGCCTTGCGGCGCCTCCTGGACCACCTCCTCCTGGCTGGGCCCCTTTTGGGACCCCACCTCGGCGTCATCCGCAGCACGGGGAGAGGAGGCAGCCGGAAGTGAGGTGCTATTCACATCCGACGAACCTGTGGAGCCGCTTCGTTGAAGCGTCGAGCCCGTCCTTGGCGAGCTGCATGGTTATATTCGGTGTTAGAAGATACTGTGCGACAAATGGACGCATACATGAGTTATTACGGTGTCCGGCACTTACGATTTCGCCAGGGGCTTGGCCCTCGGTGGCTACTCCTCTTCGCCGCCGTCGGCGTTGGTGGAGTAGTCCGGAGGAAGGGTCCTTCCCTTCTTGGACCCTCCGGCCTCCCGATTGGGCGGCCTTCCTTTTCTTCTCTCCTTCCCGGGAGAGGGCCTCTTTTTCCTCCTCCTCGTCTTCGCGGGAGGAGTCCACCTCGGAGTCATCGGACGATGAGTCCGACACCACCTGGCGCCGGGCACTCTTTTGAGTGCCCGTGGCCTTCTTCTCCGGCACCACGTGAGGTGCCGGAACCAGCAGCCCCGTCAATCGGGCGCCCGCTGGGTCTTCTGGCAAGGGAGCCGGACAGTCAACCTGCCCGGACGTCTTCGCCAATCTGTCACAAAGGTAAGGAGTTTAGATCCGCATAGAGTCAAACTATGAAAAACAAGAGTCCTGTAAAGGGTAAAATAGCTTACCTCGTTGGCTTGATGCTGCGAGCTGAATCCGCGATCTTGATGGCGGATGCGGGAACCTCGGCGCTTTGAACAGCACCTTCCAGGCATCTTCGTACGTAGTGTCGAAGAGTCTGCTCAAGGTTTGGTGCTGTGCCGGATCAAACTCCCACAAGCTGAAGGCCCGTTGTTGGCACGGGAGGATCCAGCGGATGAGCATGACCTGGACTACGTTGACAAGCTTGAGCTTCTTGTTCACCAGGTTTTGGGCCGCAGGTTTGGAGTCCGGTCGACTCTTCGAATTACCCCATGTCGTGCCCGTCTCTTTCCAAGAGGTGAGCCGTGTAGGGAAGCTGCATCGAATTGGGTGGCCGCTGCCCATTTAAGGGTCACGCGGCTCGGTGATGTAGAACCACCCCGATTGCCACCCCTTTATGGTCTCCACAAAGGAGCCCTCGAGCTATAGGACGCTGGCCATCCTGCCCACCATGGCACCTCCGCACTCCGCTTGTCGGCCGCCCACTACCTTCGGCTTGACATTGAAGGTCTTCAACCATAAGCCGAAGTGGGGCTGGATGCGAGAGGAAGGCCTACTTTACCTGACGATGACTGCCGAGATGTTGAGGATGAAATTCGGGGCCAGATCGTGGAAATCCAGGCTGTAGTAGAACATGAGCCCCCGGACAAATGGGTGAAGTGGAAAACCTAGTCCGCGGAGGAAGTGGGTGAGAAACACCACCCTCTCATGGGGCCTGGGGTGGGGATGAGCTGCCCCTTGTCGGGGAGCCGATGCGCGATGTCGTTGGACAAGTATCCGGCCTTCCGCAGCTTTTTGATGTGCCCCTCCGTGACGGAGGAGGCCATCCACTTGCCTCCCGCTCCGGACATGGCTGGGGAAGGTTGAGGCGGGATGTGCGGACTTGGGCGCTGGAGCTCGAAAAGTCTTGAAATGGATGAGCAAGGGAGGAAGAAGGCGTGTGTGAAAAAGTGGATCCTTATCCCCTTATATGGACGGACGAAGCTATGCGTCCCCGCCCGCCTGGTAAAACTCGCTTATCTCCCAAGTGTCGTAATCAATGGCACGGTTGGGTTACCCACACCCGTATTGATGAGAATCCCAGAATAAGGGGACACGATCTCTGCTTTGACAAGACGTGCCGAAGAAACCGCCTCGCTAAACGCTACCGAGGTGGGACAAGAAAATGATTGAATAAAGGCTTGGCCGTGGTTTGATGTCACGCCATGCCGGAATACGCCGCCAGATTGAATTTGTGTAAATATTATTCTCTCTACGGTTGTATGTGGAACTTATTTTTGCAGAGCGGACACTATCCTTGTGTTCAAAATCTTCTATGAAGTATTCGAGGAGGAACCCACCTTGCAATGCCGACGACAATATACGTGTCGGACTACGTCGTCATTGAAGCCCTGGTTCAGAGCTCTTGAGGAGTCTGGATTAGGGGTGTCCGGATGGCGGACTATAGCCTTCGGCCGCAATCCTGGACTATGAAGATACAAGATTGAAGACTTCGTCCCGTGTCCGGATGGGACTTTCCTTGGCATGGAAGGCAAGCTTGGCGATACGGATATGTAGATCTCCTACCATTGTAACCGACTCTGTGTAACCCTAACCCTCTTCAGTGCCTATATAAACCGGAGGGTTTTAGTCCAGAGATCTAACAACAATCATACCATAGGCTAGCTTCTAGGGTTTAGCCTCTCTGATCTCGTGGTAGATCTACTCTTGTACTACCCATATCATCAATATTAATCAAGCGGTGAGTAGGGTTTTACCTCCATCGAGAGGGCCCGAACACAGGTAAAAACATCGTGTCCCTTGTCTCCTGTTACCATCCGCCTAGACGCACGATTCGGGACCCCTACCGAGATCCGCCGGTTTTGACACCGACAATGACCATTAAAAAGCTTCGTAAAGAACATGCTCTTTGAGCGATTGTACAACCTTTTGTGTTGTTGAAATATGCAGGAAGCTTCTTAACTCTAAGGAAGATAGCATCGATGGCGCCAAGAATCTGTTGGGATTCTTTCTTTGAGATAAGCGATAAATAATGAATTCTTCTTCGACTTCCAGATTGATGAGTTTGGTCGCATAATGAACATCTTACAGGCTAATGCAAGCTGCAGTAGCGTACCAAGATTTTGGTGATGCGATGACATTTGACACCACTTATAAGACAAATCAGTACCTTATGCCTTTGGGAGTATTTGTAGGAGTAAACAATCATCTCCGATCAACAATATTCGCGTGTGCCCTTGTAAGGGATGAATGTGAAGAATCTTTTGCTTGGCTATTCGTAACCTTCTTGGAATGCAACAATGGGAAGCAACCTACAATAATTTTAACAGGTATAACACATTCCAATTTATATAGATCGTGGACATATAGTACGACATTGTAGTTAGTTTACCTAGAAGCAGTTTTTATATGAAATAACTATGCAAGTAATTTAGAAGTTTTAATTTGAAAATACCAAAAGTTCAGGGGCGTTATGCAAAAAGAAGTTCTAATTTTACTATAGAAGCAATACAAACATTATATTATCGTAAGTTCTAAATTTATAACACTAACCATGCCCTTCCATTTTCTAATCAGACCGGTGCCCTTCGATGACCCTGTGATAAAACAAGTTTTCACCAGGTCCCTACACAAGTTTTGCCGATGGCATATAACAAACAAGTACACCTCGCATATTTCATACTTGTACAACTTGCACCCCACTTTGAAGGCTGAGTTTGAGGCAATCATAAATTGGCCCCTGATGGCAACTGAATTTGAGATAGCTGGCACCAGCTAGTTGATAAATACAAGCTTCATGATGATCACGTGATTCTGCACATGTGGGCAGACAAGAAGGAATGGATACTGGCTTATTCAAAGAGGTTTTCTCTGCAAGGATGACTTCGACTCAACGAAGTGAAAGTATGAACTACATACTCAAGAAAGGATTTGTCAAACAGGACCAAAACCTGCACCGATTTGCTGAGCAATTAAACAACTGCATATTTTCAAGGAGGCAAGTTGAAAATGCATGTATCGTTGGCATCAATGATGGTACGCTTATCAATTCAAATTTCTTTTGTCTTTGTAAAAAGAAGGGTAGATTACAGTTTTCGGGAGGTACAGAATAATACGGGGAGAAGTACAGTTATTACAGCTTACGTAGTACAACAACTTCTTGCACTTGATATTTCCACAACCATACCGACACACTTGCTTAAAACATTTTGCGAATGTAACCAAACACAAGAACTTATTACGGTTTTGAGAAGCGATTCAGTTGAGCACTATACAAAAGCCGTATTCACCGAGTTCAGAGGAAACTTAAAATAGCACACTCTTCCGCATAAAAACAAGCCAGGATCCTACGGTTGACAAACATAATTATCTTGTGTCCTACCGTGAGCCAACGGATCGTTCTCATGGTCAAACCATGAGTTCAAAGTTGTTGCGAACATCGAGACCGAGGAATACAGCTGCGAGTGCATGCTATTTGAGCATCTACAGTAAATATAGACAGAGAACACAGATAATGTTTACCGTCCAATTCCAAAATATACAAAAAGTGAATTTACTATTTATGGTTTTTCATGATGAAAACTAATTGTTTTTCATGCACAAAACTACCTCGCTCTAGGTCTGTTTTATGCGTGCACATAATTGCAATGCTCGAGCACCGAGAGTGAAGAGTGTGCCTGATATCTACATCCTAAGGAGGTACACTACGAGAGCGAAGGCAAGGGAAACATTTGACAGGAGAGACTACAAGGCTGAATCATTTGACGGGTCTTCGTTCCTGCATCAACAAAATGAACTCCTCCAAATAGCTTTGAAAATTGTGAGAACAGGAGGCAAGTCGACGACGCGTAACAAATGAAAATTTGGACTGCTAGAAGTGTTAAACAGGGTTGAAGCGGTGGGTTCATCAACAGCGGTGATGATGATGATGATGGTGATGCATGCACTCCACCAGATATAAACCAGTTTGAGCCCGACTTATCAACAGAGATGCCGAGAACATCACATGACGATGATGACATGCCTAGTGCTGGACGCAATGCTCAACCTGTAACTAAGGCTATCTTACCTCCACCAATATCAAAAACTAAGGGCAGCAGGTATAAGAACACAGCTGAATCAAGACCATCGGTGGCTGGAAAGAAAATGAAGCTGGAAGAAGCAGTCCTAAAAACAGATGACAAAACTGAAACATGGAAGAGGAAATGTGGTATGTGCGGCGAGATTGGGTCAGGGCACAATGCGAGGTCGTGTCCAACAAAATTTCACAAAGATGAAAATAAACAACTGAATAAAAAGGTAAAAGTATATGCCAGGGATGCAAGCAAATTGGGTCAGGGCACAACATTCTAAGCTGTCCAGTGATCAAAGCTACTTTGGAGATAGCAAAGAAAATAAATCAGAAATCTAAGAAGAAGAATAATATGTCCACTGCAGAAGATGATGATGATGATGATGATGATGAAGAAGAAGAAGAAGAAGAAGAAGAAGAATATGAACAGGAAGGAGAAGAAGAGGATGATGATGAAGACAATGATATTGATGAAGAGGACACCGAAGAAGAGGAAGAACGAACACCACCTCTCCCACCCAAAAAAAAGCAAGATACAACAGCAATAATCAAGCGCCAAAACAAACACCAACAAGGAGTAGCTCTAGATTAAAGAAATGTTGATTAGCTTGTATAATATATTAACTTGTCATATTGCTGCATGGGTTGTGTATGATACTCTCAAAACATAGATGATATATACTACAACTACTGTGCTACAGCTACTGTGCAAACCAATTTCAGACTTAAAAATATGCTGATTTGGATGGATGAGTACAATTTACTTGTTATATTGCTGTAAAAAGTTATATGGTAATGTGCTAATGTGAGTCATGACTGATATATAAACAAATACATTGACATTGAAAATTGATCCTGGTTCTATAAAACCCATAGATTTAACAAACTTTGCAAGTATATATAAACAAATACATTGACATTGTAAATACATATATATATATACGGACTTTGCAAGTATTATTTTAACAAACAACAAGTTTCAAAGAAGTACGTAATACATAGATAAAGAAGTACAAAGCGTAACACTAAGGGAAGTACATATACTATTATGACATCAGTTATATAATTTTGAAAAATAAAGTACTTTAAAAATCAAGGTACTACACCAGTGACTATACGCCTGACTTCGTGATATAGTAAAAATGTTTCTGTATCATTTCTGCTTGCCTTCCTTTTAGAAAGCGTGATATAAAATGGTGCCTAACCACACCCACCTACCACCCCCCCACACACACCCCTAAGATAGGTGGTGAGGCTCAGTGACGGACTCGCCTCCACATGCGATGTCGCGGCTTGCACGCCCGTCGCTTCTTCACGGCTCGTTCCTACCTCGGCCTCACCGGGTGGGCACTGATCGCGCCAGCTAGCGCTGGCAGCCCACCCAGCTCGACCTCGCTGCTGCAGATGGGGGTACAAGTTCACTCGGTACAAGGCGATTAGTAAGGGGAGGGTGAGACCCCCTTCCATAACAAGGAAAATATTCTATTATATTTAACAAAATGAATTATTCAAAGAAAAATGCTTGCAGGACAAAAATGATGCTATAAAGAATACATTTTGAGTAAAAAATCTGTGTTGGAAAAGAAGTACAGTAAATACAACTGTGGGAAGTACAAATAAGCAAAAGTGGAAGTACAACAATATATTTTCAATAAATTTAAAAACTGATGCCAAATGTTTCAGCATAATTCACACTAAATACACATCATCCAAATGAGAGATGTTTTGCATGCCGATAAGGCGACAATATTCCCACAAATAAAGTAGTTCTTCACACAACAGATCATCTAGATTACAAAAGGACACATTGTCTAGCACATATCCTAGTCGCACTACATATTGTGCGTCATCAAATCATTCAGTGGGAGCTGAGTTAACATCGACAGCAATTCTTCACCACTGTTGACAACGTAGAAGTAGGGGAGAGGCACTTTGGATTTCCTCGGAAGGTCCTCAAGAGGCACCTTGTTATCCTCATGGAAAAGAACTCAACATGTACTCAGCCTTCCAGTCCTTAGAACGGTCCTGCGACAAAAAATAAAATGTCAAGCACAATGAGCGGCAAAAAACAAATACGAAGAAAATATTTTTGCTTCATAAAACAAAAAACTGGGTAGTCTGCAGGACAAACATCGTAGTTCTTGATATGCTCGACACATCGATCCCCATCATACGTGCAGCACGCAAACTTGAGGCAATAGATACCACACTCATTAACTCCTATTGAGCAGGCATCAAGTAGTGGGGTTTATCTCGCAATCTTGCTCCAAGACGGTATATTGTTCTTCTTGCACGCTTCTTTGCCATAAACAGTTTGCATAACAGCATCAAACCTTTTGCCCTGTAAAAACAGAGGTGAACTCAATCCTTGAAGTGTAAGAAACTATTTATTAAAATATCAAAATGGAACACGAAAAAATTATAATCATAAAAGTAAAGAAGCATAAACTCACAATCTCTTTTACACCACGTTTGTGGAACTCGCTCCTTGTTATTTGAGTGCTCCTTCTTGTCGGCCAATTTAATGAATCCAGGACATCAAATGTCTTACGGGATTTGTTCAGAACGTACAACGAATGGTGGAAAGTAGACGAAGTACCAACAGGTTTACAGTTGGGGAGCAAGATCTGTTTTTAAAAATAACAACCAGATGTGTAAGAAGTAGTTACATATACAGATAAAACAACATGTAAACTGCAAAAACAAGCAGAAAAAGAACATGCTAACACCTAAATGAAAATTTTAACAAACTATACTAACCAAGTCTGCCAACATAAGATTTTGTGAAGGCTTCACCAAATTGTGGTACGACCTAACCGCTTCCTCGAGATCAAATTTTGTGGTGTTCACAAATTATCCAAGTCCAAGAACATACTGCACATCAAAGAAAAAGTGCTTTAAGATCATAAAATACAGGGTACACATCAAAATACAAAAAGAAAAATAACATACACATGAAAATAAGAGAAACTTGCTAATAGATTCAAAAACATTACCGCAACGAAGTACAAGCTCAAAAGTACACGCTTCCCAGAAGCAAAAACATGACTCACAGTTGCATCAGAATTAAAGCTAGAAATGACAAAGTCCATCATCTCGCCTTCGATCTGCCCATATTGAGCAAAATTCCTTACGAAATCTTCACCGGTGAAAGTTGTCTCAACCTCAAAACCAGTGTCATCAACACCGTGAACGAACCTAGCAAAAGTTGTTCTGCAATTGGCAAAAATGAAGATAAAACGAACTAAATTAACATAAGTTATTAAAATGATTACATCTTCAATTTTGAAGAAGCTAATGAAGGCAGTACATGTTTAAGCAATAGCAGTACAAAGGTTGAAATTAGGGAAGTACAAAAATACAAAACCAAGAAGTTCAATAATAAAACTTTGAGAAGTACTAGAATCACTATCGTAATTCAAAGACAAACTTGTTTAACCAAAAGCAGGGTACTTGCTTTTAAAGCACAAAAAACATGGCAGCAAGAAAAATAACAAAAAATAGAAAAGAATAAGAATATACTATTGCGAAGCACAAGATTAACTAAACATCTAAAACATTAGCAAAACTAGTAAGATCAAGAAGAACACATAGTTTATACTTCTGAATTGCATGCTTGCTTAGCATGAAATCCTTCAAAAGCCTAGCATTTTGGATATTACTGTACTCGACGGGCCTTAGCTGCTCAACCGGCCGACTCCACTTCTTTGCTTTCTTTGGCGCACGCTCATTGGACAATAAATTCAGAGTCGATCCCGGAGCTTTCTTATTCTTCTTTGCAGGAAAATTGCCCCTGCTACTATGAGCCAACCGGACCTTGTGGTTATTATTGGCCCCGACAAAGTCATCGGTGTCGATGAGATTCATGTCCAACAACAATTTTCTCGAAATCTGAATCGGACTCTATAGCCGGCTTCTTCTTGCTGGACGGCGTTTTCGTAACGACGGGCTTCTCTTTCAGAACCTCGACATCTTCTTGGCTACTAATAGTAATAACTTCATGAGAAGGCTTAACCATTTGGGTCTCAAACAGCGAAAAGCTTTCATCCCCAACGCTCATACATTCACCGCATTAAATTGACAAAGACAGAAATTTAAAATAAAAATGAAGTACAAAATATCATGAGAGACATGTGAAACCATAAAAGAGAGTGATCTAGCACAAAACTTGCATAACAAAAGTAGCAAAAAGATGTACAGATAACACTGCTGCAAGTATGATGGCTATATCACAGCTACAAGAAGTACAATAATGATGCAACTGGAAGTGCGGTAAAAAATTTATATAACAGGCTGATCGTGAGCAAAACACAAAACTAGTAAATACTAACACGGATGATAGCCGAAATGTAGCTTGTTAAAATCAATATTGAAATGGCCAGACATAGCCCAACTAATAAGCATGGTCTTCTTCATGTTGGCAATGTCAGCATGTGCAAAGTTCATAAGTTCTTTACCATCCCACGAGCGATTGAACAAGCATGAAAAACCCACAAGAACACCTTCATACACAACAAAAGGAAAAAACACTAATGTGAATGAATTGAAAAAAACTGTTATCCATCTAGCAAAAAGAAGTGTGTGATAAGAAAAAATGTGTGCATGTCTCACCCATCTTCTTGTTTCTCTGTGCTCATATATCTGGTCTCAAAACTGTCGATGTTATCAGGTTTTAGATGGATATCCATTTTATTGCTAACAGCCCTCCAGAGAATCTTAACATTCTTCACCATTTTCAGGAAAATGGTCCACCCATCCTGGTCATCCTTGTCGTACAGAGAATCAATGTACTGGAAGCAATGTCTTTTCATGTCTATGCTGATGGTCACCCAGTGACCAATACGAGCTGACTCAGCTGGATACCTTTTGGGAGGAGGAGGATCTAATGTTGGGAACACAATCTGCGAAAACAATATAAAGCACAAGAAAAATAACAAAAAGTCACTAAAAAAACACAAAAAACAAAACCACACACACAAAGATAACCAAAATTATAATTTACTCACAATATCCTTCTTGTCAATACGCTCGTCTCCGACTCTCTTTGAAAACCATTTAATCACGGGAGCGTATATATCTCCACAATACAACTTAGACTGCACAAAATATTAAATAAAAGCAAGCATAAACAAAAGGTACGCTCACAAAAATAAAGTAGCAAGCAAAAAAAGATAGGCAAAAGATTAAAATATAAGAAACAAACTTACAAAGGATCCAAAGAGGGCACAAACCAACTTTTCAGATTCTTTATACCTCTCCGATAAAATGTAGATCCCAACAGACACTACTGTGCCAAGCATGCCATCGTATGTAAACGCTTCTAGCAATATCCAATACGGTAGCTTTGGCAATAGATATTCTCAAACATAACTTCTCCACTAAAAATTATTATGTACCGCATAATAATCGGAAGGACGCAGTGAAATAAAAAAAATTATAAAAAGCATGAAAAAGATAGAACAGAGGAAATAAGAATACAAAACATACGCTAATCTTGTCCTTTTCTTCAATAGAAGTAACTTGCATTGTAAAACCTTTCAACAGAATCTGGAATCTTAACCTCATCTTGTATCAAATGATCAAAATAATCAACACCTGCAGAAAAAGAAGTACATTAAAAGAAGTACAGAATATACAGGTAGAGGAAGTACATAAACAAGTTTAGGATAAGTACAGAACCTCATGACATAATGAAAAGTGTAGCTACTGTAGATACACAAGAAGTAATCGATATAAAAGCGATGCGGAACTAAAAGCGATGTAAACAACTGCAAATGCGCTCAAATCAAGATGTTATAGTCGGTTGATCTACTGCAGCTAAGAAGAAGTACATAAACAACTTTAGGAGAAGTACAGAACCTCATGACATAATGAAAAGTGTAGCTACTGTAGATACACAAGAAGTATAGATATAAAGCAAGTTGAACTAAAACAAGATGAAGCAAATCGCAAATGCGCTTCTGAAATCAAGATGTGCTACTCAATGAGCTATCAGAAGCTAACAAGAAGTACATCACTAAAAGGCAAAGACAAATATACCTTCAACAAGGGGAAAGGCAGTACAAACATACATACACAATGTAAAGCACAAAAGGCATCAGGACACAAAAGCACAGCATCGATTACACCGATATAAACATATTACAAGTATCACAAATGTTTCCCGAAACACATATTGTACATTTTTTTTTCACAAAAGAAACCTACTTCCCATAAACATACATCGCACACTCAAAGATCACCGCAATAGCAAAAAGGTTTAAAGCTTAGAGATGGGTGTGGACATTATTTGTTCTTGCCTATGTCTTTGCTACTGAGAAGATGGCGCAACTTTTAACAAGATCCGCTGACAGAGATGTGATCTCGTGTGCATCCGATCTACGAGGAACGGCCAGCTCAATGCCAAAGATCAACAAGAGCGGATGTCTTCTCAAGAGCAAGCCAGGACTGTAGTAGAATCACTATGACCGCGGCAACTTCAATCGGATCTTCATGAGCAGCTTCAAGAACACCATTTTCCGGTTTCTTCACAACTCCAACATCACCAAAAGAAGTTGTACATCTGTCTCTTCATGATGATCTTCTCGCGTCGAAACCTTTGGAGTAGCCAACATGATGCTCTGGGGCACAAAATTGAGATAATGTTGGCCCACCAAAGACTCACCTAACAAAAACACACAAAATTAAGAAATCATAGCAAAGGTAAACATACTTGTACAAAAGATATCTCACCTTATCTACATGAGGAACAAGAGAATCAATATGTTCCCCTTCCCCACCAAAGACATGTATGCACTCCAAGAAGCAAAGACCAAAGATCTCCACCTGGAAGTAGGACAATCTCCCTTAGAAATCTCCGTGAGATACTTTTTGTGCGTGTTTCTTCAAAGGCTTGCAATGACCATCTTGCATGGTCTTGTACATTACAAACCATCCTTGATCTAGGATAAAGATTTTGCAAATGATCAAGATTGACAGCCAAAGATCCAACACAATCATGTGAGCATCTTCATTAAATGCAAGCTCGGGGGCAAAACTCAAAGAAGTTGTCGCCAGACGGGTCACCGGTGGTAGGCAAACAAAATGACAACTGAATGCCTTTGCTATTGCAACATCAAGCTCTTGGAAAGTGGAATCAAACAAAGTAACCACTCCTTCCGATGAAACACTCCGCAAAGACTACTACTTCCTCGCAAACTTACGGCCATTTAGCGTGAACAATTCTCGAGGACTGTTCAAACTTCCTCTTCTTGGGATACACACAATAATTGGTACCAAATACTTCAACGCTTTCATCAAAATAGATAATATCGTTGCGCCCCTTCCACTGCAGAAAGAGAGTGCAAAAATGTTATACAACAAAATAATACACTAATAGACAAAAGTTAAATAAAATAAAAAGTATAATAACCTAACAAATATAAAAAATAAGTATAAATCAGTACTAAATGAACAAGAAGTGCTAAGATGAACACTAAAGCAGTACAAACAATGTATGCAAAGCAGTACGAGCAGATGCCAAACATAATAACTTTGTGTGAGTGTCTTTGAGATGAACACCTACAAGATACAAACAATACATGCAAAGCAAGACAAACAGATGCATACATAATAATTTGTATAAAAAAGAAGTATAAAGCAGATTAAATGAACAAGAAGTGCTAAGATGAACACTAAAGCAAAGTACAAACAATGTATGCAAAGCAAGACGTAACAGATGCAAAACATAAGAACTTTGTGTGAGTGTGCTGAGATGAACACTAAAGCAAGATACAAACAATATATGCAAAGCAAAGACAAAAACAGATGCATACATAATAATTTGTGTGAGTGGGATGTGGTGACAAGATTTATATATTGTATTTTGTTAGCCAAATATGTGGGAGAGACCCCCCCCAACACCCCTAACCTCTTACCACAACACCTACCTCCAAACTTCACATAAGATTAATTACTAATTAAGAAAACAGACAACACCAAAAAAGTATAATACTTACAACTAAAAGGATTGCACTACAAAGGATGGTACTAAAGAACTCACCAAGAATCCTGCCAAAGATCCAAGATCTAGGGTCCGCCACCTTTCTTCAAAATATCCAGATTGGCAAGTTTCATAAGCTTCCTAGGATCCATGTAGATGGCACGGGGTACCTCTTATCTTTACGGTTAATGGAGCGGTGGTCCGCATAATCCAAATAAGCTAGAACAAAGCGCAATAACACAACCAGAAGAGCTCTCCAACAGACCTGCTTTCTCGCCAGCTTCAATAGCAACTCTCACCACAAACAATCACCGACAAATCTTCATGTTTTTCAACTTGACAATGTCAAAGTCTTCAACCATTGTCGCCTCCTTCTTCACACGTAGAGAATACCCTGGGCAGAAAAACTTGTTGTACAAAATCACACCAAACACCTTCAGAGCAAGGCCATCCCTAAGAGGATCATCGACAAGTCTGCGATGAGAATATTCAAGCTCATCGCTTTTATATCTTTATTCCTTGGAATCCTAAGCTCATCCTTTAACTTCACCAAAGCAGCACCATAATCCTCTCAAGGCCTTGGAGGAGAGCCGTCACCATTAGGCAGTGCAAAAAGCTTCAATGACATTTGCATTGATCTCCGATGACTTTGTTTCCACCAAGATCAAGGATCATGGTCCTAGGATCAATATTATACATCGTAAAACAAGCAAGACGACGATTAATGTTGGATTTGATCTTGAAGTCTTTGATATGAACAAGATCAGCAGTATGAAGAACATTCAGGTGATGTTCCTTCAACAACGCAACACAAAGAGCGACCTCCTTCAATGAGCACCTAATCGTGGTGTTGAAGCGCTTTTTTTCCACCTTTTCAACTTTGTTGCTAGGCTCACCTTCCTCGCCTCTCTTCCTCTTGAAAGGCCTTTCCACAAACTCATACTAAAAAAATTTAAAAAATAACACAAATTAATAAAGATAAAAAATAACTATACACAAAAAATGAAGTTACAAAAAAAACTAGACTGAGAAATTTCAATGAAGAGTATAAGAAGTACAGTAACTACACAATTGATAGTTCAATCATAACATCAAAGGGAAGTATAGAATATATTATGCAAGAAACACTTGACAAGAAATAATGAAATAAAAAATTCACCTTCCCGATATCATCTCCGTAATCGTAAACCTCTTCAGAAACATAAGGTTCGTCATCGTCGCCTTCTTCATCACCATCATCACCATCATCGCGCTCAAAATCATCATCCTTTGCAAAACGCACAGATTTGCGAGTAGCACGAGGTAGCTTCTTTGTGCTACCTCTAGTTTGCTGGCCCTTGGACAAAACCTTCTCCTTACGCTTAAGAACATCATTCTTCTTCTTATCAACAGGTGCCTTAGCCTTGGACACAGCCTGGTTAGCTGCCTTCACCTTTTTTGCAACAGCAGGATTAAGATTTGGAGAGCTGCCTCTGAATAACTTTAGGACTTTGCCATTTACCATCAACATCGTGATTGTCTAGGCGTAACACGCCGGGCTTCTCGCGTCATCGAGCATCGAGGTGACTTTACCTTCCTACAAGTTGTCCCAATCTTTTTTACAGGGACAGGGTTTACAGGACTCGGAGGGCCATCCGAAACACCAGCACTATCGTGAACAACTATATCCGTGCATTGAGATGAAATATCATGCAATGTCTTTGACCTGTGATTTCGAGCGGCTGCTATTTTCTCCGCCACCCTTAACTTCCCATTTCAAGCCGATCAAATGACATCCTCAGCCGAAGTCACAAACAGACTATCAATCTGACAGCGATCAAGGCTCTCCGAAAGTTCCAAAGAGCCAATATCATGCTCACCCTTCCAACAGGGCTAGAAGGATTGCCGGCAGTCGACTTTGCCTGTCATTCAATGCCTTAGACCTCGGTTGCGATCAGGGATGTACTCAAAGCGATTCGCAGCCTCATCAACCTTATTACCATCTTCTCCATAAAGTTTCTAAGCTTAAGATCAGATAGAACATCGATATATCATTTTCTCGATCGGGAAATGTAATCTTCGCAAACAAAATCAAAGAAGACAATGAATAAGTTTCAGACGCTGCAACACTATCAATCTGCCTCACAAGCAAAAGGAAATAAATATAATTGATATAATAAACACAACAACAATGTAGTACTACACCAATGCTAGAAAGCAAAGACAACAACACAGAAAACAAAAGATTGGAACAATTGCAACAAGAAGTACAAAGGAAACTACTAAAGCAATACAACAATTCTCACTAGCACTACAATGCAATATGGGAAAAATAAATAGCAATGTATTATCATGAGCAAGTTATAAAAGCATATGTGTAAAAGAAATACATGTGGCCAATTCTAAAACCCTAAAATCACAACAGTTATAGAAAATATACAAATAAAACTCACCACACTACAACATAAGGAAAAATTGTGAAATAGATAAGAAGTACACATGTACTACACAAGTGAAGTACAACAACAAAGATGGAGGAGCAATACAAAACTACAACTCGTTGAAGTACAGAAAAACATTTCACCAAAAACAAAATATCAAATCAGTGCATGTCATACAAATAGACTTGTTGAAACATCAAACATATATACTACACCTGAGAAATAAATAATCTCACATCCACAACCAAATATATAATAAATAAAAACATTGCCAATCCATGCCAAAACCACACATGAGCAAATCAATACTAGGAACAAAATAAAAAATGTACTACATCAACAAAACATCACAATCCCAAGCACAACATTTGCGGGACGAACCTTGTGCCGATTTGGCCATCGGGCTCTTAGGTGGAGACAACATGCCTGCGGATACACCAACCAAATCGATCTGCAGGAAGAATCCTTGCTTCACCAAGTATCAAAACCATACCAAAATCGACCACCACGAAGCATCCCCATCATGCGATTTAAAACGGCCAAGCGGCAAAAGCAGAGCAAAGCATTAGAGACAAAGGAGAGGCGAAAAAGAGCAACAAATCGGAACTGGCACAAGGGCGGTGGCGACATCGAACTCCGCTTCACGAGATCTCAAGTAGAGTCGCAGAAAGGTCAGTACCCAGAATACAAATGACAGAGTGTGGGGAGAAAGAGAAAGGAAACGGGCTCGGATAAGAGGGAGGGGGGTCGTATGCATGTTGCAATGGGCGGCGGTTGCTCGTAGCAGCCGGGTTGCCCGGCTGGGATCGTGGCACCGGATTCACACGAGGAGCACTGGAGAGAGAGAGAGAGAGAGAGAGAGAGAGAGAGAGAGAGAGAGAGAGAGAGAGAGAGGAGGAGCGTCCACGCGTGAGAGGCGGGGTGGGTGGGTGGAAAATGTCCATGAGGACAGACCTAGGGTTTCGGCTCGGGTGGGTTTGGGTCGTTGGATCCGGAAGCATCCGACGGTGGTTGATGCGTTGCAGAATATTATTCTGTTATATTATAGTGATGCTATTCATCACCCAGGGTGAAGAATAAGTTATTCTTCACCTGAGGTAATCTTATGATCACTTCATAATTAAATTACATTTGGAATTCAAATAGTTACATTCCTATTGATTCACTACGTAAAATTTGGTATAAGAAAATAAAAATGTAAGTCATAAGACAAGAAAATTTGGAGTTTATGTATATTTTACACTATGTTTTTACGTTTGTAATTTTACATAACATAAAATATTGTTTACAGCGACTATATATTTTCTTACGGTCTTTTTTACGTCAAAAATAAGACAAAACTTACGGAACGTAAAATTACAGTTTATTGGTCGTAAAATAGAGGGGGTGGGTGAAGAATAACTATTCCTCACCCAGGGTGACGTAATAGTCAATCCCTATTATAGTGATATATAGGGTAACGCTTATTCTAATCGTGAGTGTAAAATAGATTTTACACCCCTATTAACGCTTATATATAAAATTTAGTAAACGGTGTATAAAATATAGTAATTCGAAAATATATTTTTATCACCCAAGTTTTTAATTTACTATATTTTTAAAAATTACTATATTTTACATAGTGTGTTACTATATTTTTGTATGTATTTACATTGGGGTGTAGAATAAGCTATTCTACACGCACGCTTAGTTTAGCGTTACTTTTTATGATATGAATTATACAGTTTTACATTTTTGGTTAATGAGTATAACCACTTGGGATATGTGGAATAATCAAGATTGTGTTGTTTTTCAATGTTACTCATGGCCTTCTCTCTTGCAGAAGGATGAAATATGAGTGTATTTTACATGTTAAACATATAGCAAAAAATTCTATTATGAACACTAAATTGTTGTGCTTGAACCCAAAACTAGGAAATTGACTAAATGAAACCATGAACTTTCTTTCCCGCAAAAATAAAAACTTGTTAAAATGAACCCTAGTTCTGTTGGAAAATTGATTTTGCATTTTTTAATACTTCCAAAAATATGAAATATGTACTTCACGAATGCAAGAGTGTTAATTATGTTATGATAACCGCAAAATAATCATTAGGAAATACAACTATTTGTGCCACATGCAAAAATGACAAGAGACATTCATTTATCTTTTGTATTTCTTGCATGGAACATATATAAACATGTTAGTGATCTTTTCCATGTTCTTGCTTTGTAGCATTCTCCACACATGTCAACCTTTTCATAAGTTGTGAGAGTCTTAGAATATGAAACCATTGTTCAAACCTCTAACCAGTTATCTAGGGTGGTTTTGTATCTTTGGAATTTCAGAAAAAGTTAAAAGATCATGAGCATGTGAGATTCTATGTACGGATAAAAACCCACCAAAATGAATTGACTTGTCCCTATATATTTTTGCACACGTCACGAATAATCATATTTTCCTAAAATTGTTTATATGTTCACTACAAGAAATATGTCAACTTGTGACCACCACTATTGGTCAACTTTGAAAGGTCATAGTTTTCATTTGCGACCTTTTTATGACCAAAACAGAAGGTCAAAAGTCAAGGCAATAAACTGAAATTAGTGACCTTTTTTGCGATATGTAAAAGGTCGTTGGTTCCACGACCAAATTTTTGGTCACAAGCAACCTCCCCAGACCACGTAGGCATCCAGCATGGCAAGCTGATGTGGCACAAGAATCAGCCCGGTCCGATTTAGTGTTTTACATGGGTCGAGCCCAACAATTCAGCCAATTTGTGTTTTTTTCTCATATTAATTTTCGTCGGGTAGATGGGCCAAGCCCAACATTTCAGCCTCGTTATTTTTGGGCCTAGGCCTTTTTATTTTCTTGGCCTTCACCTTTTCACAATTGATTTTTAAGCGATTTTGTTCATTTTCCTGAATCTGATTTTGATTTGTGGCCTTTTAGGGCCCAAATAGTATTTGTTTCATTTCGATGTATCGACAATTAATGATCTGATCCTCAAAATACAATAAAGAATCAACATACCCAATATTTCAATCACACAAATTTTCACAAATGACGACCAAAATGAGTATATTATATATATTACAATCATGCAATAGTTCACATCATCCAGGAATTTAGAACACCCAGGAACATCTCTGAAGTAAACACCCAGGAACATAAAACACCCAGGAAGATAAAACTAGTTACAAAGATGAAGTGTTCCCTTCTTCGAACTTCTTCAGCCTAGAGCTCCTGTAGAAGAGAGGAAATTATGTTATCATGGTTGCCAATGAAAGCAATATCTTCCAACAAAGAACAACTAGGAAAAGAATAATTAACAGATACACAAGCAGCTAGGAGCATGGATAACCGTATGGATAACAGTAGTATACCAAGGTTCGAGGCATTAGTATGGATAATGTAATAATGAAGTATGGATAACAATAGCAACACTAGTATACTGCTGCTGAGGCATTAGTATAATGAACAAAACTTCCTAAAGTATACTGCTGCTGCTGAAGTATACAGTTGCTGCTGCTAAGTTTTGCATCAGTTTGCATCAGTTTACAAACCTTATAGAATAATTTTTTTATGCCAGGAATGCATCAGTTTGTACAATACTAGAAAGGGCAAATAAAACATGTTAACCTGCTGTTGTTCTACACTTCAACATGGATAATAAATCTAACAGCGATGATTGGCGTCATCCTTGCGTTGGCTAGTTAAAAGTAAGAGCAGCAGAGCAGATATGTGTATTACGTAGACAAACAGGGGTGCTCATGTTGGGTTGCAACATGAAAGAGCCAGGTTTATTACTGCTAAAAAATACTTAGCGGCCACAACAAATTACTATCAAAGGAATGGCAACGAATCTAAGGGTTTATTTTTGGCAAAATATCTAAGGTTGAGAAATGCAAACATGCAAAAAACGCCGATCTACTGTAGTTGTTTAACCATCACCACACTAACGAACATGTGTTCAAGAGAGCCGTTTGATCCATAGAATTGAAGAAAAATAAACGAAAGAGAAATGTTTCAATTCTATTCAAAAGTATAGTCCAAGCACAACATCATCATCGTCACAGAAATCCCCTAAACAGTCAGCTATCCACAAAAACATAGTGACCCACATCACCAATGAGCTACTGTGAGCATGCAAGGACCAGATACTATGCAGAGCTACTAAGAAAATGGGATCGGGCAGAAGGGCAAAGAGAGGGAGGTGGCTACCTTCTCCACATGGGGACTTCCGGTGGTGATGTTGAGCAGCATCCTGACGGGGCCCTTGACCTTGAGCTGCTTCTCCTTGGCGCCCTTCACCAAATTCGAGGTCACTATTCAACACATGCAAGCACAAACGCATCAGATCGGAGACGCACAAATCCAAATTTCATCCAACCAAGCACTAACAAACAACATGAATGATACTAACATAAGCCATACAATAGTCTTGGAAGTGTGCAAAAGGAATTTGCAGAGGAGTACGTGATGTACAACACAAGATAAACCTCAAGAATCATTGTGTGGAATACAATGAGGAATATTTATTGGGTCAAGGATGGGTCAGGTGCCCTTGATCACGACGACGGGGCAGCCCACGATGTTGATGCAGTAGTTGCTCACACTACCCAAGAACATCCTGTTCAACCAAAGGAACCAGATCAGCTTGTTTCTTTCATAGATGAAAGGTGACGCCTATCATACAAGCAGCGAAAGTGCAACCGTCCTAGAAACTTCATGATATAAATAGATTACAAGATGAACTCCCGAAAAAAAATCGCTAAATGAACTGATCTAGAAGGTTACTACAGTGCTACTACATGGCTGCACTAAAGAATGTGAAGATGCAGTTCTAGATACGTGAGATTTGAATCAATTTTGGTCGCATAAAATTGAGTTCTTCATCATGACCGTGAGAGATTTCCATGAAGCAATGCAAGTCGGTTTTCGTAGCTACTACTAAGACAGATTGATCAACGATTCTATCCATGACATTCAGTTCTATGGAAAGAAAAATGCTATCCTAAGGCGCAAATGCGCCATGATCAAGAGAAATTTATCTATAAACATGCAGTCTCATGTCTGACAAAGAGATGTAAGACATACTTCACATCAGATCGTATTCATACGCAAAATGATGCTTATATAGTAGCACGCCTCTCGATAACCCGCTTTTGCCCAAATATTATAGTGTCTCAAGAACACGGATGATATCTGTAGTCGAATTTGGAACTAAATCTAATTTAACTACGCCTAAAATTGTTACGATAGAGTTTCGGGCGAAGCGCTACCGATGGTCGGGTGGGGATGGTGTAGCAGGTACGGTCAAGTAGCGACTGATTGAAGCTGTCTAGAATCACTTTCAGCTATCATGCATGCCTAGAAGATAACAATACATGCTTGTCCATCATCTACGCAACAACTCACTCTCGGAAGTTGACTTTGAACGCGGCGACGGAGCCCGTCTTGGGCCTGTTGAACCCCTCCCTGCCTTTCACGCGCACCCTCTCTTGTCTCTGCACAGCAAGCACACAAAGCTCTACAATTTCAGCACAGCAGACGCACTGCACTTTGAGGCCCCAAGAATCAAGACCCCGATAATTTATTATTACAGAAAAACGCACCCTTCCGCTTCATGAGCTCCGGCTTGCCGGCGTCAGGCCAAGGATGGCGCGATCTCCTCTTCTTCGTCCCTCAAGTGCGTTTCTCCAGACCCTAAACCACCACAGCAACAACCAGTGAGCTAGGTAGTTAACTGAGTAGAGGGTTCATACATTCATTTCAACACACACACAGTGCATACATACAAAGTACATACATACAGTAGCAAAGCAGAGGGATTCAGGAAGGAGACGACGGGGGGAGAAGGCCGACGGACCTGGCCCAGTCGGGGTAGGTGTGCTCTCGGTCGTACTCATGGTGACGGCGCTCCTCCGCACTGCCAGCCCACGTCTCGGCCACGGTAAGCGGACGTCTCCGACGCCCGCCGCCGTCGCCCTCACGCCGGCGCCATCGATCGGATCTGGATGGGGATGGCCGGTGGGCTGGTGGTAGCGGCAGAGGTGGCGGCGGCGATGGGGAAAAGGGAGCGGCAGCGGCAGCGGTGATGGGGGATCCGACGGGTTGCGGCACAGGTTGAGGTACGGGTGTAGGGTTGGGGAAGGGAGGTGGCTTGGGGTGGCGATGCGGTCGGGAAGGGAGGGGGTTGGGGTGGCGATGCGGCGAGGAAGGGCGCGGGGAGGCCATGGATGCGGGGAGGTCACCGCAGTGGGATCAGGGGAGGTTGGATTGGATCGAATCATGGGAGCCCGGCCCCGCAGCCGACAAGCCGCAGGAACAGCACGCGGCGACAACTCAGCCCCTGCACGGCGGCGAGGTTGGTCGAGGACGAGGGAGACGAGGGGAGAGTGAGGGCGGTGGCGGAGGAGGGTGGCGGCGACGAGGGGGGTGAGGGGGGTCTGCATCGGGGGAGAGGGGAGAGGATCTGAGGGGGGAGGGAGAGAAAGAAAGAAAGAATGGAGGCGGGGTGTGTGGGTGGAAAATGTCCATGAGGACAGACCTAGGGTTTCGGCTCGGGTGGGTTTGGGTCGTTGGATCCGGAAGCATCCGACGGTGGTTGATGCGTTGCAGAATATTATTCTCATATATTATAGTGATGCTATTCATCACCTGTGGTGAAGAATAAGTTATTCTTCACCGAGGTAATCTTATGATCACTTCATAATTAAATTACATTTGGAATTCAAATAGTTACATTCCTATTGATTCACTACGTAAAATTTGGTATAAGAAAATAAAAATGTAAGTCATAAGACAAGAAAATTTGGAGTTTATGTATATTTTACACTATGTTTTTACGTTTGTAATTTTACATAACATAAAATATTGTTTACAGCGATTATATATTTTCTTACGGTCTTTTTTACGTCAGAAATAAGACAAAACTTACGGAACGTAAAATTACAGTTTATTGGTCGTAAAATAGAGGGGGTGGGTAAAAAATAAATATTCCTCACCCAGGGTGACGAATAGTCAATCCCTATTATAGTGATATATAGGGTAACGCTATTCTAATCATGAGTGTAAAATAGATTTTACACCCCCTATTAACGCTATATATAAAATTTAGTAAAACGGTGTATAAAATATAGTAATTCGGGAAATATATTTTTTATCACCCAAGTTTTTAATTTACTATATTTTTAAAAAATTACTATATTTTACATAGTGTGTTACTATATTTTGTATGTATTTGTTATTGGGGTGTAGAATAAGCTATTCTACACGCACGCTTAGTTTAGCTGCTACTTTTTATGATATGAATTATACAGTTTTACATTTTTGGTTAATGAGTATAACCACTTGGGATATGTGGAATAATCAAGATTGTGTTGTTTTTCAATGTTACTCATGGCCTTCTCTCTTGCAGAAGGATGAAATATGAGTGTATTTTACATGTTAAACATATAGCGAAAAATTCTATTATGAACACTAAATTGTTGTGCTTGAACCCTAAACTAGGAAATTGACTAAATGAAACCATGAACTTTCTTTCCCGCAAAAATAAAAACTTGTTAAAATGAACCCTAGTTCTGTTGGAAAATTGATTTTGCATTTTTTAATACTTCCAAAAATATGAAATATGTACTTCACGAATGCAAGAGTGTTAATTATGTTATGATAACCGCAAAATAATCATTAGGAAATACAACTATTTGTGCCACATGCAAAATGACAAGAGACATTCATTTATCTTTTGTATTTCTTGCATGGAACATATATAAACATGTTGGCTGATCTTTTTCCATGTTCTTGCTTTGTAGCATTCTCCGCACATGTCAATCTTTTCATAAGTTGTGAGAGTCTTAGAATATGAAACCATTGTTCAAACCTCTAACCAGTTATCTAGGGTGGTTTTATATCTTTGGAATTTCAGAAGAAGTTAAAAGATCATGAGCATGTGAGATTCTATGTACGGATAAAAACCCACCAAAATGAATTGACTTGTCCCTATATATTTTTGCACACGTCACGAATAATCATATTTTCCTAAAATTGTTTATATGTTCACTACAAGAAATATGTCAACTTGTGACCACCACTATTGGTCACTGAAAGGTCATAGTTTTTCATTTGCGACCTTTTTATGACCAAAAACAGAAGGTCAAAAGCTGGCAGTCGTAAACTGAAATTAGTGACCTTCTTTGTGATATGTAAAAGGTCGTTTGTTCCACGACCAAATTTTTGGTCACAAGCAACCTCCCCAGACCACGTAGGCATCCAGCATGGCAAGCTGATGTGGCACAAGAATCAGCCCGGTCCGATTTAGTGTTTTACATGGGTCGAGCCCAACAATTCAGCCAATTTGTGTTTTTTTCTCATATTAATTTTCAGAGTGGTAGATGGGCCAAGCCCAACATTTCAGCCTCAAATTTTTGGGCCTAGGCCTTTTTATTTTCTTGGGCTTCACCTTTTCACAATTGATTTTTAAGCGATTTTGTTCATTTTCCTGAACTGTTTGACTTGTGGCCTTTTTAGGGCCCAAATAGTATTTGTTTCATTTACGATGTATCGCTAATTAATGATCCGATCCTCAAAAATACAATAAATAATCAACATTCCCAATATTTCAATCACACAAATTTTCACAAATGACGCACCAAAATGAGTATATTATATATATTACAATCATGCAATAGTTCACATCATCCAGAATTTAGAACACCCAGAACATCTCTAAAGTAAACACCCAGAACACCCAGAACACAAAACACCTCGAAGATAAAACTAGCGACAAAGATGAAGTGTTCCTTCTTCGAACTTCTTCACCTAGAGCTCCTGTGAGAAGAGAGGAAATTATGTTATCATGGCTGCCAATGAAAGCAATATCTTCCAACAAAGAACAACTAGGAAAAGAATAATTAACAAATACACAAGCAGCTAGGAGCATGGATAACTGTATGGATAACAGTAGTATACTGTTGCTGAGGCATTAGTATGGATAACAGAATAATGAAGTATGGATAACAATAGCAACACTAGTATACTGCTGCTGAGGCATTAGTATAATGAACGAAACTTCCTGAAGTATACTGCTGCTGCTGAAGTATACAGTTGCTGCTGCTGAGTTTTGCATCAGTTTACAAACCTTATAGAATGATTTTTTTATGACAGGAATGCATCAGTTTGTACAATACTAGAAAGGGTAAATAAAACATGTTAACCTGCTGTTGTTCTACACTTCAACATGGATAATAAATCTAATAAATGATGGTTGGCGCTATCCTTGCATTGGCTAGTTAAAACTAAGAGCAGCAGAGCAGATATGTGTATTAATGTGAGACAAATGTGGGTGCTCCTGTTGTTGCAACATGAAAGAGCCAGTTTATTACCGCTAAAAATACTTAGCGGCCACAACAAATTACTATCAAAGGAATGGCAACGAATCTAAGGGTTTATTTTTGGCAAAATATCTAAGGTTGAGAAATGCAAACATGCAAAAACGCCGACCATCAGAAGTTGTTTAACCATCACCACACTAACGAACATGTGTTCAAGAGAGCCGCTTTGATCCAACGAATTGAAGACAAATAAACGAAAGAGAAATGTTTCAATTCTATTCAAAAGTATAGTCCAAGCACAACATCATCATCACACAGAGATTCCCTAAACAAATACCTATCCACAAAAACATAGTGACCCACATCACCAATGAGCTAATGTGGAGCATGCAAGGACCAGATACTATGCAGAGCTACTAAGAAAATGGGATCAAGTGTAAGGGCAAAGAGAGGGAGGTGGCTACCTTCTCCACATGGGAACTTCTTGGTGGTGATGTTGAGCAGCATCCTGACGGGGCCCTTGACCTTGACCTGCTTCTCCTTCGCGCCCTTCACCAAATTCGAGGTCACTGTTCAACACACGCAAGCACAAACGCATCAGAACGGAGACGCACAAATCCAGCCTCATCCAACCAAGCACTAACAAACAACATGAATGATACTAACATAAGCCATACAATAGTCTTGGAAGTGTGCAAGAATTTGCAGAGGAGTACGTATGTACAACACAGTAGAAACCTCAAGAATCATTGTGTGGAATACAATGAGGAATATTTATTGGGTCAAGGATGGGTCAGGTGCCCTTGATCACAACGACGGGGCAGCCCACGTTGTTGATGCAGTAGTTGCTCACACTACCCAAGAACATCCTATTCAACCAAAGGAACCAGATCAGCTTGTTTCTTTCATACACGAAAGGTGACGCCTATCATACAAGCAGGCAGCAAATCGTCAGAGAAACTTCATGATATAAATAGATTACAAGATGAACTCCCCGAAAAAAAATCGCTAAATGAACTGATCTAGAAGGTTACTACAGTGCTACTACATGGCTGCACTAAAGAATGTGAAGATGCAGTTCTAGATACGTAGGATTTGAATCAATTTTGGCTGTACAAAATTGAGTTCTTCACTGTGACCGTGAGAGATTTCCATGAAGCAATGCAAGTCGGTTTTCAGTAGCTACTACTAAGACAGACTGACTGAACAGTTCTATCCGCGGCATTCAGTTCTATGGAAAGAAAAATGCTATCCCAAGGCGCAAATGCGCCATGAGATCAAGAGAAATTTATCTATAAACATGCGCCTCATGTCTACAAAGCAGATGTAAGACATACTTCACATCAGACGATTCATACGCAAAATGATGCTTATATAGTAGCACAGTTCTCTGATAACCCGCTTTTGCCCAAATATTATAGTGTCTCAAGAAACACGGATGATATCTCGTAGTCAATTTGGAACGAACGAATTTAACTACAGCCTACAAATGTTACGATAGAGTCGGCGGAAGCTACCGATGGTCAGGTCGGGATGGTGTAGCGAGGTGGCCGGCGAGCGCACTGATTGAAGCTGTCTAGGATCACTTTCAGCTATCATGCATGCCTAGAAGATAACAATACATGCGTGTTCATCATCTACGCAACAACTCACTCTCGGAAGTTGACTTTGAACGCGGCGATGGAGCCCGTCTTGGGCCTGTTGAACCCCTCCTTGCCTTTCGCGCGCACCCTCTCTTGTATCTGCCCAGCAAGCACACAAAGCTCTACAATTTCAGACAAAGAAAGACCTTGCACTTAGGCCCCAAGAATCAAGACCCCGGTAATTTATTATTACAGAAAAACGCACCCTCTGCTTCATGAGCTCCGGGTTGCCGATGCTGTCGCCAAGGATGGCGCGCATCTCCTCGTTGTCCCTGCAGGCGTTCTCCAGGACCCTAAACCACCACAAAGCAACAACCAAAGTGAGCTAGGTAGTTAAGCGAGTAGAGGGTTCATACATTCATTTCAACACACACACACGGTGCATACATACAGACATACATACAAGAGCAAAGCGTAGGGATTCAGAAGGAGACGACGGGGAGAAGGCCGACGGACCTGGCCCGGTCAGGGTAGGTGTGCTTTCATGATGCGTACTTTCATGAGGAATGGCGCTCCTCCCTTTTACAGCCAACCGCTTGATCCACAGCGGACGTCTTACAGACGCCCGCCGTAAGCCTTGCCGTCGCCCTCCCGCCGGCGCCATCAGTCGGATCTGGATGGGGATGGCCGTGTGGCTGTGGTGTAGCGAGTAGAGGTGGCGGCGGTGATGGGGAAAAGGGAGCGGGAGCGGCAGCGGCAGCGGTGAAGGGGGATCCGACGGGTTGCGGCACAGGTTGAGGTACGGGTGTAGGGTTGGGGAAGGGAGGTGGCTTGGGGTGGCGTCTGGTCGGGAAGGGAGGGGTTGGGGTGGCGCGCGGGCGAGGAAGGGCGCGGGGAGGCCATGGATGCGGAGAGGTCACCGCAGCAGGTGGGATCAGGGGAGGTTGGATTGGATCGAATCATGGGAGCCGGCCCCCGCAGCGACAACCCGCAGGAACAGCACGCGGCGACAACTCAGCCCCTGCACGGCGGCGAGGTTGGTCGAGGATGAGGGAGACGAGGGGAGAGTGAGGGCGGTGGCGGAGGTGGGTAGCGGCGACAAGGGGGGTGAGGGGGGTCTGCATCAGGGGAGAGGGGAGAGGATCTGAGGGGGGAGGGAGAGAAAGAAAGAAAGAATGGAGGCGGGGGTGGGTGGGTGGAAAATGTCCATGAGGACAGACCTAGTGTTTCGGCTCGGGTGGGTTTGAGCCGTTGGATCCGGAAGCATCCGACGGTGGTTGATGCGTGATATGCTCACGGTCCAATCAGAACGCAGCAAATCATTTGATGACCTTATGACCATATAAATTGGTCATGATTGACTCAATATAAAAAAATTCATTTCATTTTTCAGTGCTCAAAACGAGTTTTTTTGTGAAAGTCCTATCAAATATTTGTTCAAATAATATCATATTTTGCACAAGTTTGCATCGTGGATTTGCAAACAATATTGACAAAGGGAGATTTTATTTCCTTTGCACGAAAAATCAATTTTCCATTTTTTGAGTGCCCAAAATGAGTTTTCTTGTGAAGTACCTATAATATATTTTTTGCAATCAATTTTCTAAAATATCAGGACATATTTAATGCACAATTTACCAAATGGTTAGGTGTCAAAAGTTTTTTTTCACCTCTGGTGAAAAAGACAAATTTCGGCCGATTCAGCTGGAAACGGGTCAAATTTTAACTGCAGTTGCCTTATAGTTTGCTCTTTATTTTTACAAAAATCATTTCTAGGTACATAAGTATCTATTTAATCGAGAAACACCAAAAATTCCAAGATTCAACCACTAGCTAGGAATGTCGTTCACTTCGTTTTGACCCATTTTGAAACGGGCATAAAAATAAAAAAATAAAAAAAAATAAAAAAAGGAAAACCTTCGCATTGTGTCATTATATGTGACCAAGTTTCCAGAAAAAATAATAAACTTGTAATACGGTAATTTTTTTAAAAAATGTTCTCAGAAATGAGCTATCATGCATGAAGATGCGTGGATTTCAAGCCAAATGATCAATTCATGGCCACATTCATGGCATAGTTTATTCAAATGATCTCATATCGTGCACAAGGGTGCATCTTGGAATTCCAAACAATGTTGCCTAAGGGAGTTTTCATTTTCTTTGCACGGAAAATTCATTTCTCATTTTTCGAGTGCCCGAAATGAGATTTTTTGTGAAGGGCCTACCATATATTTGTTGCAAAATTGTACCAAATCAATTTTCTAAAATACTAGGACATATTGAATGCACAATTGACCAAATGGTTGTGTGTAAAAAGTTTTGATCCACCTCTGGTGAAAAAGACAAATTCCTGCCGATTCAGTAGGAAGCGGGTCAAATTTGAACTGTAGCTACCTCGTAGTTTGCTCTTTATTTTTTTCAAAAATCATTTCTAGGTACATAAGTATCTATTTAATCAGAGAAACACCAAAAAAATCCAAGATTCAACCACTAGCTAGGAACGGTCATTCCCGCCGTTTTGACTGCATTTTGAAACGGGCATAAAAATTTCAAAAAAATTAAAAAATTGGGAAACCTTCGCATTGTGTCATTATATGTGGCCAAGTTCCCATAAAAAATAAGAAACTTGTAATACGGCAAATATTTTAAAAAATATATTCTCAGAAACGAGCTATCACGTGTGGAGATCAATGGCTATCAAGCCAAATGATCAATCTTATGGCCGCATTCATGGCATAGTTTGTTCAAATGATCTCATATCGTGCACAAGTGTGAATCTTGGAATTCCAAACAATGTCGCCTCAGGGAGTTTTCATTTTCTTTGCACGGAAAATTCATTTTCCATTTTTCGAGTGCCCGAAATGAGGTTTTTTTGTGAAGGACCTCCCAAATAATTGTTGCAAAATTGGACCGAATCATTTTTCTAATATACTAGGACATATTAAATGCACAATTGGCCAAATGGTTGGGTGTAAAAAGTTTTGATCCACCTCTCGTAAAAAAGACAAATTTCCATCAATTCAAATGGAAGCGGGTCAAATTTGAACTGTAGCTGCCTTATAGTTTGCTATTTATTGTTTCTAAAAATCATTTATAGGTACATAAGTATCTATTTAATCAGATAAACACCCAAAAATTCCAAGATTCAACCACTAGCTAGGAACGGTCATTCCCGCCGTTTTGACCGCATTTTTGAAACGGGCATAAAAATTCAAAAAATCAAAAAATTGTAAAACCTTCGCATTGTGTCATTATATGTGGCCAAGTTCCCAGGAAAAATAATAAACTTGTAATACGGCAATTCTTTTTAAAAAGTGTTCTCAGAAATGAGCTATCATGCGTGAAGATTCATGGCTGTCAAGCCAAATGATCAATCTTATGGCCACATTCATGGCATAGTTTGTTCAAATGACCTCATATTGTGCACAAGGGTGCATCTTGGAATGACAAACAATGTTGCCTAAGGAAGTTTTCATTTTCTTTGCACGAAAAAATCATTTTCCATTTTTCCGAGTGCCCAAATGAGTTTTTTTGTGAAGGACCTACCATATATTTGTTGCAAAATTGGACCTAATCAATTTTATAAAATACTAGGCCATATATAATGCACAATTGACAAAATGGTTGGGTGTAAAAAGTTTTGATCAACCTCTGGTGAAAAGGACAAATTCCTCATGGAATTCAAGCAGGAGCGGGTCAAATTTGAACTGCAGCTGCCTCATAGTTTGCTATTTATTTTTTTCAAAAATCATTTCTAGTTACATAAGTACCTATTTAATCATAAATACATGGTTTGGTGGTGATACGAGGTTTGGATGGTGGCCGAGGGCTCCAACTCTAGAGTGGGTAAACTAGCATGCCCGCCGCGTGGTCACCGCGTGACCGTGGCGTTGCCATGTGTTCTGGGCGGCCTAGGCATGTCTAGTGGGTTGGGCACTCCCCAGGTAGGTGCTAGGAAGAAAACTACAACATAAGATTCTCACGAGGAGACCGATTGATGCTCAAACATGAATAAGCAGCCAAGTGTTTGATTAGCGGTACGGGAAATGCACATGGCTAATGTGCGTGAGCTTTGGCTAAGGATGATTAGTTACTAAGAAGACCGTCTTCACAAATTTTTAGCTCAAAAGGAGGACCCTAGGTGGTACTTGCTTTGCAAAGTACCACACTGGACATAAATACGAACGTTGAAGCTGGGCTCAAAATAATGAATGGATTGAGCTGGCATTTGGTGGAGGGTGGTTATTTGGGCATAGGAAAGCACTAGAAAATGGATACCATTTGGACGTGCCAAAGTGGTACTTTCTTCACAAAGTGTTTTTCTGAACAGAATAGGAAAATGAATATTTTTGAATTATTTTTGAACTAGGCACGGAAGGTTTTTTACATATTTGATGAAGATATGACCCAAAGATTTTATGAGATTTTTTGGAATCTTGGGAATGATGAAATATAGGTTGCTTCACAACCTAGGGCAAAAACTGCCACATGGACATGACACATAGGCAAAACTGATGAGATGGCGCCTAGTCATCGCAACCCACCACAATTTACAACGCTATGACCATCTATATTGGTCGTTAACAACTAGAAATAAGGCAACGGACTAACCTTTGTTTGCTTTATGACCATTTCTAAGGAAATTACGACCTTTCTGACCAAAATGGTCGCAATGGTTTAGGATTTGGAGCCCCCCGACAACTTTTGACCAATTGGTCTCAAATGGTCATAGATCTATGACCAATTCCTCCAGGGTCACTGACAGAAGGTCACTAGTTGACATATTTCTTGTAGTGGTTATATTGCGCGTTGTTTTTTATTTTATGGGACATATATGATCTTGGTTGCTATTGATATTTATCATGATTTTACCATTATAACATTCACTCTTAAACTATTTCATATATGTTCAGGAAATGATAGAATATTTAACCACTATCAAAACCTTAAACTTGTAAATTTGGTTGGTTCATCCGTTTTGAAGTTTACAAAAAAAAGGTGCTATAGACTTCGAGCTTATGAAAAGTTCAAGCAAAAAGAACGTCAATTTGCCTTTTGAATTGAAAAAAGGTGAAGAGGAATTTATATTTCTAGACTGTAATTAGCATTTCTTGCACCTATGCCTTCTTCTTCATTTTTTGCAAACATTGAAATAGAAATAACTACCACTATTGAAAACAAGGTTACTAGGGTTAAACTGGACCTATGAGTATAATTCATGATTTTAAGTAGATATTTTTGTAATGATAGAATGTGGACACAAATATCCTTACAGTGAGCTATCCCTAGTAGTTAATTTAACGTATTGCATTTGAGATGGGAATTGACACATGTTTGGTCATTTAGTTCAAGGGATGCCACAATTTTTTTTGGTGGTAGTGCTCTACGGTTGTACATAAAATCCATAACCATGTTGTTTTTTATCTCTACTACTATTAAACAAGAAAACATATTTATCGCTAAACACACTCAGCCTAACCTACACGTAATAACCCCGATCAATTACAGCCTCATGATCTTAGTCATTTAATTTCATCTAGCCGTGTAGATTACGCTAACCGTTAGCCAAGAGTGCGTTTACCAATTTACGCTGGCGGACGATTACTCTGCCAAACCCACGTCCTCCCACGCCCGCACATGTAGGAAAAAAAGCGGAATCACAAAAGGAAACGACACGTTTCCTGCTGATGGGCGCGAGGGCCGCGGAAAATGCGAAGACCACCAAATCTTGTGTGACGTATCACGAGAGAAAGGCGGCGAGCAGGCCGCCTGGCCGATCCACTTCTCGGCGCGAGAGCAGGCCACCGTCGTCGCCGCTCCTCCGACGGAGGCGAGAGCAGGACACCTCCCGCGCCGCTTCTCCTCTGCTGCCCCATGTAGGCCGCCGATCCTCTTCCGACGGACGCAAGCGTAGGCCGACGCCCCCGCCGATCCCTTTCTAATGGACACAAGAGCAGGCCGCGGTTCCCGCCGCTCCTCCTCCAACGAATGCGAGAGCAGGCGGTCGCCCCGCCGCTCCACCTCTGCTACCCCAAGTATATCGCCGCCGAACAGACAACTCCTATGCACCCACGAATACACTACTAATTAAGGTGGCTTAGTGCTCTGCAGGTCGATTGTTTTGTAGGATTTGAATTCATGTTATTTTTTAATGGTTTCATAGCACCCTATTTTGGAGGAAATTTCTGCCAATTTCTGATTGAATTCTTGTGGTTCTCGCAGCGTCACCGGAACAGGAGAGCGCAGCGGAAGGAGCATCAGGCACGTGGTTGCGGCGGCTGCGAAGGACGAAAAAGAGATGGATGCGTTCTCGCCAAGTTTCTGCGACTAACGATGTATCCAACTCTGTAGAATAACTAGAAGATGAGTTACCACGACTTCTACATCAAAGGTTGGATCTTTAGCAGTTTGTTGTTGGTTGTGCCAACTTACTAATTTGATTTGATAAGTCAACCTGAGGAACTGCCGATTGGGTGTGAATGAAGTTGTTATTATGATTTTGTTCGTGTGCGCTAATGATAGATCTTGTATTTCTCTACTATGTTTGTCTGTAAGAGCTGCTGTGGTGGATAAGGGTGACGTGCACCAATGTAAACTTCAGATGAAGCTTACAACACGGAGAGGAATAACCTTGATTTCTGCATGAGTAATGTACCTGTAGTGTTTCACGCCGTGTTCCTGGACTACCGACATTTCAGAATGATAAGCATTAATGCATTATGCATCAAAGTTTTCTCTGTATGACAATTGGTATGGTTGTTGCTTGACAAATGATTAAAAGGCGTAAATTGATTAGATAACATGTCATGTGTTCTAATTTGTGAATCATATAGTTCACATAAATATTTTGAAGTTGGACTAGATTGATTTTTAAGTTTGCCACTAACCGCACCTGCACATGTACATGCCAAATTTGTAGCATTTTACCTTAAGGAATCAGATAAAAAGAAGTAGATGTAATAAAATTAATTTTCGTAACATGTATGACTTCCAAATTTATATATTGGAGCTCATTGTCAGTTCAAATACCTCTCCTTCGATGTTATTGGTGATTCCAGTTGAATTGAATGTTGAGAATTGCTTTGCAGCCTGTGTGAACACTTACGTTATTAGTGAAGAAGAATAAATTTAATCGAAGATGCTTCTATTTATTCTATAATGATGTAATCATGTAACTCGTATGCTTTCTCTTGTCAACAAGCAAGGTACTTCCTTCAGCAACTACTTTCGAGGTCTGATACTGCCATTTCATGGTACACTTTGCTTTTGAAAATTATCAAAGGAAACCAATGCAGAAAAAAATGCCCATGAACTGATGCTAGAAATGCATGAAATCTGTCACCGTGATCTTAAAAATGATGAGAGTCCAACATCTCGGTGAAAATTCGTAACTGGTTACTCAAAAGTGATAATACTTAAGTTATGTATATCACGGATTGCTAGAATTGATCTTTCCCTTTTCTGCTCTTCAATTCATATGTCATATTCGGCTATCTAGCTCTTGCTTTCCATACACTTCTTTAGCAGAACATCATCATATATTTTCTTCTTAAAAAAGCAACTTTAAATGGAAAATGAGTAAAGAAATTGACTATTATCACAGCCAATAGCTTTATTTGTTGTGCTCTTCCGAACTGGAATACCCTTAATGCTAATAATTTATTAATTTCAGTTAGATGACACCTTAACCCGTAAGTCATGTTTCTTGCAGTGTATTTTTTTTACACTTCCCTAAAATTAATCATATAGATCTACAATAGTTGCTTCTTTAAATTAAAGTAGTCTGCTTATGAGAGAGATAAAACAATCCAGTTCTATGACCATGAATAATCTCGGAAATTTCAAATTATTTGATGGAAAATTCTACACACTTGAAAAGTAAGTTGGGTATTTTTGAAAAGGATGATTCTCTGGCATGCATTTTCTAAGTTGTCATACTCTGCCTTCACTTGCACAATAACACTGCTCAAAGATGTACTATGCCTTGACATGCATAATAACATTGCCTTGATGTACTATTTGGAAGGTTATGCAAAATTACATTTGCTCGGAGAATAATTTTAATTGCCTTATTAACATCAATATTTAGTGGCACAGTATGCCTCACTCCAGGAATAATGTACCATTGCGATTGCTTCTAATTGAATTTTATATTTAATCATTTTTCTTGAAAGCGCATTGAACACCCATATATCTTTCTTGAACTGATCGGTATCACTGGACTTTGACAAATACATTTCTGATCTGGTGGTTTGACTATCGTTCTTTCGTAATTTACATATTGTTACATGTATATACCAGTTGTAAAATGCACCCAATTGTAGTGTTGGCACTCTGCTCGCCTGTTTGGTCATGCCTGGATCAATATTGTGAGCATCCCAACATGGCGTGGGTTTGCATGCCAAGGGCGGTGCATGGTTGGACAGGGTACAGGTTCTTGCCAGTGACGCAAGGATGAAGGTGAGTGTAAAGGTGTTGGTTCTGGTTGTCGCGCATCACTGATGTGGTTGAGTACAGTTTGTAGCCAGCTAAGGGGAGAAACGAGAAGAGTTGGTGCAGCTGAAGCCGAACAAGTATTACTGGAGCTACCTCCACATTACCTGGAGCCTAAATTAGAGGACCTGTTCATTCATTGTTTTCTTGATTTTGTGACTGTTCAACAAGTTTTCTAGATTATCATTTTATGGTACATGTTTTTCCATTTTTTGTCCTTTAACACGAGTTGCGTTGCATTGTGTAATGAGTATACCTATTATTGTTTATGTGATCAGTGGAATTTTCACAATACTATGTATATGATCTAAACAATGGATGGAAATTAATTTTAGTTCACACAATATTTAAAGTTATGGCTAAACTGTACAACATCCAATATAGTTTATAAATTTGTCTAACTGTTATCATTTATATTAGTCAAGACGTGCGTTGCATGTGCACACTTACTAGTAACAAGGAATTTCCAAACTTTTGCAGGCCAAATGTCAGGGCAACACTTGAAGGCATGCAACATCAAAGCTTCACAGAACTTATTAGGGGATTCATGTCCAAACATTCTTTTTGAATGCTGGGTGGGGGGAGGGATTAACCCTAATCATGTAGGGCGGCTCATATGACTATTGTACTGATCTATAAAGCGAATAGAATACATTTTGATTATTGCCATGAACCCGTAGTCCAGGGGATGGAGTATTGACAACTCATCTTGGAGCGGCGAGGATCAATGTCGGTGAAGATGGAAATAAATTTCCCCTGCAGCAGAGTACCGGATTGGAGTTGAAAAGGAACATCGCTTCAGAACGCGAAGAGGCAGTGTCGGAAAAATGCTCGATAATTATGACGGGGCCAGGGGGTATATAAAAGCCTCCAGGCCAGACGGGGTATCAACGGTGTGTAGGTGCCCTTGGCCTGTTGGCGTCTACATGGGCCTGCTTGGAGCTATGTCCCCTCTAGCCCTCTTCTATGGCTACATGGTTCATTCCTCTAGGCCTCTTGACATCCTCTGAATTTTTGCATAATATTTTGGGGTCCGATGATATTTTTTTTTGAAATAAAACAGTAGAAAACATGAATTGACACCAAACACTAAATCAATAGGTTATTTGTTGAAAAACCTTCAGAAATACTTGCACACTCGAAGGATATGGGCGAGCGACTACCCACCTGAATATGTATGTCCCAACATAGATGACAATTTAGCAATAAAATTCATTACACACGAGTACTTTTTTAAAAACCGGATTACACATGAATTCTCAATGCGTGTTAACAGCCTACCACCTTTTAATATTTCTCTTTTAGTTTCTAGACATTGTAGAACTTTGCAATAATTAATTGCGTGTACCTCAGGGTGCAAAGGTCAGGAGTGTTGAAATATATTATCCGTTTCTTCATTAGTTCATACTTTTGTATGAATAGACTCGAGCGTGAATTCGATATAGTAACGAAGCCAAAAGGTCTCAAGTTTAATACTCTGCCAACACAATGTTAAAAAAGATTTTGCAGCCTACCTCGATCTGATGTTTAAGTACTAAAAATTCTAGAGGTGTGGATAAGTGTTGACATATATTGTCTGTCTTTTTCCATTGTTTTAACTTACTGGAGAATGAATTTAATAGGAAGGTGTTCTTCCATCCCGTAACTGACATTCGAGATGGGACTAGAATGGGGATCAGTAGTTATGACGGGAATCATACCATGAGGATCGTTGCCATTGAACTGTTGCTGCTGAAACGGTCCACATGGAAGTATGCATGCGTAAGTAAGCAAAGCGTGTCCATACGCACATCTGTATGGTGCACATATATCTTACCTTTGAGTGGTTGTGTCTTGTCTCATTCGTTGGAACGGTCTCAAGACTCGATGCTAAGTATACAATTCAAAGATTTTGCTTGCTTCCGTATGCGTACGTGCATGCGACATCAAATTCAAACGGTGGTTCCTAGGGCGACAGGTGTACGTACTGCATGCACGTAGCACGTCAAATATATTCGATGTGTTTCCAGTGGACACGCTATGCGGCTAGCTATTCCATTCCCAGGTCTATCTATCTACTATTCATCATCCATGACCATCACAATCGATGAGACTGGCTAACTTGACGAGCTATATATGTACTGGTCTTGATAACTTTTGTGCATAAGAAGACTATTAATCTAATCTAGTGGAGTGTTCGAGATTGAAGTCAATGCACGGTGTTTTGACTATCAAGCACCATGGTAGCAATATTTGCAGTCATGCTCGTGGTAACCAAAGACGGTGCCGACTTCATTAGGCTGGTCATAGTGGGGAGTAACTTAGACTAGTAACATGCATATGTTACTAATCTATGTTACTACCTCTATAGTATATAGTATCATAGATTAGTATTATAGGTGGTCTCATTTATTGCTATGCATGACACATAGTAGCACCACATTTATTATGTTACGGTATCTACCTATATTACTATAACCATCTCTCTCTTCTTTAATTGCCTGCCACATAAGCATGTTCGCGAGTCCCAAATACATAATACTACTTATGATACCCCCACTATGGCCAGCCTTAACTACCGTGGACTTATAGATAAGGAATTCAGATCATTCATTCATCTATGTGTACGGACCATTTCTCTTTCTGCATTCCAAAAGGGATCTATGTTGATACCGTGCTTGATTAGTACGCGTCAGCGAATGTATGGGAAATTAATTGATATACTACGCAAACTATATTCAATATAGGAAATTAAAGGACACGTTAGGTAGTGTACGTAGGCAGAATGTTAAACATATAACAACTACTAGTAGCTAGAGATGACCCATACGCATGAGTCACGACGAAACTACAGTTTATAGTAAGTAATAATTAAGTTTACCCTTAATTCACATGGCTAGTTTCATACTTTTGGCAACCAAGTCTCCAATTAAAGGTTTACCACAATCTTAGGCGGACCCTCAAACCTCCACTACATGTCCAGACCGCTTTTGTTATCCAACGGATGTATGTCCGCTTAGCTGTTCGGATATATGGATTACAGTATCGAGGGGGTGGGGGGTCTTTCCAATCCGTCCGTACATGCACTTGACCAATCACATGCATCATACCCCTCTTCTCTCTGTCCTCTCAACTGCACATGCATGGTCCCTATCTTCTCTTTCTCCTCCCAACCGGACACTAAACAAGAAAAAAATCCATCACATGCATGGTCACCATCTTTTTTTTTCCTCCTTCCAACCGGATACAATGTAATTAGGGCATGTATAATTGGGGCAGCACCAAGCTACTGCCCCAGCCCATCCAGCTAGATTCGAAGACGTGAGGCTACTGGCTAATTTTCTCTCATCCAACGCTAAGGCATGAGGCCATCCTTTTGTGGAGCCAATATGCTGAGCTGATCCAAATAGAGGGTGTGTCCATCTCTCACTTCCTTTCCCTCTGCTTTTCCTCTGTCTCCTCCCTTTCTCTTCGATTTGTCTCATGAAGCAGCAGCCTCCTCTACAGGCCACATCATGAACTGCAGAGCAACCCCTTTTTGTCCAGCATGGCATCCGCACCTAAGTGGACAATGGGGCAGCAGGTTTGGGGCAGTCGGTTGGCCATGATCTTAGCATTGGATGGTTCCCTCCTGCATCATGTCCGCAGACCATGTCCGGACATAAAAACGGACATATACAAGAGACATTTGCGGGTCAGCGTTAGAGATGCCCTTAGCTAGTATGTAGACAACACATCAAATTTTCATTGTAAATAGATAGTTGTCTTTGTCATTTCTATTTGTTCCTGTTAGAGACTTGTGCTCCCTCCATTTTCCAAATACTTTGCACGGTAACTTTTTCTTAAGTCATACTCCATGTACAATACATCAATTCGACATGTATCAAGATGGTGCGCCAAGTTAAATCTCAAATCAGTATCGGCTTCCTCGCGGACATGTACACACATGAACCACGGCAGGAAGGCTGGTTGACCCCGATTAGGACGTGTTATTGGCCAGAGCCGCCCAAATCACCCTCCCCCCTTTCTTACTGTGACCTAGGTTTAGTGATTTTTGAGACACACGTCAGTGGTCACGGCCTATCATCATAGGAAGCATTGGCGACAATGGCCCGTGCTGAAGCGGGATCGACAAACCAATTGCACATGGAGGCCGCCGCGGAGGAAGACGGTGGTTGGCCCCCGCCCCATATACAACATTGTATGCGCCACTGACGAAGGTGGCACCTATGTAGCATTTCAGACCGACGGTGGGCCCACCTAGCAATATATGCCAAACTTGAAAAGGGACAAAACCTTGTGCAAACTTGTTCAAATGAGATGTTCTGGAGGAATTCTGCCAAGTCATGTAAAAAGTGTGGCATACTCAAATCTTCAAGGATAAAAAGTGGAATCCAGTATAAAAAAATTTGAAGCTAGTTGGTCGTTCAACTACATACGTAACTTGATGGAATTCGACACAATTAACTTTTGGATTAGGTGCACGTGCACGTGGTTGAGTGCTGGATCCGAATTCTCCATAATCTTACCAACTCGTGTGACTTCTTATCCTGCCGAACCTAATGAAAAGGCTGCTCCCAAAAGGCCCTCAAAAGGCAGCACTATGAGTATTTAGCAAAAAACTATCACAATTCATGAAACCGTGCCTACAAACTATCATTTTATAAATTTGTGCCGAAAACTATCATTTTCTTACTAATCTTTGATTAAAAACTACCAAGTCTGAAAAGAGCCCGATTTGGCTCTTTTAAACACGTTTCTGATAGAGTTGGCCCACACATAAGCGGGCTAAAAAAGCAATCGGGTCCCTAGTTTTTTTTTAAAAAGCAATCCAGTCCAGTCGGCGGCTGCGTGCGAGCGTGCGAGGAGGCGCCGGAATGCGCGACGCGCTTGCTGGCCACGACTGTTGGTCGCAACAGCCAGGTCCGGCGCGAGGGCCCTGGCGGCGTGGCGAGGAGGCCCGTGCTTTGGCTGTTCTGGTTAGGCGCGGCGTGGATCTGGCGAGGCGAGCTTCGCTGACCTGCCGAGCTCTGCGTGCTCGGGGCATGCCATGGGGCCCGGCTGCGTCGGCGAGGGCAGGATCACCTTTCAGCGGCTGCCAGGCGGTGGGCGGCTGCTCGGCGGCTGCTTGTCTTGGCGTCTTGGCGGTGGGGCTGCAACAAGGTGCGGCTGTGCAGTGCGGTGGGGCTGCGCGAGAGGATGAGCTCGTGCTCGTGCTACTGTTGCATGAGAAAGAGAGGGGGCAGAGGAGAAGGAGAGGAGGGCCAGGAGGCAGAGGAGAAGGAGACGGAGAGGAGGCAGTGGAGAAGGAGAAGAGGGGCTTGGCTGCTGCTGCAGCAGAGGAGAAGTAGAGGAGCACGAGCACCGCCGCCACGACGCCGCTGCCGCTTGCTGCCCGGCAGGCTTAGCGTGCGTCTTGGCGCATCCGCCGCCGCCGTCGCCGCGAGCGTGCTGGCCAGCTGTGTTGGGCCTCGCCAAGGACTGGATTGCTTTTTTGGAAAAAAAAACTAGGGACCCGATTGCTTTTTTAGCCCGCTTATGTGTGGGCTAACTCTGTCAGAAATGCGCTTAAAAGAGTTAAATGGGGCTTTTTTCAGACTTGGTAGTTTTTAATCAAGGATTAATGAAAAAATGATAGTTTTCGGCACAAATTTATAAAGTGATAGTTTGTAGGCACAATTCCACGAATTGTGGTAGTTTTTTGCTAAATACTCCAGCACTATACTACCCCAAGGTGGTCATGGTGCCCTGCCGGACGGCATCTCGCTTGCATGGCTCCAAAGCTTCCCCTACGGCGCCGCAATGCATGCAGCACACGCAAAACACAAATGTTCCATGTGTGTATGTGCGCGCGCGCACTCAGCGTTTCTGCCTCACAAAACATTCGACTATAAGTTGACTCTACCACGTGATACATGTGGTTGCATGCACGTATGTACGTGTCAGCAGAACAAAATTTCCCAAATATGCAACCCCATGCATACGTACTTATGCAACGGGAATATAATCAATTTAGACCTACCATGAATATTTCAAATACTGGTCGGACAATTCTTTTTCATGCTGGTTCCCAAAGTTGACTGGTCCTGGACACGTCTTTGGGCCTTCAAACAAAGTATGCATTGGTTGGCACCCACCCACCAACTTGTCCAGAGAATCTTGTGGTTGAGTTGGTTAGGTGGACAGTGGTATCCCCAACCCATCAGGGTTCAAATCCTGGTGCTCGCATTATTCCTGGATTTATTTCAGGATTTCCGGTGATGCGCTTTCAGTGGGAGGAGACATTCTCGTCGACGACGAGGCGCCTACGGTGACTTCATAAATCTCAAGATGATATGCCGGCTCAGTATCTCGGAGGTGCTCATAGGGGTAGGGTATGCGTGTGTGCGTTCATAGGGGTGAGTGTATGCGCGTGTATATAAGCGCCTGTGCCTGTACTGATGCTCAAAAAAAAAATCTTCGTTTTAACAAGTATCCGCGTCTCACTCACCCACACGTTGCAGTCAATGTTCATTGGAGACTTCAAAATTTTGCGAAGTCTCTGCAAGACTTGCAGAGATCGGCGTGCTTTATTTGTACAGAGAGACCGACCAGCAGCTCCCCCCATCAATCATGGCCAAGGAGGTTGCCATATCTGCAGTTGCAGGTGAACTTGTGAGCCAGTTCATCTCCTTCCTGATGAACAAGTACCACTCAAGCCATTCACGCTCGGAGGAGAAGCTGATGGAGAGGCTGCAGCACCTCCTGATGAGAGTCAACACCATCGTCGAGGAGGCCGATGCGAGTTACATAGTCAATTGCGGGATGCTGATGCAGCTAAAGATGCTCGCCGAGGCCATGTACAGAGGACACCGCGTGCTGGACACCCTGAGGTACCAAACTCTCCAAGACAGTGCAGGCTTCGACAAGGTTAGCATCAACGACTTGTCTAGCAGCAACTTATATTTAGCCACTCCTTTCAAGCGTTCTCGAACAACAATTGAGAAGGACGACAAGGCAATGCGCCTCGAGTCACATGGTGCCTTGGAAAGCTTAGAAGTCACTATTGCTAACATGGCAGAATTTGTTGTGTTTCTGGGTGGATGCGAGCGCATGTCTCGTAGGCCATATGACATTTATCTCTATACCGACAAACATGCTGAAAAGCAAAAGCTTTTGAGCTTCTTATTGCAACACAACCCTCCTGGTGATGCACCAAGCATTCTTCCGATCATAGGTGGTGTCAAGGTTGGGAAGAAAATTTTGGTTGCTCATGTATGTGGCAACGAAAGGGTTCGCTCGCGCTTCTCTTCTGTTTTGCATCTGAATGGAGACAGCCTCCTGAGAATATCTGAAAGAACCACGTTTGGGATGACGATGTTGGTAGTTATTGAGTTTGATTCTGATGTATGCGATGATGACTGGAAAGTTTTTCACTCATTTGCCATAAGAATGTGCAGAGAAAGAAAAATCATCATTGTAGGTAGAATTCAAAGATTAGCACGATTTGGATCGGTGAAACCGATTCTCCTAAATGTTCTGTCCTATGATGAGTTGAGATACCTCTTTAAAACAATGGCGTTCGGGAGTGTAGACCTAGCAGAGCATCCACGGCTAGTACAAATAGCAGATGAAGTTACCAAGGAGTTGCACAAGCAAGGTTCACTTATCGCCACAAATATTTTTGCGTATGCGTTGAGAATGAACCTCAGTGTTCAGTTTTGGCGTTGCATATTGGACAAGGGGACATGATACGTCAAAAGGAACCTGTCCCTACATGGTGTGCACCCAAGTACGCTTGCAGAACAAGGCCATCCAGTGGACATAACGGACATTGCTTTGCATCCACTTAGCATGAAACGTTATACAAGTAATGTTCCAATCAAGGAGGGATCACCAAAATTGACATTGGGGGGACTTCTAGCAAATCCAAGCGTTAGACCGGAAGGAGATTTTATTCTAACTTCATGGGAATCAAGGATACCCCCTCAAAAATCATTTTCTTATTTTGTTACAAGTAATGCTCAGGATACACGTGAAGGTAGTGCCTTGCCAGGGAGGAAGCGACGGGGTGTGCCAATGTAATTTTGTTTGGGAACTCACGTAAATGTAACTCTTGTTGTATTTTTTACTACATGATAAACAGATGTGTTCCTGTATACTATTGAACAAAATCTATCACAGATCACATGATAATCAGAGCCAGGTCAGACTACAGTCTGCTAGGCGCTGGGGAAAGTCAGAGCCTCCCACAAAATCAGTAATGTTTTTGCAAAATTTAGGAAATCGAAACAGGTCTGAACTGAAATTACCGATGAATCGATTTCGACGAACTCCGGGAGCATGCATCGCCGCGTGGCACTGCATCCAGCATGCCCTCGGCGAGGCTCCCGCGCCAGCCGTTGAGGTGCTCCCAGTCGACCTAGCCACCGTATGGTCGACAGCGGCAGTGTGCCACACCACCGTGTGACCCACAGTTGGGACCCAGGTCCAGTTGTAGGCGTGTGTCTGAGTCCAGTTGTAAGCGTGTATATGGCCAAGGGCCGTGCGTGTGAACTGCCTACTTGAGCCCTCGGTGGCGACCGTGGCGTGTGCGTGAGACAGGTTGTATGAAGTAATATGAAATCTCATCGCTCCCTGCTCATCCCCTTCCCAAGCATCTCATCTCCTCTCGATCTCCCTTGCCTATTCTGATCGGCCTCCGATTCAGATCGGGGCGTGACAGTCGGTGACTACCATGGCTCCGCACGAGGCGCTACTGGGATGCATGGTACGTGCTCGCCGGTGGCCGCCATGGTGGTTTGGGGATTGGGGGAAGGATTCATCGCTGATAGACACTGACCACTGTGTCCCACACATCAAAGGCACAGCATTAGCAAAAAAAAAAAGGCACAGTAAAACTGGGGATTGGGGAAAGGATTCTGTTAGGCCTAATCATTCCCTGTGCCGAGCTTTTTGCGCTTGGCATTAAAACGTGAAGACACCAAACCCAATAGTAGCTATTTTTTAAATTAAAAAAAAAACTATTTTTGGGATATAAAATAAACCAAAGCCTATTTTCTTCAATAAATGACTAGATTTTATATATTTTGGATTTCTTTCTGTCGTCGGAAAAAAAATCCAGAGCCCGGCCCAATTTGGAGCTACTTAAGGAGACTCTGAAATAAGAAAAGAAATACTAGTGTTCAAGTGTTGTCTACTGAAGGACTCTGAAACTTCTGAACATTCAGAACACAGAAGCTGTCCAAAACAGAAGAAAAGCATCATTCGCTTTGCCGCGTTCACTCAAGATTAATTGATGGTTCAGGAGTCACCAAGTGAATCCAACGACATAATTTTACCCGGCATTTACCATTCCCTCCTTGTCTTTAGTTAGCTGTTTAAGGTTCTAATCTCTAGTGAACTAACTACCAAGTGCTTAAATGTTCTAATCTCAAGTGAAGTAACTACCAAGTGCCTAACCGTTGTGGGAGTATAGCGCCTCATGAACACAGCAAAAAGTTCAAAAGAGATGAGATTCATGAGGCGGAGAAAATATATTAGCTCACCTCTCGCCTGTTCTGGAAGATGAGGATCCAATATTTTTCATGAGTTATCTGCTGGATGTCTACATGGAGGATATGTGGGAAATGAGGTCCTAGTCTTGCCATCCCCTAGTACGTATAAAGTGTAAAATGAGTCCAACGAAAGACAAATGTAAGATGATTAAATATACATTTTCTATGGAACAGCAAGAAAGTTGGACCTACTTACCGTGAATGTTAAAATACTAGCCAATCTTATCATGTTGCTTGGGCAGTTGGCTAGTCCCTGTGCGAGGCCCAGATGGCGTGTTATGGCCGAGCAGGCCGATGGTGGTGTGTGCTACGCAGGTTTTGTGCTCGTGGAATCGCAACTCGGGTTGTCAGCAAGGCAGTATCATCAGGATTTGTTTTTGGACAAAAAGAAAAGGGACCGAGTCCCGGAAGGAGATTCTCCTCGTTCCGAGCCGGAGACCTGCAACATCAAGCCAGCCTACAGACGCAGATCCAAGGAAAATCCATCGTAAGTTGTATGGCATTGGCAGAAAAGGCAATAGCTAACGCATTGGAGTTGAGCCAAGTGAGTCATCACGTGAAGACCAACTCTTGGTTGGTTGTGCTAGTAGTACATAGAGGATCTCTTCGTATACTTGAGGCATCGCGTGGAAAGCTCAGATAAATTTTCACAGGGTCAGTCGTACAAACAATCATGGCACCAACGGGAACCAGGTTTGAGGTGGAGAAGTTCGACAGAATTGAAAACCTTGGGTTATGGCAGACAAGTATGAAAATTTGTTGGCACAACAGGGATGCTTGAAGGCGTTGCGGGATGTCAAGCCAGACGGACGATGAGTACTGTGAGGAGTTGCAGAAGGTTGCAATCGGGGAAGTTCGGTTGGGTCGGACTGGACAGTCTGACGGATCGACTTGGATGTCGGTTGGTACAGAAGACGGTGGTGGAATCGGCGACGACGACATAGGGGCGTGATGCTGATGGTGACCGACTTCTGCGCGTGGAAACACGTGGCACGGGCCTGAGTGCTTGTGTGGTTTCGACAAGACTATGACGCGAGGTTGATTCAAGACGGTGCACATGAGAGCTTGGAGTCAACGAGACGCGGGGTGGCAAGTGCAATCACCATGGAGTCATGTTGAAGGTGGAGCTGGATTGAGGGGCTACGGCGTAAGTGCACAGAGAGTCGAAGCCTATTCAGCGGGGAAAAGCGAGTGACATGTAGTTCGGACTGGATCCCAGTGGTCTGATGGAAGCGTGAAACTCGTCATCGGTCGGTGATGATCAGTGGTACTCTGCAGTGGGGGTTGAGTGGTGTGGGTTCGCGACCCTTGAGACTCGACCAGGACAGCGGAGGCTCGACGCGATAATAGCGGCGAGGCGTGCGCACTAGTAGAAAAAGGGCTTTAGTCCCGGTTCATAAGGGCCTTTAGTCCCGGTTCTGGAACCGGGACTAAAGGGTCGTTACTAAAGCCTCCCCCTTTAGTCCCGGTAACCGGGACTAAAGGACCTCCACCTTTAGTCCCGGTTGGTAACACCAACCGGTACTAAAGGAAATTTTATGATTTTCTTTATAAATTCTTTTTTGGATTTTTTTTGGATTTTCAAATTTCTGAATTATTTTAACCTCTCATCTCTAATCATCCCTCATCACTGCTCAATTTAACCTCTAATCACCCCTCATCATCTAACTTCCCGAACGGTCACCCATCCTCTCACTACTCCAGCCTGAGCACGCTTAACTTCCGAGTTCTATTCTCCCTCGTTTCCAAGTCTGCACTTATTGTTTTCCTGACAATAGTAAGATGTCAATCCTATTAACCTCTGGAATTTAGCTTGAGAATGAAGTCACACATTTCACTTTTTGAGTTTGAAACTATTGTTCTAAAAAATAACACTAATATTTAGTAACACTAATATTTCTTGAATAATTAATTTGACCATTGTTTGACCACAGTTTGACCATAGTTTGAGCAGATTTGACCAAAATTCAAAAAAACTAAAATAATTATTTAGTAACACTAATATTCTTGAATAATTATTTAGTAACACTAATATTCTTGAATAATTATTTAGTAACACTAATATTCTTGAATAATTATTTAGTAACACTAATACTTCTTGAATAATAGTTTGACCAGATTTAACAAAAATTCAAAAAAAACTAAAAAATTTTGAATTTTTTTGCCTCCAGATTTTAAAAGCCCCGTAACTTTTTTTCTGTTAGGTTTTTTAGGATTTTGAATTTCAGAGGACTACTTGACATATGCATGGTGACATCAAAGTCTCCCTGTCTCCCCTGCAAAAAAAAAAAAAAAGTCTCCCTGTCTAACATGGACATGTGTAGATCACATAGCTTCTAGAGCTTCAACCCTTGAAAAAAGGGTGGTGGTTTAGTTGAAAATTCAGGGGATTTGGTTTTACTTTCTTGCTTTGGTGATCTCATTTGTGCGGTGTGCTTGCTAGTAGGGGAAATCAAACAATTTCTGCCGGGATCATGCTTGTCATGTGAGAACCGGACAGAAGTCATTTGATCGTCGATCAGGCTCTAACGACCGTGTCGTCGACATGTCGGATCACACAATATTCATGCCAGAATCCAAGGCTTGGTTAGGCAGAGCTGACAATTTGTGTACCACTGTCATCCAGCACTTCTTGGATCATGTGGATTGATCATGTGGCTGTGCTCCCATTACGGAACCATGAAAAAACAAGGGAAGGGGTTACAAAACAGTGAGGTTACTACAACCTCTGTTATCTTTTATTTGCCACCGTAGAATGTGTACAATTTTATTTGCCACCGTAGAATGTGTACAATCAACTTTTTTGACCAGTAAATTACATAAAGGTTTCTGGATTTTCCACACCGAAGTCATGAAAGGATTCTGCGGTATATATCGGATACAGTACTACGTTTTCTTCCTAAAAAAATATTGGACAAATGCAATGGTCAAAATTTGTGAAGCGAAAGGCGCAAACTGCGAAGAAAGTAGAGATCTAATTTTCAGTTACCCCCTACTTGCGTGATTATTAACAATAATCGAAGCTGGCCTGTAGATTGGCTTATTGACTAGTTCAATTATTAGTCTATTAAACATAACTAATTAACTGATAATGAGAACTGAGACATAACAGTTGGATGAAATCAAGGTGTTCACCATCTCAGCTCCCAGTTTGCCATGTCCTGTCATCCAACAAAAGTCAAGAAAACTCATCATGTCTAGCTATACATATAGCTTCTGTATAATGCTCTAGACCACGTACGTGTGTATGTACCCATTTCGCCAGTAGTATGACTACGACACCTCTGATTCCCATGTTACTACCAGCTTATAACGCCCCTTGATTTCTGGATTAATGCGCGTCGAATTCTTTGAGCCAAACATGGAATCATTAGAATGTCCACTCTGGGATATTGTCATATTGACACATTGTACTCCAGCCATATATGGTTACCAAATGTAAATCTCTTCGGTGCGTCACCCGGCCCACAAAATATCTATGGTAATAAAATGTGTCATCAACAGCCACCCGAAGCCATGGGTTAGTGGTGTGGCATGTTCACGTGTTTCGGTGTTAAATGAGACGACGCGCGAGTAAGAAAGAACAGCAAGTGGAACCACGGAGAACAGCATTTATATTTTTTAGGGGGAAGACATGGCCATTTTTGTTACACAGAAGGACAACGTTTCGCTTCGGTGCGCCGGCCGAACGCTCGGCCGATCGCTTTCCAAGCGATGCTCACGGGGCCACACACAGCTCATCCCACCCATCCCTTTTCCCTTATCCATTCACGCACAGATTTCCTCTCTCCTTCCTTTGTTTATTTCCCCAACACCTACTTCTCCGCCATGGCTGCACCACCGACGACGCCCATCTCCTCCCCTTTCCGCCATGTGGTGGCCATGGCCGGTGCCCACCCTCCCCTACTGCCGTTGCGGTGCTGCACACCCCCTTTAGTCCCGGTTCTTACACGAACCGGGACTAAAGGCTCTCCACGTGGCCGCTGCATGGAGGTCCACCTTTAGTCCCGGTTGGTAATACCAACCGGTACTAAAGGAAATTTTATGATTTTCTTTATAAAAAAAATTGAAATTATTTTTGGATTTTTTTTATTTTCAAATTTCTGAATTATTTTAACCTCTCATCTCTAATCACCCCTCATTACTGCTCAATTTAACCTCTAATCACCCCTCATCATCTAACTCAGACGGTCACCCATCCTCTCACTACTCCATCCTGAGCACGCTTAACTTCCGGGTTCTATTCTCCCTCATTTCCAAGTCTGCACTTGTTGTTTTCCTGACAATAGTAAGATGTCAATCCTATTAACCTTAGGAATTTAGCTTGAGCATGAAGTCATACATTTCACTGTTTGAGTTTGAAACTATTGTTCTAAAAAATAACACTAATATTTAGTAACACTAATATTTATTGAATAATTAGTTTGACCATTGTTTGACCATAGTTTGACCATAGTTTGAGCAGATTCGACCAAAATTCAAAAAAACTGAAATAATTATTTAGTAACACTAATATTCTTGAATAATTATTTAGTAACACTAATACTTCTTGAATAATAGTTTGACCAGATTTAACAAAAATTCAAAAAAAAACTAAAAAATTTTGAATTTTTTTGCCTCCAGATCTTAAAAGCCCCGTAACTTTTTTCCTGTTAGGTTTTTGAGGATTTTGAAAATGTTTAACAGGGTTCCCCGGTTACATCCGAATTTAACTTTTCGAGTAGATGATTTTTCATATAAAAAACTTTTTCATCCGAGTTAGTATGCAAAAGTTATGCCCATTTTACAAATTCCAGAGAGATTTTGCAAATAAAGTCGAAATTCACATTTGCAAATTTTCCCAACAACTAGACCACATATCACATGGAAAACTTATTTTCTTTTATTTTTTTGGCATTTCCATCATTTTCTTTTATTTTTTTAAAACTGAAAAGGCGATCAGGGGGGTAGAGTTTGAAAATGGGACCTTTAGTAGCGGTTCGTGCCATGAACCAGTACTAATGCCTCAAACCCCATTAGTACCGGTTGGTGGCTCGAACCGGGACTAAAGGTCTAACCTTTAGTGCCGGTTGGTGCCACGAACCGGTACTAATGGGCATCGCACCCTTTAGTCCCGGTTCGTGGCACCAACCGGGACTAAAAGGTCCAGACGAACCGGGACAAATGGCCCACGTGGCCCGGCCGGCCCCCTGGGCTCACGAACCGGGACCAATGCCCCCATGGGTCCCGGTTCTGGACTGAACCGGGACTAATGGGCTAACCCGGCCTAGACCAAAGCCCTCTTTTCTACTAGTGGCGGCATGCACGGGACATGGAGACGGGCCATGGCTCTGGTGGTCATACATGTGGTGAGACAACTGCGAATTTGACTCGGGATGACTACAAGAAATGGTGAAATTCCTTCAAGTTTCAGACATGCGGTCAAGAAAGGAGCGGTGAAGTTGAGTTCAGGTAACACTTATGTGTGACACCCAATATGTGAGTTGTTCACTTTCACGCAGGTCAGTGATCAGTGTGTGATGGCTTTGAACGGATACTCTGGAAGTTGGGAGCATAGACTAGAGTAAAGAGGAACTTAATTCTGCTCGAGCGTTGACTGTGGTCAAGAAAAGAAGGGACTACAAGTTGCAGGTGGAGTCATATGGAGTCTTTGGAGTAGCAGCGGTGCTCATGGAATAAACTCAAGTCCAATGTACATGGAAGTTTGACGCATGGATAAATTCAAGGTGATGGAGAATATTCGCCAAGGTGGAGTTTGTTAGAGTTGTGTCGAATATAGTGTACAAGGTAGGTTACAGTTGGACTATGAGTTGTATTGTGTTTACATAGGATGTGGAGTCGTGTCCTAGTAGGACACTTGTATCCTAGGCCTCTCATATATAGTGGGGGTAGACACACGATGTAACCAATGCCAACATAATAGCACCGGAACGCAGGGGAAGCCGGCGGCATGTGCCGGTGTCCAGGGCGACCGGGTGCGGTATTGTAGCGGTGTAATGAGGAGGAGCGCCCATAGCCAGGCCTCGGGATGTAGCCATATCGGTGAACCTCGTTAACAAATCTCGGTGTCGTGCCTCATGTGATTGCTTGGTCCTCGGATAATCGATGGTATATGCCTCGGATTTATAACATTTATTGTATGAGAATATAGTACACAATGGTAGCCTTTGTTTTCTCAACCTGGATTCAGACATCCGTGAGGAATATCATTAAAAAATTATGACGCGGTGATCTCCAAAGGCCAAAAACTGGTTAGTGTGGAAGAATATTAATTTGGACCTACCTACTGTGACTATTAAAAATACAAGTCAATGTTTTCATGACGCTTGGGCAGTTGGCTAGTCATTCTCACATGTTTTTACGAGGAGCCCAACTAGTGTATTCCTTGGGGTACTAGACCAATAAATACATAAATAGTACAAATACAGGTAGTTTATAAGGATACATGTGAGCAGCCGTCTGCCACTCACTCTTGAACTCATCGCAGTCAATAGTTTGGGGACTTTTCTATTGTGTGCGGAACTCTGCAAGACTTGACAGATGCTAGTTAATTTGTCTAGACTACATAGAGATCGACCAGTAGCTCTCCTCATCGGCCGCTCTTCTTGCTTGCCATGGAAGCTACCATATCTATAGTCACAGGTGAACTAGTGAGCCGTTTCATCTCCTTCCTGAAGAACAAGTACTACTCATCTTTGAGCGATGCACAATCAGAGGAGAAGGTGGTGAGGAGATTGCAGCACCTCCTGATGAGAGTCAGCATCATCGTCGAGGAGGTAGATGCACGGTACATAACAAATTATGGGATGTTGTTGCAGCTAAAGATGCTCTCGGAGGCCATGTACAAAGGGTACCGCGTGCTGGACACCTTGAGGTATCAAAACCTCCAAGACAGTGCAGACACTAACGTGGTTAGCATCGATGACACATCCAGCAGCAGCTTGTATATATCCATTCCTTTCAAGCGTTCTCGAAAAAAAATTGAGAAGCATGACATGGTCATGCGCCTCGAGTCAGATGGTGCCTTGGAAAGCTTAGAACTTGCTATTGCTAACATGGCAGAATTTGTTGTCCTTCTGAGTGGATGTGAGCGCATGTCTCGTAGGCCATATGATGTTTATCTTTACACCAACAACTTCATGTTCAGCCGACATGCTGAAAAGCAAAAACTATTGAGCTTCTTGTTGGAGCACAACAATCCTCCTGGTGATCATGCACCGACAGTTCTTCCAATCATAGGTGGTTTTGGAGTTGGAAAGAAAACATTGGTTGCTCATGTGTGTGCAGATGAAAGGGTTCGCTCACGCTTCTCCTCTACTTTGCACTTGAATGGAGACAACCTCTTGACGGCACTGGACCATGGAGGGGCCATGTTTGACATGATGTTGGTAGTTATAGAGTTTGCTTCTGATATAAGTGACGATGACTGGAAAAAGTTTCACTTGTTTCTCGTAAGAATGAGCAGAGGAAGCAAGATCATCATCATAAGTAAACTGAAAAGATTAGCCCGTTTTGGATCAGTGCAACCTATTTTCCTAAGTGCTTTGTCTTATGACGAGTTGAGGTATCTTTTTAAGACCCTAGCATTCGGGAGTGTAGACCCTGCAGAACATCCACAACTAGTACAATTAACAGATGAGTTTGCCAAGGAATTATATGGTAAGCAAGGTTCACTTGTAGCAGTAAATACGTTCGCCCATGTGTTGAGAATGAACCTCACTGTTCAGTTTTGGCGTTGCATATTTGGTAAGGGGATAAGACATGTTAAAAGAAACCTCTCCATATATGGTATGCACCCAAGCAAGCTTAAAGAACAAGGCCTTCCAGTCGACATAACGGACTTTGCTTTGCATCCACTTACCATGACAAGTTATACAAGTAATGTTCCAATCAAGGAGGAATCACCAAGTGTGACATTTGGAGAGCTTCTAGCAGATCCTAGTGTCAGGCCAGAAGGAGACTTCACTCTAATTGAATATGAATCAAGGATACCCCCTCATAAATCATTTGTTCATTTTGTTGCAAGTCGGGCTCGGGATACACATGAAGGAAGTAGTAGTACCTTGCCAGGGAGGAAGCGACGGGGTGTGCCAATCTTTTTTTTTTTTTTTTGAGCTTGTGTAATGTATGTAACTCTTGTTGTACTTTTAAAAACAGATGTGTTCATGTATTATACTGAACAAATGTATTACAGATCTCAATCAATGTACCGAATATTTGTATTAAGTATTTGTTATGAGTGGGGCATCCTGAATAAATTTCAGAATAAAGAGCAGACACCGAGTATTTTATAGCATGGACAAGGGGAAAACAGAAGGAAAATTTGTGTCTTTTATCAGATCAAACAATCCACCGCCTGCTCTTATTGGACAATCAACGTCATCAAAAGTGTCCTCTCCTCATCATCTGTAGCCAGTCTCGGCAAGGATGGCTTACTAGTGAAACAGGAAATTAAACTAGCAAGAGAGGGGTCTATGCATCATCATGACACCATCATCTATATGTGTTTTGCTCATACCAGTGCATATAAAAGAGCAACAATACTGCGTTTGTGTAAACTCCATGTGTGTTGGTTCCATTCCATCTAATCAAGCAACGAAAACGCTGCGTATAAAACAGCAAAGCAACGGAGCTCTGCTTTGTCCTGTGCCTTCGTGTGGATGTGGATGTGGACGCCACAAAAATCAAATCAAATCAGACTACAGCCTGCTAGGCGCTGGGAAAATCACAGCCTCCCACAAATTAAATCAGTACTAATGTTTTTGCAAAAAAAATCGTACACCAAAACAGGTTTAGAACTGAAATCACCCCGGAATCATTTTCGGGAGCACCGCGGCATTGCACCTCAAGGGCTGGCGGGGGAGCCTCGCCGAGGGCGTGCTCGCAGTGGACCTGGCCAGGCGCCTCCCTCGCCTCGCTTGAAACCGGCGACGACCATGGGTCCACTGTGGCTGGGCGCCGGTGCGCCTCGCCATGGTGGTTTGGGGATTGGGGGAAAGGATTCATCGCTGGTAGACACGGACCACTGGGCCCGCGGGAAAACGGAAACGGTTTGGCTACGTCAGAACAAGTTGGGCCGAAATGTCTCTCAGCCGAGAAAGAAAATGGACTCTAGCTTAGGCTTAATAATCCTTTCCTGGGCCGGGATGTTTTGGGCTGGGCACTAGAAACCTGGAAAAATATATCCAAACCCCAGCCCGGCCTGAAATATATGCAAAAAAATGGGGAGCAGAGCAACTACCTAATGGTTACCCAACGAATCGCAGCAGCTAAAGTACCCTCGAGATTAGGGTTTTCGCCTCTGGCGGCGACTCTCATCGCCACCTAGAGTTTTGCATCTACCACCGATCTGATCTCCGCACGAGCCCGTCCCGGTGCTGTCGAGGGGAAGGAGAGATCGGCTAGCTGGTTTCTGGCCTGGTTTTGTGGTTTCGGTGTGCTGCTCTCGAGGTAAACCCTAGATGGCGGCCGAAGCGGGTTCGTCTTCCGCGGGCTGGTCGGGGAAGAAGCTGGAGGAGATGTTGCAGCACTTGGATCTCAAAGACGACGAGCTGGACGATGTGATCGTGGGGGAAGAGGAAACGAAGAAGTACGCGGCAGATGCGCGCTGGCTAGCGATTGGGAAGGTCAACACGACTCGACAGTTCATTTCATCGGTGATGTTTGAGATGATGAAATCGATCTGGGGATTAGCTCAAGTGCCAAAGTACAGAGAAGCGGGAGAAAATCTTTACATCTTCCAGATGTTCTGCCTAGGAGACTGGAAAAAAGTTGTTCACGGAGGACCCTGGTTGTTTCGGGGGATGGGTATGCTCATTGAGGATTATGATGGAAAGCAAGATCCTGCATCTTTCGTCTTTGATGGCCTGTAAGTTTGGGCGCAGATCCACAACATACCTGAACTGTACCGCAAGATAGAGGTGGTTGATCAATTAGCCAGCGTATTGGCCGAGTTAAGGAAACACAACTCTCACCTAGGCTTTTCTATGAAGGTGACTACGTTCGGGTCCGTGCTAGGATTTTGATCAGTAAACCCTTGACGAGGGTGATCCCGCTGAATGTGATGGGCGAGGGCAGGAAACTCTTACCGGTCAAGTATGAGAAGATACCATATTTTTGCCAGATTTGCGGTCTCATGGGTCACAACCACGAGGAATGTGGTGATGGAGTTTGGGAGGCAAAAGACAAGCAATGGGGCGGTTGGATGCTAGCGCAGCGCAGAGAGATACCTCAGGAGCAGCTAGGGGGCCGAGCTCCTCGGGGAGGCAGGTTCGGAGGCCGGGGCAGAGGGAGATCAGGACGTGGAGCACAACCGCGTCAGCCCTCCCCAGTGCGTAAGTGTTCGTCACAGGAGGCGGGCCTGAACTCGGATGCTGAGGAGGAAGAAGACGATGTCACAAGCCCTCTGAAACCAACCAATGCTGCGGGAACGAAGGAAGATGAGCCGCCGGGGGCGCGCAGGAACCTGGTTTTTGACCAAAACATTGAGACTCCCGGCGGAGACGAGCAACCACAGGGATCTGAAGTGGGCAAGATAGGTGATCATAGCCAGGCTTTGGTTCCCAGCACTCCACTACCAACACAGTATGTATCTCCCAGAGAAGCAAAAAAGGCGAAAACAGTATCTTCACCAAAGAAGCAGAACACCAACAAGATGGCATCATTGGCGGGCTCCGACGTGGAGCGCCGCCAGGCCCAATGAAAATCTTAAGCTGGAACTGCCGCGGGATAGGCGATCCCGCGACAGTTCGTGAGCTCTGCGACCTCGTGGAGATTAGCTCGCCATCTATTTTATGTTTAGTTGAGACTCAGTTGCAGAAAAGCCGTGTGGAAGGTCTACGTTTGTCTTTAGGTTTTGATTTCAGCTTTGGAGTAGGGAGTAGTGGCCGAAGTGGCGGCCTTTGTATCTTTTGGAAGAACTCTTTGGATGTTCCAATAAAAAAAATTCCGAGTATCACGTTGACACCTGGGTAACGGAAGCTTGGAAGGAGCAATGGAGGTTGACTTGCTTCTATGGAGAAGCAACCAGAAACTTGCGCTACAAAACATGGAACACTATGAAGCGTTTGCAAGGGGAGAGCACCCTCCCGTGGATGTGCATTGGTGATTTTAACGAGATCCTGCGGCCTGAAGAACAACATGGTCCAAATGAGCGTGATAGCTCTCAGATCGAAGCATTTCGGGAAGCAGTCGACATTTGTGGTCTCGCGGACTTGGGTTATCGCGGTTTGGATTGGACCTGGGAGAAGAAGGTAGCCGGAGGACATTTCTGTCGCGTTCGGCTGGACAGAGCTTTGGCTTCTCCTTGCTGGTCAAGCCTTTTCCCGTTCGCCTCAGTTGAGCATCTTACCGCCGCAAAGTCGGATCATTCCCCGATCCTTTTGCAGACTGCCCTGGATGATACATGCGTTCGTGCAAAACAAAAACGCTTCCGCTATGAGTGTATGTGGGAACGGGACGCCCATTTCGGAGACGTGCTTAACGAGGCCTGGAACTCAATGGAGAGAGCACACACAGTCACAGAACTATCTGATAAGTTGGCATCGGTCACTGGCAGGCTGCAATGATGGGGACACTCCACCTTTGGTGCAGTCCGGGCTGAACTCCGCCGTCTCCGCAAGAAGCTCGAGGAGCTACGTTCACTACCCAACCGAACGGTCCTGTTGGCTGAAGAGAAGCGGGTGGAAACATGCATGGTTGAACTTTGTTTGAGGGAAGAAATTATGTGGCGTCAGAGGGCTAGGATCCAATGGCTAGCTGAAGGAGACAGTAACACCCAGTTTTTTCACCGAAAGGCGAGCGCACGGAGAGCTAAGAACCGCATTGTGGGGCTGCAAAAGCCGGATGGCTCTACCTTTCGAAGCGAACAAGAGATGGCGGATATGGCCACATCTTTCTAGAGCAACCTATATGCCTCAGAAGCAACGGTGGGCATTGAGGAAGTTCTCTCGCATATACCATCGAGAGTGGATGCTTCCATGAACGCCTCACTTAATGCTCAGTATACCAACGCCGAGATAAAAACTGCTTTGTTTCAGATGTTCCCGACCAAGGCTCCAGGGCCCGATGGTTTCCCTGCACACTTTTTCCAATGACACTGGGAGCTGTGTGGTGACGAGGTAACTGCTATGGTGCTTCGAGTTCTTAATGGATAAGATTCCCCGGAGGAGATCAACAAAACGTTCATTGTTTTAATTCCCAAGATTGCTAGCCCAAAGAATTTAGCACAGTTTCGGCCGATAAGCCTCTGCAATGTGATCTACAAGATTGCATCCAAGGCATTGGCAAACCGGCTCAAGATTATCCTCCCCCAGGTCATCTCCGAAGAACAGTCAACATTTGTTCCAGGTCGCCTTATCATAGACAACTTCATATCAGCCTATGAGTGTCTGCACTATATGAAAACAAGGAAGCTGAAGGGCAACAGGTATTGTGCTTTAAAACTGGATATGATGAAGGCTTACGACAGGCTCGAGTGGCACTACTTGGAGAGAGTAATGCTTAAATTGGGAATTAGCCCACGTTTCACCAACACGGTAATGAGATGCGTCACTTCTGTGTCCTTTTTGGTCATCTTCAACGGAGACAAACAGGAGGAGTTCAGGCCCTCCCGTGGTCTCAGAAAGGGCTGCCCCATATCCCCATACCTATTCCTACTGGCTGCTGAGGGGCTCTCCTGTCTCCTGAAATCCACCAGAGTCGACGAAAGGGTGGACGGTATCACGGTAGCGACTGGTGCACCACAGGTAAATCACTTGCTTTTTGCAGATGATAGCCTTCTATTTTTCAATGCTACCCCGGAGATGGCAAATAGAGTGGATACCCTTCTCCAAAGGTATTGTGCGGCATCAGGGCAGCGCATCAACAAGGAGAAATCCTCCATTTTCTTCAGCAAGGGCTGCTCCGAGTCCTCGGGGCAAGAAATCAAACAACTCCTCCAAGTACAAAATGAGAAGCTCTCCGAGAAGTACCTCGGGCTCCCTGCCGATGTGGGAAGAGCAAAGGAGGGTTCTTTCAGATATTTGAAGGACAGGATCTGGAAGCAAGTACAAGGTTGGATGGAGAAGGCACTTTCGGTTGGAGGGAAAGAGGTGCTCATCAAGTCCGTGGCGCAAGCAATCCCAACATATTCCATGGCCTGCTTCAAGCTCCCACATGGTCTATGCCAACACATAAATGGTATCTTGAGGAAATTTTGGTGGGGATCCAAGAAGGGCAAGAGGAAAGCGGCTTGGGCCTCCTGGGAAGTGATGACGCAGCCAAAATTCATGGGAGGCATGGGTTTCCTGACATCGAGCTTTTTAACCTAGCCTTGCTTGCGCGGCAAGCTTGGCGTCTCCTTCAGGAACCAAACTCCCTAAGCGCTCGAATCCTCAAGGCTGTTTACTACCCTACATCGTCGATCCTTGATGCCAAGCTGGGAAGGAACCCATCTCAAGTATGGCGCTCCTTGATAGAAGGCCGTGACATGCTGAAGCTTGGCCTCATAAAGCGCATCGGCTCGGGTGAGGACACCAACATTTGGACGGATAAATGGATACCACGAGATTTTAAGCTCCGACCGGTGTGCCCGAAGACGAGCAATCCTCCACAGATGGTCTCAGAACTCATAAACCCGGTCACCTCTTCCTGGGACATCGATGTGATTGAAACGCATCTCTATGCTATGGACAACGAAGCAATACTCAACATCCCTCTCAGTCCTCGAGTCCACGATGACTTCTGGGCCTGGCATTATGAGCGCAAGGGCGTCTTCACGGTGAGGTCGGCATACAAACTCATGTCCTCCATCAAACAGCAGCGCACTGATTGGCTTGAACACACCGAGGGTCACTCGCGGCCCGCGGCGGATCACCGGTCTTGGTCTGCACTATGGGGTGCCGCAGTTCCTTCGAAGGTACGGGTGTTCGCATGGAGACTAGCCCAGAGCTCGATCCCAATGGGAGAAGTCCGAAAACACCGAAGCATGGCTGATTCAGCGGAGTGTGCGATCTGTCATGCGGCGGTCGATACATGGCGTCATTCCCTCTTTGGCTGCCTCATGGCGCGCTGCGTTTGGGCCCTCTCTGACGAGGATCTTACGGAAACGGTCATATCAAACAGGGAGAAGGATGCCAAACTTTGGATGCTATGGTTGGTTGACACCTTCCTTCTACCGACCTAGCGCGGGTATTGGTGACAATGTGGGCCATATGGTGGGCAAGGCGCCGAGCCATCCATGACGCACCGATGCAGAGCCCACTAAGCACCCATACTTTCATTGATAAGTTTCTGGTGGAGCTAGAGATGTTACCGAACAAGAAAACACGTACCAAGGACCTACTTGAAACGGCTGGGGACCTGCATGTAATCCCTAGGGGCCTGCATGCAACCGGAAGTAGACAGAGGGTCCCGCCTTCACATGCGTGGCTCCCGCCTGAGCATCATGATGTTAAAATTAATGTAGATGCGGGCTTTTCGAAGGTCGGCGACCGCGCAGCTGCAGCAGCGGTATGCAGGGACAAAGGAGGAAACTATTTGGGTGCCTCGGCAATCATCTACGACGGCCGCCTCGACCCAACCATCCTCGAAGCACAGGCATGCTGCGAGGCACTCTCCCTCGCCTTGGACCTGCAGGTTCAACCGCTTTGTGTGGCTTCAGATTGCCTGGAGGTAATACGGAACATCCAAGATGAAGTCCCTTGTCGATATTTTTCTATCCTACAGGATATCAAGCATGAAAGGAGCCATTTTGAAGATGTAAAGTTTCTTCATGAGAATAGGAAGCACAACGGAGAAGCACATGCTTTAGCAAAGGCACCTGCCTCTCTTAGCACCGGGCGCCATGTGTGGCTTAGTACTTTGCCCGATATAATCTGTATCCCCATGTGTTTGAACTTCTAATAAAGGGTACAGTTGCTCAAAAAAAACCTAATGGTTACCTTGTCTCAAAAAAAACCCTAATGGTTACCGTCCCCTCAAAAAACAAACTAACGGTTACTAGCTACCACCTGCGGGGGCCTCCCGCAAGGGTCACTTTTTGGCCTGGGAGCGTTTGACGTTCATAAAAAAGACAAACGGGCGGCATCGGTGAACCAGGGGAGATGAGGGAGTATTTGACAAAAAACTACCACAATTGGGGTTGTCGTTTCACTAAACTACAACTAGAAATTTTTTGACCAAAAACTACCCTTTTTTTTTCTAATTTTGTGCCTAAAAACTACCAAAAATGATTGATGACCGTTTTAGATGATTTAACCATGTTTATGACAAATGGGACCCACCCGTCAAAGCTGATGTGGTAGAAAAGTCAACATCGTTTATTTTAAGGGAAAGCTTACCTTCAGTGGCCGATGCATCGCCAGCATAGTTGCCCGCCGCTATGTAGTCAGCCGTCGATCAATCTGATCAAGCGGCCACGCTAGCCACAAGTCACTCCAGCGCCGCCTTTTTACTGGCAATACGGGTCTTGTTTCGGTAGATTTCTGCAACATAGGACTAGTTTCAGAAAGAAAGAAAAAACGATTCGGTGATGAAGGTTTTTTTTTCTGCAACTGGGGTCTTATTTCAAAAGATTTCTGCAACATACCTTTTGTTTCAGAAAGAAAAGAAATGTTTCGATTGTGAAGGTTTTTTTTCTGCAACAAGGTTCATGTTTCAGAAATATAGCCCGAGTTGCAGCGCCGCAGGAGCGGTCGACGTTAGAGAGTGAGAGGTAAGACATTGCAACATGAGGCATGTTTCAGAAACATAGCTCCGGTTGCAGAAAACGCCGAAGAAGCACCTAGCGTGACAGATCGTGGCCGTCATGCGAGATTGGAGCTAGCAGCTGCTCGCGGGGCTAAGACGGAGGAGGGGGAGCAACTCTGGTGAGCACGGCAAGGACTAGTTCCCCTGGCGCGTCTGCGGCAGTGATTCTGCGGTGGTGGGGGCTGGCACCGCGTTGGGCACAGTTGTGTCAGGATGGCAGACAGGGGAATCTGTTTCCGAAACTGAGCCGTTGTTGTAGGAAGTAAGGAGATAGTCACGTGCGTGGTGGTTAGATCTGACGGTTGTTAGAGCGCTGAACCAATGGAGCTCCATGCGATGGATGTTTCTAATACATCCGTCGGCGGATGCGTAGCGACTCCCATTAACCGTTCTGTTGACTGTTATGATGGGTGGGGCCTACATCAAGCTTCTTCTTCTTCCTCCCCCCCTTCTCTCGTTGGCATTGCAACAAACATCTTATGTGCATGGGAGGTAAGCAGGTCATCTCCAGTGACGCGCCCGTTGTGAAGACGCCCCCGTCACTCCTGACTAAGGGAGATGGTCTACAGGACCTCCCGCACCTCATGCCCGAGTGGATGGCAACAACAACCACTTGTCTTCTCGCGGATAGCTATGTCCGGCTCGGTAGAATTCACGTCGTCATTGTCCACGCCGGCGAGAGGAGCGTCGTCGCCGTCACCGACTCCATTGTGGAGCTCGAGCTCATACAGGGATCCGGGGAAAGGTGGCATCGACATGTCGGCACGCAGCTGGTTGTGTTAGAGTATGAATAGGATAGATATATTTTCATTCAAACTGTAATCTATCTCTATCTCCTTTTCTTCCTCTCTCTCTCATTATCTCCTGTACCGAACTCTCCCTGAGATCGATCCTTCTCGATCTCTTCTTGTACTCCAAGGCATTACCAATATATATAACATGCGGCCCGAGACAAAGGGTTCAACGCTTTCAAGCCAACTTACATGGTAATCAGAGCATCTTCCTCTCAGAACGAAGATCGCATATAGCTACCTTCCCGCGGCCGAGATCATGTCTTCCTCCGCAGCCCTATCTTCCACCATGGGCGCGCTTTCCACCTCCATGTCCTCCACCTTCGCATCATCATCCAGCAGCAGCTCTATTCCTCTCGGACCGCCACCACAGGAGAAGCTAACAAGGGGAAACTTCCTTCTATGGAAGGCCGTCGTGCTCCCGCAGATCAGAGGCGCACAGATGGAGCACCACCTTAACGGGAACAGCCCGGAACCACCGGCCACCCTCACCATCACCAAAGATGGCAAAGAAGAACAGGTCGCCAACTTCGCCCGAACTCTCTGGTACGCACAACAGCAACAACTCCAGGGGTATCTGATGGGATCTCTGTCCCGTGAGATCCTTGCTCAAGTTGCCACGCTCCAGACGCCGCCTGAAGTATGGAGCGCCATCAACGCCATGTTCACCGCCCAGAGCCGAAGTCAAGCCATCAACACCTGCATCGAGCTCACGAACCTGAAGAAAGGTAACATGTCCATGGCAGAATATCTTGGCAAAATCAAAACTCTTACAGATGAAGTCGCATGCTGCACCGGAGTCCCCCTTCCCGATCCTGAGATCGTCTCCAAGATCATGGCTGGCCTCGATCTGGGTTACAATCCAGTCGTGTCCGCTATGTCTGCTAGGGTTGAGCCAGTCTCGGTTCAGGAGATGTATAGCCAGCTCTTGAGCTTTGATGCTCGCCTCGCTCTCCTTCACGGCACCAACATCAGACAGTCCTCTGTCAACTCGGCGGCTGCGGCGCGTGCATGCAGTCACTGTGGACAAAGTCGCGGCGGCGGTCGTGGCCGCGGCAACTACCAGGGCGAGGGCGCTCGTTCTGGTGGTGGCAGCAACTCAGGAGGCGGCGGCTTCAACAACAACATGGGAGGTGGCGGCTTTAACAACAACAACAGCCGCCGCGCTTCCTCAAATCGCCGTCCTCGCTGCCAACTATGCAAGAGGTCGGGCCATGAGGTCATGGACTATTGGCACAGATATGACGAAGACTTCGTCCCCGACGCTCGTCATGCTGCTGCAGCCATCCGTGAAGGAGGAGGAGGAGATGGCGTTTGGTACGTGGACTCGGGTGCAAAAGATCATGTCACCAGAGAGTTAGAACAACTTGCGCTCCGAGAGAGATACCACAACGGCGACCAGATTCACACCCTGGCAAGTGGTGGAGGTATGGATATTTGTCACATTGGACAAGCTTTCATTAATTCCCCTAATCACAAATTTTTACACAATCGAGATCGGCAAAGAAGGAAATCACCTTGGGCAGCTCAGCGGGGGAACACATCCTCGAAGGGGAAAACTGCTCCTGCAAAGTGCCACGGGGCTGTAACCTCAAACGGGCGTTGACCATCTCAAGAGGTGGCCGTGAGCGTGTCTGGGGTCGCCTTGGTGGTTGCCTCCATCTTCTTGGAGCTCTTCGTCTCGTGGGGATCAGCCTCCCGCGTCTGCTCCAATATCGGCAGATCTTTGCCGGTTCTCCTTGGTCCATCATGAAACCGACGAATACTAGGAGACCACCGAAAGGAAAACACAATCGCAATGACAATGAAACAAAAAAGAGAGTGAGGATCGGTTCTCGCTTTGCAAAAGTTCTTTTTTTCTCTGAGCGAAAAATATACCAACATCACGGATCCGCTTACCTTCCCTTCGTTGGGAGAGAAGAACAAGTGGCGATATGAGTGTTGCCTTTCTTGAAGATGGTGAGGGAGAAGGGATTCAGCGAAGAGTGAAATGATGGTTGCTTCGTCCGTCAAACTTAGACTCATGGGAGGTGGGGTTTTGTGATACAACGGCTCGTTATCTTTGCGCCAATGCACCGGGGTGACTCTCCACCTTTGACACGCCTCCTCCTAATTTGGTGGATGGCATTTGGGCCCACAGCTGCATGGCCCGCATGTCGGTGAACAAAAGTATAACGGCATTCAAGAGAGGGAGACGTTTCAATGACCTAGGAGGAGCCGTAAGCGGTAGAGTGTCTCCACTGTACTAGTAGTAATTGTTTTTCTGGTAGCTGTAGAGTGTCTCCACCGCATTAGTAGTAATTGTTTCTCTAGGCGCTACCCACACCCAAAGACACCGCCCCCCAAAAAATCCCGGTGCTCTTCTTCCTCCTCGCCCCACCCACCTCACGTCACTCGCTTCACTCGTACCCCCAAATTCCTCACCTCACTCCTCTGAAAACCCCAGCCCCTTCTTACTCACTCCTCTGTAAACCCCAGCTCCCCTTCTTCTTCGCCTTTTCACAACTAGGCTTGTCATTCATTAATCTGCTCAAATCCGTGGCGACGCGACGCCCTCGAGGAAAATGGAGTCGGCTGACCCCGGCGCCAAGAAGATGAGGCTCACGCCAAGCCGACGCCATAGATCCCGCACCGGCAGCACGGGAGAAGCGGCGACCCGCCCCACCGGATCCCAGGAACCCGTAGAATCTCGGGTGGACCGCATCAGCGATCTCTCGGACGCCATCCTTGGGGAGATCATCTCGCTTCTCCCCACCAAGGATTGCTGCCGCACTCAAGTCCTCTCAATTCGGTGGCACCCTCTATGGCGCGCCGTGCCCCTTAATCTCGATCGCCGTCAGCCATCTCTCTTCAATGATTTTGAAATCCCGAGCCATCATCTCGTCCCACCAGGTCCGCTCAAAGCCTCTCAGATCTCACATGCTACCTCGAGCAAGCATACCATGCCTCGCACGATGGACGCCTTTGGCTGAAATCCCTCAATTCACGTAACTACAGCCGCTTGAGTTCTACTATTCCCCGGAAATCACATACCACATATCGAACGCCACTTAACTTGTGCCCTCAAAGACCGATGTCCATCTCATGTTTTCCTCCTCTCTCCACACCGCCACCTTTATGCGGCCAGGCTACCTACCGCATAACTGTACTAAACCTTCGACTCTTATTTCTCAAGAAACTTTCACTTGTGCGAGTTCGTATATCGGAGTCCTCATTGCACAGCATCATCCACTCCAGTTGCCCTGCGTTGGAGTGCTTGGTGCTTGTTTTCACAGTTAGAATCGGTTGTCTACAAATAAAGTCGCCTAACCTTGTAAGAATTGAAATTTCTTTTGACGGAAGGCAGCTCATCATCCAAGATGCCCCTTCACTTCAAAGGTTGATCCTTGATTCTAGTTATTCACCTTTGCAAATAACCGTCCTCTCTGCGCCTAAACTGGAGACCTTGGGTGTAATACATGATCTCTGTGCTCATTTCAATATGGTGTTTGGCTCCACAGTTCTTGGTACTTTATATTATCATCTACACTTGTAACCATAAGCTGCATTTTAAATTTCAAGCATAATTTATATATCATCTTGGAGTACACATTTTGTACTAATATTATGTTCTATGCTCAATGAAGAGTTTCTCCATGGATGGCCTATCAATGGTGCTGGATTATGTCAAGATCTTATATATCCAATTGAATAGTTTTGATCTGAACAAGATTATTGGCTTGCTGCAATGCTTTCCATGTCTGGAGAAGTTGTATGTAAAGGTGATAATTTCACGCACATTGGAAGCCCGCATATAGTGTACTAGAATTAACCGTTCAGCTGTTGCTCTTTCGACACTCTTCTTTTAGACCTTAACTGCTTTCAATCTTCATGTCTATTTAGGCAACAGACGGGTAAGAAAGTTATAACCAATCGGTGGATTCGTAAGCATCGGGATTTTCTCACTTCTCATGAGATTCGATGAAGACAATAACGCTTAGAACGATATGTAGCCAACCGTGCAAACACAAGATTTGTCACATTCTTCCCGTTGAATGCGAGGTTACTATTGTCCATCGTGCTTAAGTTTATCAAAGAGCATGGTTTTGACGGATGGGTATGTCGAAGAGCAAAAAAGGAGTTTCGTGGGCAAAAGAGCTTCAATGTGTCGGGCTTCTATTTACAACATATTGTGGTCATAATCCAAAGAAATTTTACGACCTGTGATGTTCATTCTATGGACCTGACCGATCCATTTGACTATGACCGCCAAAAACAGGCCGGAGTTAGATATTGTTGCCCTTTTCAATCTGGGTTTTTTTGTAAACCCGATGAACAATCAACCCTCGTGCTTTTGTACGCTTTGTAAGCTGGAGTTAGATGTTCCTCGCCTTTTCAGCTCGGCCAGGATCACATATTTTCTTTGAAACAAGGCAAATGGCTTGCCATTCGCTTAATTTAGAGTGAAATGTTGTAACAAATCACAACCAAGGGAAATAACATCACCACGCCGCTGCTTGAGCTCACCTGCATTACAGAAGCCAAGTGATTAGCCCCCACCAAAGCACTCCACAAACTTATTTCGAACTAGCACATCAAATGGGCTGTAAATTTTCATAGGAAAGGCCGGATGACCGTGACAGATTTGGATTCTCGACATTTGGGACCCGCGACCTAAATAGTCTATCCAAGGTGGTGTCGACTTACTAGCTAGCCACCAACAAACGATTCTCAAGATACCGCCGCTGGACCGACATCCAACATCTGGTCTGTATCTTCTATCTCTTGTCTTCTTCTTCCTCCAAACCACCCAAACCAAACCACCCTGCTTGGCTCCGCCTTCTCTCCGCCTCCCATGGTCGGGTCGCGCCCGCCGCCTACCGTATGTACCTCCAACGCTCGCCAGTCCTCCTCTATTCCCCCACATGTCCTATTATTCTCCCGACGCCAGCCCCCAACACGCACCTGCGTTCGAACCAACAACCTCAGACTTCTCCGCCGCGATCGACCGGCGATCTTCAACGGGCTCTCGCTTGCCTCCGAGGCCTTGCTGCCGCCCTCCGCCTTTGCGGCCTTGGTTCGCTGGGCCGGCGCGTGCGCCGCTTCTCTTGCGTTGTCAACGCTGCCAACAACCGAGAGGAACAAGGAGATGATCAGACGTGAGAGGATGACAAAGAGGGACCCACCAAAGGTCATGGCAGTACATAAGCAAGTGCCTCTATAGTACAAGCCTAAAATTATGGTTCCTCCTAATGGTTGGACATCTGGGGCTCACGCCATTGTCAACGTAGTCAATAAACGAGAGACTTACACTACGAGCGGCTGACACCAGGGACCCAGCAAGTCACGTAGTTTTTTTTTTTAAGGAACAAGCAGTTGTTATTTATACTAGTTTTAGCGATGGATCAGGGTAACAACGGGGCTAAGTGGGGTCAGGTCTGCCCTAGACAGGGTTTTATTTATGTTTACCACATCATGAGCCTGGGCTTGTGTTTTTTTTCTTGCTGAAAATGGCTAGCCCATTTCTATTTTTTTAAAAGAAATACCCAAACAAGGCCTACTTGTTTTATCGGTTCTCGGCTGGGCTGCAAATCTTTCAAGACGATGAGAGTTTCATTCAGTTTGCCCGTAAATGGCTCACTGTACTTTTCTAAAACACATCAAACCGGAATTAGTTTCAAATTTTTTTCATTACAAGATCTTAAATTCCATTGATTTTTATGCGTGGACCATTATTTGCATTTTATATTTATATAATTTTTTTTTCAAAATAGTTTGAATGTGAATCGATATTTCTGGATTAAAAACAGTTGACCGCACCAAAATATGCAAAATTTCGTATACTTTTTAACCGTGGCCACAATATGGGGTGTAATGCTAACAAAAAGAAGATGGGCTCCAAAAAAACCTTAAGAATTAGCAATGGGCTGTACATTATTAGAAATAATGGCGTATGGACCGTATGTTGTTTTCTTTCATGATTTGAGGCTGACTTGTGCGCCTTACTACAAAAGTTGACGCAGATGCTTTTCATAAAAAAAGGTTGACGCGCACGCAAGGCCGTGTCAACTTTGTCAACACACCAGAGGAGTGATTGTTGGACGTCCACCCAACGGCCGTCATGTTTGTTCAATATATGCTCTTCCTGCTCCAGCTCAAACAAGCGCCATGGATCTGCTCGCTTCTCCTCCGCTGCCGGGTTATGTCCGCACAGCCTCACGGCCCGGATCAGATTCCCATCGCTGGCCTAGCCATCCTCTACTCACCCACACATGTTGTTATTCTCCGCGACGGCAGACGAACCAAGAACCTCAGATTCTCACAGGGGAAACAACCGCCGAGTATTCCTCGGTTCAGGTCGCTCCCTTCCTAGGCCTCGCCGCCGCCCATCACCCTCGTGCTTTCGGGCGCCGCCTGGTCAACGTGGTCAATGAACGACATCCATAGGAAGTGGATCGTGACGTGGAGAGGCCGACAAATCGGGTCCACGGCCGCACGCAAGGAAATGCCTCCTTATTACGCCAAGAAAATAATGATTCCTCCACCGACAGCTAGGACCCACAGGAAGGGCCTCAGATTTCGCGAAAAAACGTTGCCCCTGGGATGTGTCGACTCCACCAGCTATATCTCTTCGCACGCAGCAAGTGTTTTCCTTATTACGCCCAAAAAATGAATACCCCTGCTAGCCGGGACCCACCATATTGTTGGGCTGACTTTAGGGCCTACTAAGTTGACGGGGACGGAGGGCTTTGTCAACTTAGTCAATACTCCAAAGGACCGCATGATGTCCATACAACGGCCATAGTGCTTCTTCAACCTCCGTCTTCTTGCTCCAGCTGCCCAAAGCAGCTTGGTCGCAGCCGCCCGCCTCGCCTCCTGCGGGTCTCGGCCCGCGATCGCCCCTTCCTAGTCTCGCCGTCAGCCCACCGCCATTGGTGCTCTCAGGCGCCATGCGTGCTCAATGTGGTCAACGACCGATTTCCATCGGAAGAGTATCAGACGTGGAAAGGTCGACAAATTGTCCACGGCAGCCGCAAGGAAGTGCCTCCTTATTACGCCGAAAATAATTATTCCTCCACCGACAGCTGGGGGACCCACCGGACGGGCCGACAAGATTTTATGAAAAAATTGTTTCTCGATCGCTGGGACCCCACCGGACGGCCACCGTGATTTCAAAAAAAACGCTCTCCCGCCGGGCACTTCGGACCCACCGGAAGTGCCTCCTTATTACGCAAAAAATTAATACTCCCCGGGTTAGCCGGGACCCACCTTGGTGGAGGCTGTCTTGTGGGCCTACTAAGTTGATTTCGGGGATGAAGGGCTTTCAACTTAGTCAATATGAACGATTCTAGCTCCAGGACCGTGACGATGTCCATCCAACGGTCAGAGTGCTTCTTCAACCTCTCGTCTTCTTTGCTCCACCAAAGCAGCGCCGTCGTGTCGCCGCATGCTCCCCGCCTCCCGTGGCCGGGTTATGCCGCCGCTGAGGCCTCACCGCCCCTACTATTCTCACTGGCTGTCCAGTTCCTCAAGGGCGACGGCAACCTCACACCGCAATCGAATCCAGTTGAACCTCGTGACTTCTCTCCGCCGGGTCTTCCATCGCCGCTGTTTTCCCCTGCTCGCTGCCGCCCCTTCCTAGGCCTCGCTGCCGCCCACCGCCAGTGCTTCTCGCTGCCGCGTGGTCAACGTGGTCAAGGAACGCATTTCCATCGGAAGAGTACTCAGACGTGGAGAGGCCGACAATCGGGTCCATGGCCACAAACTTCAGCTTTTTTGTGATTTTCCAAGTAAGTCGCTTGTCGTGCCTGTTGGCTGCAAATCTTTCAAGACGAGGAGAGCTTTCATTTGGCCGATCGAGAAAATGGCCCATCAAGAATGAGAAATGGGCTATACATTTTAAAACACATCAAACCGCAATTAGTTTCAAATATTATTTTTTCATTTCAAGATTTTAAATTACATTAATTTTATGCATGGAGAATTTGTTGATTTTATATTGATATACATTTATTTTGAAATCAGTTTGAATGTGAGTCAAATTTCGGATTAAAAATAGTTCGGATCAAGACCGAAATATGCAAAATTTCGTATAATTTTTTAACCGTGGCCACAATATGGGCTCTAATGCTAACAAAAAGAATATGGGCTCCAAAAACCTTAAGAATTAGCAAATGGGCTGTAAAATTATTAGAAATAATGGCGATGGGTTGTATGTCAAGTTTTCCACAGATTTGAGGCTTTCCTAAAAAAAAGGTTGACGCCTTTCAAGCAAGCGTTGATGGTTGGATGTCCATCCAACGGCCATCGTGCTTCTTCAATCTCTGCTCTTCCCCGCTCAAATTACCAAACAAGCGCCGCGGGACTGCTCGCTTCCTCCTCCTCAGCCGGTTGTGGCCCGCCGCCAAGCAGCCTCACCGCCCCCACCGTATTCCCATCACGCTGGCCTAGCCATCCCTCTACTCACCCACACTTGTTGTTATTCTCCGGCGACGGCAGATTTAACCAAGAAACCTCAGACAACAGATTTCTCCGCGTGGGAAACAACCGCCGAAGTCTTCCCCGCTCCGTGTCGCCCCTTCTTAGGCTCGCTGCCGTCACCACCGCGTGGTGCTCTCGGCGCCGCGTGTTCAATGTGGTCAACGACCGACTTCCATCGGAAGAGAGTACCGTATGCGGAGAGGCCGACAGCCGGGTCCACGGCCGCAAAGAAGGAAGTGTCTCCTTATTACGCCGAAAATAATTATTCCTCCACTCGACAATGGGACCCACCGGACGGGCCACCGTATTTCACTTAAAAAACGCTTCTCGATCGCTGGGACCCACCAGCTACACCTTCGCGACGCAAGGAAGTGCGTCCCGCAAAAAAACACCGCTTCGACCGGGACCCACCAGCTACATCTTTTGCACGCAAGGAAGTGCGTCCGCAAAAAAATGATTCGCCCGACCGCTGGGACCCACCAGCTACATCTTCGCAGTAAGGAAGTGCTCGGCGATACCGACCCACCTCGGTCAAGCGCACGTGAAGCGCTTGTCATTCTGGTCGCGAACGCAGTACGCATATACATACCGTGGATGTAGAGGTGTGCACGCGTCGTAGTAGAGGCGCCGCGACGCAGCATGTACTGCGATACGTCACGCAGCCGCCAGGGTGCAAGAAAGAAAATACGGCCACGATGTGTACATACGAAGCGGGTCTCGAACGCCTACTGCTGCGACATGCACGGGCGAGGGCTCGTGGTACATGGCTGGGTCGAACGGAGAAACGGCGCCGCTGCCGTGTTCATGGGGGAGGCAACGGAATGCGCCGTGTTCATGGGGGAGGCAACGGAAGCGCCGTGGTTCATCGGGAGGCAACGAATCGCGTGGGGTCAACCGCCGGGTCGGAAAGGAATGCGTGGTCGTGTTCATCGGGAGGGCTTGGACGGAACAGCGCTGGAACGAGGCCCAAGCGCATCGCTGGAATGGAGGAAACGGACCTACTACGCTCGGAACGGGTCCCGCGATTGGGAGGGTGTGGCGCGATCGCAAAACGGACGTAAACAGACCTCCTACAATGAAACGGGGTCCTGTTCATCGGGAGGGGTGTGGCATACCGCAAAACGGACGAAATGGACCTCCTACGGTCGAAACGGGGGTCCAGTTCATCGGGAGGGGTGTGGCGTACAGCAAAACGGGACTCCACGGAATACTGTTCATCTCCACCGTCGACCTCCTCCAGCCTCCACGGCTCCTCGCTCATCCAGCCTCCATCGCCGCTTACTCCACGGCCATCGCTCAACCACCCTCCACCGCTTCACTGCTCATCCAAATTCTCCACACCATGGGGTCCTGCTCAACCACCCCTCCACGCCCACCCCTCCACCGCTTCACTGCTCGGCCCAGCCCTCCACACCACGGGTCCTATTCATCCAGAGGCAATGCCACCGCCACTGCTCATCCAACCCCCCCCGCAACGCCACTATTCATCCAATCGATCGCTTCGCTTAGCAGCAATAAAGGAAGGAATCGCTCCATCGGGTTCAGTTCACAGCCATCGATCGATCGCTCGGGTTCAGTAACGCGTAGCCTGCAGTGGAATCGCTCGGGTTCAGTTAGAGCCAACGCCTCGCACACACGCCAGATGTGTACGAGAAACACGCATCGCTTCGCCCTCGACCTCCCACCGTAATCGCAACTCCTCGAAATTTTCCTCCCTCGCTTCTACCACGGTTTTTTCCGCCATGGACGGCCCAAAGAATGTCATGCAGCTGCGTCTCTGCCCGCCTGTGACGAAAAGCCCATTTTCTCGCCATGATTTTTTGTCATAGAAGTAGGAGCTCACCACATCTATGATGATACCGGGTTTTGTCACAATTATCGCCATAGAAGTGTCATATGTATGATAGAAAAAATTTCTGCTCGGCCCAAAATGTCACGGATGTGTCTTTTTTTGTACCGGGTGACTAATATGGAAGAAGTGCCGAGCATATTCCTGCTAAAGGTCACCCATGAGATGAATGCCATCTTATGTGCTTCTTACACCGAGGAGGAGGTTAAAACCGCTTATTTCGGATGTTTCCCACCAAGTCTCCGGGCCTAGATGGTTTCCCTGCACACTTCTATCAGAGGCATTGGGATGTTTGTGGAGACGAGGTTACAAAGGCAGTCCTTCGAATAGTTAGAGGAGAAGATAGCCCAGGGTGCATTAATGATACGTTTCTGGTCTTATTCCCTAAGGTAATGAGCCCAACTCTTTTTGTCTCAATTTAGACCTATAAGCCTATGCAACGTATATACAAAATTGCTTCAAGGTGATTGCAAATAGGTTGAAGAAATTGTTGCCAGATATAATTTCAGAGGAGCAATCAGCTTTCGTCCCCGGTAGATTGACCAATGATAATATCATTACCGATTATGAGTGTTTGCATTTTATGAAGCGGAGCAAGTCAAAAGGTAATAGTCATTGTGCTTTAAAACTTGATATGATGAAGTCTTATGATAGGCTTGAATGAGATTATGTTAAAGAAATCATGGTGAAGCTTGGTTTCAAGGCCACATTGGAGAAGTGTGGTGATGAATATGATAACATCCTGCTTCATTCTCATTCTTTTCAATAGAGAACAATTGTAGCAATTCAGCACCTACGAGAGGTATTCGATGTGGAGATCCGATTTCTTATCTCTTCTTGATAGCAGCCGAGGGCCTTTCGTGCCTACTTAACTCCGTTCCTCAATCGTCAGCCTTTGTTGGGGTTCAGGTGGCACCGAGAGCCCCAGTTGTCAACCACTTGCTTTTTGCTGACGATAGCCTGCTACTTTTCAAGGCTAGTAATGAGGGGGCAATGGTGGTGTCAAACCTGCTAAATACTTGTTGCAATGCGTCGGGACAAAGAGTTAACAATGACAAATCATTGATTTTTTCAAGAAGGGTGTCCTCAATCAGTTTGGGGACAAGATAAGAAGTCCCTACATGTTTATGATGAGCAACTAAGGATGATAATCGGGCATGCCCATCGATGTGGGTCATTTCAGAATGGTACTTTTAAATACTTGAGGGATGTAGTATGGGAAAAGATTAAGGGGTGGATGGAGAAGCTGCCGCCTTTATGCAGGAAAGAGGTACTTATCAAGGCGCTTGCTCAAGCCATTCCATTATATGCTATCTCGTGTTTTAGATTGCCTAGAGGTATTTGTGAAAGTATTACTTCTCGATGATACGGCAATTTTGGTGGGGCCGTAAGAGGGGAAAGAGGAAACCTTGCCGGATTTTATGGGACATATGCACCAAGCCAAAACACTTGGGAGGGCTGGGTTTTCAAATATAGAGATTTCAACTTGTCACTTCTTGCAAGACAAGCATGGCGTATAACTCAGATCCGTGTCTCTAAGTGCAAGAATATTACAGTAAAATATTATCCATCGTCATCCTTCATGGAGGCCGAAGTTGGGAAATAGTCCATCCCAAATTTGGAGGGCCATTATTGATGGAAGGGAAGCTCTTGCACAAGGTGTGATCAGGAGAATTGGGACAGGGAAGGAACCAAAGTGTGGGATCACAACCGGATACCTCGCTCGGGGATGATGAGGCCAATTGTATCGTTGGTGCATGAAAAACCAAAGCATGGGGTCTCTTGAATCGATTAATGTACCATCGGCTAGCCGGCATGAGGAGAAGGTGCGGTCTCAGATTCCTATCTCTGCTGATGCTGAAGCTATTCTCAGAATCCCACTGATTTTTGGGCATGGGGAGAAGATGACAGAGGGATTTTTTCATTTAAATCGGTTTATAGATTTCTAGCAGACCTGAAGTTAAAGAATGAAGCTTTGTTGCAGCCTGTTAGCGGGCAGTCGAACACTAATGATGATGAAAGGGCCTGGACCTCACTCTGGAACATGAAAATTCCATCAAAGATAAAAGTGTTTTTGTGGAGACTGTGCCATGAAACTATACCAACATGGATTATCGTGCATCAATCAAATATGTCCACCACGCAGGGTGTGTGCTTTGATAGATTGTGTGATGGCAAGGAGTGTCCGGGTCTCTATGCTCGTAAGAAACAAAGGAGGTTATGGTGGACAACTTGTCTATGAATGAAAGGAATTGGCTATTTACCATCCATGATGCATTACAACATGCAGATTTTACTGGGTGGTGGTGACTCTTGGGCGCATTTTGAGAGCAAGGAGAAGAGCTATACACGAAGATATTTTCGAAGTCCCTTCGCAACCAATTCCTTTGTCAAATCTTATATCAATGAGCTCCAGCTCATGGAGGAAATTACACCGCACAATGTAAGGCTTTTGGTGCCCTGCCTGCTACTTGGCTACCGCAGCCCGAGGGTTTTGCAAAACTTAACACCGATATTTCAAAGGAAGGTGATTTGATCTTGTGGTGCAAAGAAGAAGGGTATGCCGTGACTGTGGTGGCAGTTCTTGGGAGCTTCAGCTATTAAGTTCAAATTTATAAATGCAAAGAACTACACCGAAGGCTCTAGTAATCCCGAGAAGGGCAATCTTTTGGCAGAGGATCTATACGCCAACCAAATTCACATTGCCTCTGGACTGCAAGAAGGTGGTGCAAGACATTGAGAAAAAGATCATGCGACGTGTACGGAGCTATAGTACAAGAAATAATAGAACGGTCTAGCCTTTTCAATATTTATGTAGCATAGTTCATGAGGGTAGGAGCTCAATTTCGAGGCTCACAATCTCGCTTAAGCATCGCTTTTAACTCTTGGCTTGGGCCGCCATGTTTGGTTAGGGCCACCGGTGGAGCCGTGCATTTCATACCGTGAACTTTCATGTGAATGAATAAACGCTATGCAGATTTTCTCAAAAAAAGTTTTTCTTAAATCGCTTTTTACTATTTTTTCTTTTCGCTTTTCTTCAAAATAATTCGTAATTTAGAAAAATTGAATTTTGTAAAAAAGTGTTCGTGATTTCAAAATAATGAACTTTTTTGAATTTTCATGAAAATTTATTTATTTTGACAAACAATTTATATGAGCATTTTTCTAATAGTGATGAACATTTTTTATCCTTGATGAACAAAATTTGAATACGGTGAACATTTTATAAACTTGATGACCAAAATTTCTGTTTAAGAATATTTTTTTGGAAAACGGATGAAGATATTTTGAATTCATTGAACAAATTTTGAAATCGGCCAACAAATTTTGAGTTTGGTGAACAATTTTTGAAACCGATGAACATATTTCGAATTTGATGAACATTTTTTGCATTTGATGAACAAATTTTGAATTTTGACGAACACTTTTTCAATCTGATGAACAAAAAACTAATTTTATGAACATTTTTACACATTGATGAACATTTTTGAATTTGATACAAAAATGTTCACAAATTTTGTAAGAACAGAAAAAAAGAAAACTTACAAATTTTAAATTTGATGAACAAATTTTGAAATCAACGAACAAATTTCAAATTTGGGAAACAATTTTTGGAATTGATGAACAATTTTTTAATTTGGTGAACATTTTTTCAATTCGATGAACAAATTCGGTATTTTCATGAACATTTTCTCAATCCGATGAAAAGAAAGGAATTTTATGAACAATTTTACAATCACTGAGCATTTTACATTACTGCGTAACATTTTTGAATTTGATACAAAATATGTTCACGAATGTGGAAAGAAAAGAAAAAAAGGAAAGTGAAAAAAGGGAAACAGAAAAGAAAAAAAGAGAAAGAAAAAGAAAAATGAGAGCTGAAGAAAAAACGAAAACAAAAATAAATGGGATAAGGGCCGGCCCGTAAGAGCGGTCAGCTAGTGCGACTTCTTCCATCGTTTTTTCATCTTGTCTTCTTCTTTCCTTTCTTCTTTTTTTTCTTTTTTCTGTTTCGTGAACTTTTCTCGAGTTCATGAACATTTTTTGTCAACCTTTCTTTGAATTCGTGAACTTTTTTAAAAAATTGATGAACTCTTTTCAAGATTTGATGAACTTTTTTCAAATTGATGAATTTTTTTGTGAACCTTTCTTTAATTTTTTTACTTTTTTCACAATCGATGAACTTTTTGCAAATCCGATGAACTATTTTTCAGAATAGATGTACTTTTTATGAAGTCAATAGACTTTTTGTCAAATTCAATAAACTTTTTCAAATTCGTGAACTTTTTACAATTCGATGAAATTTTTCTTTACATTTGATGAACATTTTCAAGTTCAATGAACTTTTTTCAAATTTGATGAACTCTTTCCAAAATTAATGATCTTTTTTCAATTTAGAACTTTTTATATAGGGATGAACTTTAACAAAATGAATGAACTTTTTTAATTCGTGATTTTTCTTATTTTTTTTTATTTTCGAAAATTACATTTAAAAAATCTATACAACATATATAATACATGTTATGTGCAGTATTTAAAGGGTTGAATAGTAAAGATTCCTGATTGTAGTCATCAAGTTGTGTCCGGTCTACTGGTTGCCAAGGCGGGGTGTCACTCTACTGGTGCCGGGTTAGATTCCTCGTGCGTGCATAATTTTTTCTTCGCATTTGTTTTTCCAGCATGTCGGTGGGCCGGCCCGGTAGGGCGTGCGCGCCGGTTTAGCTCGGCGGCGCTTAAAGCACCAGTTAGGAGCTCCCCGCCATAAGCTACATATAGGTTTTGTAACATCGCGTCAAGAATGTACCGGCGGGCCGGTCCTGTAATGCCACTTCCAGTCCAACTTTTTGGTATTTTCCTTTTTAAGGTTGCTTCATTCTTTTGTTTTACTTTTTCTAAAAAAAGTTGAAAATATTTAATATACATGTTTTCAAAAACATGCATTACTTCAAAAAAAAATATGATCGAGAAACAGACTTTTTTTCAACCCAATGTAATTGTTTTAGATAGCAAAAGTTAAAAGAAACGTTGATAGCTTTCAAAACTTATGCTTCCTACATTTAAAAAAAAATGCTCATATGTATCAAAAATGTACATGGGATGTTTATACAGTGTACAAAATGTCCGTAATTCCAAAAATGAAATAAAAATTCTTCAGATGTATAAGAAAAATGTAACGATTTGATCGTAATAAAGTAGATTTGAAACATATATACAATATATAAAAAACGTTTTACATGTATACCAAGAATGTACAATGTGTATGAAAACAATAGACATAAAAAACATATATTTAAAAAGTTTTAATCATATTTAACAATGTTATATCTGTATGGAAAATTTTAAGCGGTATAAAATGTTTCAGATGTATAAGAAAAATATACGATGTGTACCAAGAAAATAGACATCAGAACATATATTTGAAACAATATTCTTGTATATGAAAATTATAAACCTGTATAAAAGAATGTTTTAGATATAATCCAAAAATGTACAATGTGTACAAATCAATAGGCATCTAACATAAATTTGGCAAACATGTTGATCATTTATTCAAAAAACAATTAACATATATTAGTTTTTTTATGTATATGATAAATGTGGACATGTGTAAGAAAAAACAAAGAATATCAGTAAAATTTAGTGCGAAAGAATGGAAATCGGTTAAAACTGAGAAAGAAAGAAAGTACGATGAAACAGGCGAAAACAAAGAAAATGAAATATAAATAAGGAAAAAATGAAAGACCGAAGAAAACCCAATAATAAAACATAGAAAGAAACAAAACAAAATCAGAGAAAAAAAGATAAAAAACAATTAAAAACGAGAATGAAATGTAGAAAATCAGTGAAAAACAAATACAAAACAAAGAAACCAGTGAAGAAAGAAAAAAAATCATAACTAGGAAGGAATGGAAACGGAATAAGGTTGTACTGCGAATGAGCGCTTGGAATGGGCCGCCCAGTATTGTTCAGCCACACGACATACTCTAATAAGGTTTAAGCAAGACATATGCTACTCCCGACGTAAGCAAGATATAGCACACGCCAGAGTAAGAGACCTCCTCTTTGGCGCCTTTTAGGGTCGGGAAGCTCACCTAGCTGTCTGGGCTGGCCAAACAAAGGAAGAAAGATCGCCTGGCCTGGATGGGTCGCATAGTAGATCAATCGGTTAATGGTTGACCAGTCAACCGTTCACTGGATAGCCATTGACCGTTTATGTTTCTTTAAACGGAGCGAAACTTTGTAAAAAAAAACTTAGATTTTAAAAAAGTTCATAGACTTGAAAAATGGAAAAAGTCCAAAATATCATAAAAAACTCATCAATTTGAAAAAAGTTCATCATTTTTGTAACAGAGTTCATGAATTTAAAAAAAGTTCATCGATTTTGAAAAGAAAGTCCAAAAATTTTAAAACAAAACTCGCCGACTTTGAAAGAAAAGTTGATCGTGCATTTTGAAAAGAAATGTTCAAAAAATTGAAAACAAAACTCCCCGACATTGAAAAAAATCATGCATTCTGAAAAAGAATTAACTTCGAAAAAATTTCACCCATTTTGAAAAAAAATCATGGATTTGAGAAAAAGTTCACGAATTTATGAAAAGAAAACAAAATAAAAAGGTAAAAATTAATAAGGAAAGACCAAATTAAACCGTTTGGAAAACCAGAAAAAGAAAAACCCCTATCAGAACCTTCTTGAAGCTTCACAAACAGATCGGAAGGTTCTAGAAGCTTTACAGAACGGGTTGGGTCTTTTCACGAGAAAATAAACAGCGTTGTTGGTCTATTTCACTCGTAGTTGGTCAAGAAAGAAAAAGCTATGTCGGCGAACCCTCGTTAGCTAGTCAGGTTTGAGGGGGGCGGCGGCCAAATAGATTTCGGGTAGGATCTCGCTTATGTTAACTAGTCGCCTCAAGTTCTTCTTTAGGTCCTCTCGGCCTGGTCATTTAGAGCTGATCACAAGCGCCTTCTTCCCAAATTGACCTACCGAAAGACGAAACGGTAGCACAATCGTATGGGATTTTCTCGCCTATCTCTTGATTCGATTGAAATCGATGATCTGGCTCTCGCCTATAGATCGACAATTCAGAGGCAACCGGTGGCACACCGAATCGCACAAAAAGTTGTAAGCACCGCTCACGCCATTGCACCGCCGACATGGTTGCATTGTCCCGAATCAAGACCATCGCTCAAGTAATTGGTGCCCTACAAAGTGCTAACTCCTCCCTTTTAATTTTTTTACCGATATAAAATATAAAGCCCTACCGCTGCCATCTCAGCTTATTAAAAAAATTGGAACAAATTTGGATTGTTTGGGGAATATAATGTCATGCACCCAAGATTTTCAAAGTGGTTGATCGCTTAAAATCAAGGCTCATTCTATTTCTATTGTACTATCTTGTCAAGTCTATAATACATGGAGTTCCAATGCATTGATTGTATTTTTGTTTGGTTCAAATGCATTGATTTTCATGGTCGCTTAATCATGAGGACGCACTTAAGAGTGCGTAACATAGAGATTGTTGGACCTCAATTGTGTTGCAAGTTACTTCTCATCATCCAGGATCACTTAAGGATTATATGAGCCCACTTGATATTCTTGAGTTTCAAGAAGTGCCCTTCTATCCTAAGAATGCTATAATTGCACACATAATTTTGTTAACCATTCCTATGAATGACAGTTGCATTTATGAAATAAGCTTTTCTAAACTCAAGTTGTTGAAATCATACTTATGCTCTACTATGACAGTAAGAAAGATCCAATGGATTGGCAACAATAGCACATGAAAATGATGTCTTCGAGAATATTAATCATGAACATTGTCATCAGCCCGCAAGCATAAAGACGGGTTCTAGCATCTAAAATAATCAGATGACTTTGTCTTGTAAAAAACACTACTTGTAAAAAAGCAGGTTGTTAGGAATACTAAAACTCAAGGCCCTCAGAGGCTGTAAGGGACTTTTTGAATGAGAAATGGGGATTGCAATCGAAACTGTATTTCACGAACATCATAGGATATAATTTTCTCCTCCAAGTTTTGGAGGAATCGGACGATGAAATCGAATGTCATGCAATGTTTTCTATAAGAGTGTGAATATAACTTCTATCCTTATCTGTTTTCTCTTTTAGCAGGTAGCACATATTTTCGAGGTAATTCATGTCTTTTTTCCTACGCAAAATTTAAACACTAATTTCAAAGAAAAGCATGGGTTTGATATTCTTGTATTGTTCGACTGGCCATGTAATTGTAATTCAACTACCAGTTAAAAATATGTGTTCCAAAGTGGCCCTGTATATTGATTACGATATATTATGGCAGATTAGAAAATATATTGTTTGCCTTGGTTTACTTCTGAC
>JAHIAL010000008.1:1077500-1095000 GCA_021605145.1 Aegilops bicornis
CTTCCCGCACTTAGAAATGTTAGTACTCAAAACGCATGCACTAATAGTGATGGTATTGAACTACGGTCACATCTATTTAGGAATGATGGTAAGATATTTACTATTTGTCCTCGCATATTTTGCATACATAATTTTTTTGCTAAACTTTCATTGCTAAGTATATTAATTAAGTACTATACAATGTTCTTCAACAGGGACTCTGGCGACAGCTTGTGCCTCGTGGGATCGAGACTAAAGGTCGATGTCAATTGTTAGCTTACGCCAAGATATCCTGTATTGCACATGAATGCATTCAGATTTCTAGAAGCGATGAATGCTTAATAGTGAAAGATTGGAGGAAAATTGTTAATGATCGCAGAGAAGTACTAGGGGCAGCAATGAGAAGCGCAGCCCACGCATTAGGGAGATGTGTTCATCGGCATGCTCCAAAGATGATCAATCGTGAGAGCTATACATGTTCTATGCTATTTTACCAGAGAGAGAGAAGCTAGCAGGAGTGATTTAGCTAGTTCTTCATGCTGCTCTTAATTAGTACTTGTCCTTTCATGTCCGTGTTCTTCGCTCAACTTAAGGATTTGCTTTTGTGGTGTTATATATGAACGCTATAATATCATGACAATCATGTTGAACTCGATCGATAATATTTTTGCTTCGTACAAGTGAATGTTTCTTCTTTAAGCTAGTAGTGCCGGTGGTGATTAGATAACTAGTTAATTATTATATCATTTAGTGAAAGAAACCGCAGATTAGTTTCAATTGATGAATCCTACCTAGCTAAGTGATCAAGTATATGCCATATCCGTGATATATTATATAGTTGATCAAGTATAATATGGATATGGCATATACCTAGCTAGCTAGCTATATATAGAGATATCCAATAATGCATCCAAATAAACTAATCCATGGTACTTTCACCCAATGATTTAACAACTCATTATAATGTAAAAACAATCACTAAATTAAATTGAAAACACAAAATTAAAGAAAATTAAAAAACTCAAACATTTAGTACCGGTTGGTGTTACCAACCCGGTACTAATGCCCTCCACGCGAACGGGCTCGCTCGCGGCTAATGCGGTCGGGCACTTTAGCGCTGGTTCAGGATTTAACCCAGTACTAAAGGCCGGGGACCTTTACTCCCCACTCTTTAGTGCCGGTTGGCAAACTTGCACTAAAGCCTGTTACGAACCGGCACTAAAGGCCGGTTCTGCACTAGTGAGGTGACTTTTAGTACCGGTTCTTTGGGAATCTTTAGTACCGTTCGCGCTACCTAACCGGCATTTTACAGATGTTAAGACTTTTAGTACCGGTTCGTGGCATGAACCGTACTAAATAGGTTGTGGCAGACGCTATTTTTAGTCCCACCTCGCCCCTAACAAGAATTTGACCACCTTAAGTATGTTACTTCAATCCATCCCAAGCATTTGGTCTTCATTGAACTCTATGTGTAGGATCTGTGGCTGCAATAGGAGTCTTCGCCGTTCTTAAATTGGTGGTAGATTCCTATTGACGATTTAGATTCTATACAAAAGATCGCTGATGATCAATGTATTTTTTATATGTATTTCTATGTAGCAAGAGCGCCGCATTTTGGCTGAAAGGCGGTACCTGGATCAATGTATTTTTTCCGTGTTCAGATGCACAATTTAAAGAAGAAGAAGAGGAGGAGGAGGAAGAGAGCAGGAGGAAGAAGAAGAAGAGGAGGAGGAGGAGGAGGAGGAGGAGGAGGAGGAGGAGGAGGAGGAGGAAGAAGAAGAAGAAGAAGAAGAAGAAGAAGAAGAAGAAGAAGGAGAAGAAGAAGAGGAGGAAGAAGAAGAGTAGGAGAAGAAGAAGAAGAAGAAGAGGGCTAAAAGGCGGTACTGATCAATGTATTTTTTTCTCATGCCTCAGATGCACAATTTAAAGAAGAAGAAGGAGGAGGAGGAGGAGGAGGAGGAGGAGGAGGAGGAAGAAGAAGAAGAATAAGAAGAAGAAGAAGAAGACGAAGAAGGAAGAAGAAGAAGAAGAAGAAGAAGAAGAAGAAGAAGAAGAAGAAGAAGAAGAAGAAGACGAAGAAGAAGAAGAAGAAGAAGAAGAAGAAGAAGAAGAAGAAGAAGAAGAAGAAGAAGAAGAAGAAGAAGAAGAAGAAGAAGAAGAAGAAGAAGAAGAAGAGGAGGAGGAGGAAGAAGAAGGAGAAGAAGAAGAGGAGGAAGAAGAAGAGTAGGAGAAGAAGAAGAAGAAGAGTAGGAGAAGGAGGAAGAAGAAGAGGAAGAGGAGGAAGAAGAAGAAGAAGAGGAGGAAGAAGAAGGAGAAGAAGAAGAAGAAGAAGAAGAAGAAGAAGAAGAAGAAGAAGAAGAAGAAGAAGAGGAAGAAGATGAATAAGAAAAACAAGTACAAGAAGAATAAGAGTAGAGGAGGAGGAGGAAGAAGAAGAAGAAGAAGAAGAAGAAGAAGAAGAAGAAGAAGAGGAAGAGGAGGAGGAAGAAGAAGAAGAAGAGGAGGAAGAAGAAGAGGAGTAGGAGGAAGAAGAAGAAGAAGAAGAAGAAGAAGAAGAAGAAGAAGAAGAAGAAGAAGAAGAAGAAGAAGAGGAAGAAGAGGAAGAAGAAGAGGAGGAAGAAGAAGAAGAAGAGGAAGAAGATGAAGAAGAAAAAGAAGAAGAGGAGGAGGAGGAGGAGGAGGAGGAAGAAGAAGAAGAAGAAGAAGAAGAAGAAGAAGAAGGAGAAGGAGAAGAAGAATAAGATTAAGAAGAAGAAGAAGAAGAAGAAGAAGAAGAAGAAGAAGAAGAAGAAGAAGAAGAAGAAGAAGAAGAAGGAGAAGAGGAGGAGGAGGAGGAAGAAGGAGAAGAAGAAGAAGAATAACAAGAAGAAGAAGAGTAGGGAGAAGGAGGAAGAAGAAGAGGAAGAGGAGGATGAAGAAGTTGAAGAAGAAGAAGAAGAAGAGGAGGAGAAGGAGGAAGAAGAAGAAGAGGAGGAAGAAGAAGAGGAGGAAGAAGAAGAAGAAGAGGAGGAAGAAGAAGAAGAAGAAGAAGAAGAAACTACTCAGAAATAAATAGAAGAAAAAATAAAGCAGAAAAGAAATAACTATATAAACAAATTACTCAAAATAAATAGAAGAAAATAAATACTATTTAGAAATAAATAGAAGAAAAAATAAAGCAGAAAAGGAATAACTATATAAACAAATTACTCAAAAATAAGTAGAAGAAAATAAATGGTATTCGTAAATAAATAGAAGAAAATAATAAAGCGTAAAAGGAATAACTATATAAAAAATTACTCAAAAATAAATAGAAGAAAATAAATACTATTCGTAAATAAATAGAAGAAAAAATAAAAGGTAAAAGGAATAACTATGTAAAAAATTACTCAAAAAATAAATAGAAGAAAATAAATAATGCGTAAAAGAAAAAATAATATAAAGCATGGAGGTAAGGTGTCATCTCCAAGTGATGCGCCTCACAGAAGACGCCTGCCACTCCCCGACTAAGGGAGATGGTCTACAGACCTCCCGCACCTCATGCCCGAAAGTGGAAGGCAACGATAACCACTTGTCTTCTCGCCGGATAGCTATGTCCGCCCGAGCAGAATTCACGCCGGGCTATTGTCCACACCGGCGAGAGGAGCCTCGTCGCCGTCACCGACTCCATTGTGGAGCTCGAGCTCATACAGGGATCCGGGGAAAGGTGGCATCGACATGTCGGCAAGCAGCTGGCTGTGTTAGAGTATGAATAGGATAGAGATATTTTCATTCAAACTGTAATCTATCTCTCTATCTCCTTTCTTCCTCTCTCTCATTATCTCCTCAGACCGAACTCTCCTCGAGATCGATCCTTCTCGATCTCTTCTTGTACTCCAAGGCATTACCAATATATATAACATGCGGCCCGAGACAAAGGGTTCAACGCTTTCAACCCAACTTACATGGTAATCAGAGCATCTTCCTCTCAGATCAAGATCGTGATATAGCTACCTTCCCGCCGCCGAGATCATGTCTTCCTCCGCAGCCCTATCTTCCACCATGGGCGCCGCTTCCACCTCCATGTCCTCCACCTTCGTGATCATCATCCAAAGCAGCAGCTCTATTCCTCCTGACCGCCACCACAGGAGAAGCTAACAAGGGGAAACTTCCTTCTATGGAAGGCCGTCAGGTTCTCGCAGATCGAGGCGCACGATGGAGCACCACCTTAATCGGAACAGCCCGAACCACCGCCACCCTCACCATCACCAAAGATGGCAAAGAAGAACAGTCGCCAACTTCATCTCGAATCCTCCTGCACGCACAACAAAGAATAACCTGGGTATCCGATGGGATCTCTGTCCCGTGAGATCCTTGCTCGTTGCCATGCTCCGCACGACGCCTCAAGTATGGAGCGCCATCAACGCCATGTTCGCCGCCTAGAGCCGAAGTCAAGCCATCAACACTGCGCCGAGCTCACGAACCTCAAGAAAGGTAATATGTCCATGGCGTAATATCTTGGCAAAATCAAAACTATTACAGATGAAGTCGCATGTCGCACCGAGTCCCCTTCCCGATCCCGAGATCGCTCTCAAGATCATGGCTGGCCTCGACCGGGTTACAATCCAACCGTGGTCCGCTATGTCTCGCTAGGGTTGAGCCGCCTCGGTTCAGGAGATGTATAGCCAGCCTTGAGCTTTGATGCTCGCCGCCTTCCTTCACGGCACCAACATCGACAGTCCTCCGCCAACTCGCGGCTGTGGGCGCGGCTGCGGGCGCGCAATTACCAGGACAAAGTAGCGGCGGCGGTCGTGGCCGCTGCAACTACCGTGGCGTAGGGCGCTGCTCGTGGTGGCAGCAACTCAGAGGCGGCGGTTTCAACAACAACATGGAGGTGGCGGCTTTAATAACAACAACAGCCGCCAAGGCTTCTCAAATCGCCGCCCTCGCCGCCAACTATGCAAGAGGTCGGGCCATGAGGTCATGGACTATTGGCACAGATATGACGTAAGACTTCGGCCCCGACGCCGCATTATGGCCGCAGCCATCCGTGAAGGAGGAGGAGGAGATGGCGCTGGTACGTGGGACTCGGGTGCAAAAGATCATGTCACCAGAGAGTTAGAACAACTTGCGCCCCGAGAGAGATACCACAACGGGCGCACAGTGATTCACACCTCGGCAAGTGGTGGAGGTATGGATATTTGTCACATTGGACAAGCTTTCATTAATTCCCTAATCACAAATTTTTACACAATCGAGATCGGCAAAGAAGGAAATCACCTTGGGCAGCCAATGGGGCACACATCCTCGGAGGGGGAAAACTCGCCTCGCAGTGCCACGGGGCTGTAACCTCAAACGGGCGCCGACCATCTCAGAGTGGCCGTGGAGCGATCTGGGTCGCCTCGGTGGTTGCCTCCATCTTCTTGGAGCTCTTCGTTCGTGGGGATCAGCCTCCGCTCGCCTCCAATATCGGCAGATCTTTGCCTCGTTCTCCTTGGTCCATCATGAAACCGATTTAATACTAGGAGTCCACCAAAGGAAAACACAATCGCAATGACAATGAAACAAAAAAGAGAGTGAGGATCGGTTACTGCTTTGCAAAAGTTCTTTTTTTTTTCTCTGAACGAAAATATACCAACATCACGGATCCGCTTACCTTCCCTTCGTTGGGAGAGAAGAACAAAGGGATGCGAAAAGTGTTGCCTTTCTTGAAGATGGTGAGGGAGAAGGGGATTCAGCCAAGAGTGAAATGATGGTTGCTTCGTCCACAAACTTAGACTGTGGGGAGGTGGGGTTTTGTGATACGACGGCTCACATCGCCACACACGACCGGGTGACTTCTCCCGTGCATACGCCTTCTAATTTGGTGGATGGCATTTGGGCCCAAGCTGCTGCATGGCCCGCATGTCGGTGAACAAAAGTAATAACGGCATTCAAGAGAGGGAGACGTTTCAATGACCTAGGAGGAGCCAAGCGTAGAGTGTCTCCACCGCACTAGTAGTAATTGTTTTTCCGGTAGTCAGAGAGTGTCTCCACCGTACTAGTAGTAATTGTTTCTCTAGGCGCCACCCACACCCAAGACACCGCCCCCCCAAAAATCCTGGTGCTCTTCTTCCTCCTCGCCCCACCCACCTCACGTCAGCTCGCTTCACTCAGACCCCAAATTCCTCACCTCACTCCTACAGAAACCCCAGCCCCTTCTACTCACTCCTACAGTAAAACCCCCCTCTCTTCTTCTTCGCCGCACTACAACTAGGCTTGTCATTCATTACTCGCTCAACCGTGAGCGCGACGCCGACGCCTCGAGGAAAATGGAGTCGGCTGAACCCGGGCGCCAAGAAGATGAGGTTTCGCCAATGCGACGCCTGTTGTAGATCCCGCACCCGGCAAAGACGGGAGAAGCGGGCGACCCCGCCCCCACCGGATCCTGTGAACTCAGAGAATCTCGGTGGACCGTGATCAGCGATCTTCCGGACGCCATCCTTGGGGAGATCATCTGCTTCTCCCCACCAAGGATTGCTGCCGCACTCAAGTCCTTCTCAATTCGTGGCGCCTCTATGGCGCCATGCGTTCTTAATCTCGATCGTCACGCCTATCTCTTAAATGATTTTGAAATCCTCGAGCCATCATCTCCTCCCACCAGTGGCTCCATTCAAAGCCTCTCGTGATCTCGACATGCTACCCGAAAGCAAGCATACCATGCCCTCGCACGATGGACGCCGCTGAAATCCCCAATTCACGTAACTACAGCCGCTTGAGTTCTACTATTCTCGAAATCACATACCACATATCGAACGCCATGAACTTGTGCCCTCAAGACCGATGTCCATCTCGCGTTTTCCTCCTCTCCACACCGCCACCTTTGCACTCAGGCTACCTACCGCATAATCCTGTACTAAACCTTCGACTCTTATTTCTCAAGAAACTTTCACTTGTGCGAAGTTCAGATATCGGAGGCCTCATTGCACAAAGATCATCCACTCCAGCTTGCCCTCGCTTGGAGTGCTTGGTGCTTGTTTCACAGCTTAGAATCGGTTGTCTCCAAATAAAGTCGCCTAACCTTGTAAGAATTGGAATTTCTTTCGACTAAGGCAGCTTATCATCCAAGATGCCCCTTCACTTCAAAGGTTGATCCTTGATTCTAGTTATTCACCTTTGCAAATAACCGCCCTCTCTCAGCTTCTAAACCGGAGACCTTGGGTGTAATACATGATCTCTGTGCTCATTTCAATATGGTGTTTGGCTCCACAGTTCTTCGTGTACTTTATATTATCATCTACACTTGTAAACCATAAGCTGCATTTTAAATTTCCGCCAAGATAATTTATATATATCATCTTGGAGTACACATTTTGTACTAATATTATGTTCTATGCTCAATGAAGAGTTTCTCCATGGATGGCCTATCAATGGTGCTGGATTATGTCAAGATCTTATATATCCGCATGAATAGTTTTGATCTCAACAAGATTATTGGCTTGCTGTAATGCTTTCCATGTCCGGAGAAGTTGTATGTAAAGGTGATAATTTCACGCATTATTGGAAGCCCGCATATAGTGTACTAGAATTAACTGCTCAGCTGTTGCTCTTTCGACACTCTTCTTTTAGACCTTAACTGCTTTTCAATCTTCATGTCTATTTAGGCAACAGGACGGGTAAGAAAGTTATAACCAATCGGTGGATTCGTAAGCATCGGGATTTTCTCACTTCTCATGAGATTCGATGAAGACAATAACGCTTAGAACGATATGTAGCCAACCGTGCAAACACAAGATTTGTCACATTCTTCCTCGCTGAATGCGAGGTTACTATTGTCCATCGTGCTTAAGTTTATCAAAGAAGATGGTTTTGACGGATGGGTATGTCAAGAGCAAAAAGGAGTTTCGTGGGCAAAAGAGTCACTGAATGTGTCGGGCTTTATTTACAACATATTGTGGTCATAATCCAAAGAAATTTTACGACCCAGATGTTCATTCTATGGACCTGACCGATCCATTTGACTGCGGATCGCCAGAACAAAGTGTTGGAGTTAGATATTGTCGCTTCTTTTCAATCTGGGTTTTTTGTAAAACTGATGAACAATCAACCTCGTGCTTTTGTACAGCTTTGTAAGCTGGAGTTAGATGTTCTCGCCTTTTCAACTCGGCCAGGATCGCCATATTTTCTTTGAAACAAGGCAAATGGCTTGCCATTCGCTTAATTTAGAGTGAAATATTGTAACAAATCACAACCAAGGGAAATAACATCACCACGCCTACCGCTTGAGCTCAATCGCGGCATTACGTAAGCCAAGTGATTAGCCCCACCAAAGACCCACAAACTTATTTCGAACTAGCACATCAAATCGGGTCAGAATTTTATAGGAAAGGCTGCATGACCGTGATGTATTTGGATTCCGACATTTGGGACCCATGAGGAAATAGCCTATCCAAGGTGGTGTCAACTTACTAGCCACCAACAAACGATTTTTAGCATACCAGCCGTTGGATTGAGATCCAACATCCGTCAGGTATCTTCTATCTCTTGTCTTCTTTCTTCCTCCAAATTACCAAACCAAACCAATTCTGCCGGGCCTCCGCTTCTTTCTCCCCGCCTCCCATGGCTGGTTGCGCCCGCCAGACTACCGTATGTACCTCCAACGCTGGGCCAGTCCCTCCTCTATTCCCCACATCGCCACGTTATTCACCGGGCGACGCTGCCAGCCCCAACACACGCACTCTGCGTTCAACCGCCAACCTCGCATCTCCGCCGCGATCGGACCGCGATCTTCAACGGGCTCTCGCTCGTTTCCGTCTGAGGCCTTGCTGCCGTTCCCTCCGCTTTGGCGGCCTTGGTTCGCTTTCGCCGCGCGCTGTGTGCCGCCTTCTTTGCGTTGTCAACGCCGCTAACAACCGAGAGGAACAAGGAGATGACTGTGACGTGGAGAGGATGACAAGAGGGGACCCACTCAAAGCTGTCATGGCGACATAAGCAAGTGCCTCTATAGTACAAGCTTCAAAATTATGGTTCCTCCTAATGGTTGGACATCTCGGCTCACGCCATTGTCAACGAGTCAATAAACGAGAGAATTACACTCACGAGCGGTCGACACTGTGGACCCAAAGAAGTCGCCAGTAGTTTTTTAGGAACAAGCAGCTGTTATTTATACTAGTTTTAGCGACGGATCAGGTAACAACGGGTCAGTATGGGGTCAGGTCTGCCTAGCCGTGGTTTTATTTATGTTTACCACATCATGAGCCCAGTTGTGTTTTTTTCTTGCTGAAAATGGCTAGCCCAGCTCTATTTTTTTAAAAGAAATACCCAAACAAGGCTTACTTTGTTTTATCGGTTCTCGGCCGGGCTGCAAATCTTTTAAGACGATGAGAGTTTCATTTGGTTTGCCCATAAATGGCCTGTACTTTTTTAAAACACATCAAACCGGGAATTAGTTTCAATTTTTTTTCATTACAAGATCTTAAATTCCATTGATTTTTATGCGTGGAAAATTATTTGGATTTTATATTTATATAAATTATTTTTCAAAATAGTTTGAATGTGAATCGATATTTCGATTAAAAACAGTCGACCGCACCAAAATATGCAAAATTTCGTGATACTTTTAACCATGGCCACAATATGGGGTGTAATGCTAACAAAAAGAAGATGGGCTCCAAAAAACCCTTAAGAATTAGCAGTAAATGGGATGTACATTATTAGAAATAATGGCAGATGGATCAGATGTCGCTTTTCACAGATTTGAGGCTGACTTGTGCGCCTACTACAAAGTTGACGCCAGACAAGCTTATAAAAAAGGTTGACGCCAGCATCGCAACGCCTCACAACTTAGTCAACACACGAGAGTAGTGATCAAGTTGGATGTCCATCCAACGGCTGCCGTGGCTTCTTCAATCTCGCTCTTCATGCTCCAAATGGCCAAACAAGCGCCGCCAAGTGGGACTGCTCGCCTCCTCCCGCTGGGCCGGGTTATGCCGCACAGCCTCACGGCCCTCCCACCGATGTGGGTCATTTCAGAATGGTACTTTTAAATACTTGAGGGATGTAGTATGGGAAAAGATTAAGGGGTGGATGGAGAAGTCATTGCCTTATGCAGGAAAGAGGTACTTATCAAGGCAGCTTGCTCAAGCCATTCCATTATATGCTATCTCGTGTTTTAGATTGCCTAGAGGTATTTGTGAAAGTATTACTCGATGATACGCAATTTGGTGGGGCCGTAGAGAGGGAAAGAGGAAACCTTGCTGGATTTTATGGGACATATGCACCAAGCCAAAACACTTGGGAGGGCTGGTTTTCAAATATAGAGATTTCAACTTGTCACTTCTTGCAAGACAAGCATGGCGTGATAACTCGTGATCCCGTGTCTCTAAGTGCAAGAATATTACAGTGCAAATATTATCCATCGTCATCCTTCATGGAGGCCGAGTTGGGAAATAGTCCATCCCAAATTTGAGGGCCATTATTGATGGAAGGGAAGCTCTCGCACAAGGTGTGATCAGAGAATTGGGACAGGGAAGGAACCAAAGTGTGGGATCACAACTGGATACCCTGCTCGGGGATGATGAGGCCAATTGTATCACAGGCATGAAAAAACCAAAGATGGGGTCTCTTGAACTCGATTAACAGCTCATCGCTAGCCGCATGAGGAGAAGGTGCGGTCTCAGATTCCTATCTGTTGATGCTGAAGCTATTCTCAGAATCCCACTGATTTTTGGGCGTGGGGAGAAGATGACAGAGGGATTTTTTCATTTAAATCGGTTTATAGATTTCTAGCAGACCTGAAGTTAAAGAATGAAGCTTTGTTGCAGCCTGTTAGCGGCAAATGTAACACTAATGATGATGAAAGGGCTCGGACCTCACTCGAACATGAAAATTCCATCAAAGATAAAAGTGTTTTTGTGGAGACCGTGCCATGAAACTATACCAACAAATGATTACCGATCATCAAATATGTCCACCACGAGGGTGTGTGCTTTGATAGATTGTGTGATGGCAAGGAGTGTCCGGGTCTCTATGCTCGTAAGAAACAAAGTGGAGGTTATGGTGGACAACTTGTCTATGAATGAAAGGAATTGGCTATTTACCATCCATGATGCATTACAACATGCAGATTTTACTGGGTGGTGGTGACTTTGGGCGATTTTGAGAGCAAGGAGAAGAGCTATACACGAAGATATTTTCGAAAAGTCCCTTCGCAACCAATTCCTTTGTCAAATCTTATATCAATGAGCTCCAAATTTCATGGAGGAAATTACACCCAAGACAATGTATAGGCTTTGGTGCCCCTGCTCGCTACTTGGCTACACGAGCCTCCGAGGGTTTTGCAAAACTTAACACCGATATTTCAAAGGAAGGTGACGGATCTTGTGGTGCAAAGCAAGAAGTGGTGGTATGCCGTGACCAGTGGTAAGGTGTTCTTGGGAGCTTCACTATTAAGTTCAAATTTATAAATGCAGCAACTACATCAAGGCTCTAGCAATCCGAGAAGGGCAATCTTTGGCAGAGGATCTATACGCCAACCAAATTCACATTGCCTCGGACCGCAAGAAGGTGGTGCAAGACATTGAGAAAAAGATCGGCTGCACGGTAATGAGCTATAGTACAAGAAATAATAGAACGGTGTAGCCTTTTTCAATATTTATGTAGCATAGTTCATGAGGGTAGGAGCTCAATTTCGAGGCTCACAATCTCGCTTAAGCATCGCTTTTAACTCTTGGCTTGGGCCGCCATGTTTGGTTAGGCCAGCCGGGGGAGCTGCATTTCATACCTGTAAACTTTCATGTGAATGAATAAACGCTTGGCGAGATTTTCTCAAAAAAAAGTTTTTCTTAAATCGTTTTTTACTATTTTTTCTTTTCGTTTTTCTTCAAAATAATTCGTAATTTAGAAAATTGAATTTTGTAAAAAAGTGTTCGTGGATTTCAAAATAATAATGAACTTTTTTGAATTTTCATGAAAATTTATTTATTTTGACAAACAATTTATATGAGCATTTTTCAATAGTGATGAACATTTTTTTATCCTTGATGAACAAAATTTGAATACGGTGAACATTTTATAAACTTGATGACCAAAATTTCTGTTTAAGAATATTTTTTTGGAAAACGGATGAAGATATTTTGATTTCATTGAACAAATTTTGAAATCGGCCAACAAATTTTGAGTTTGGTGAACAATTTTTGAAACCGATGAACATATTTCGAATTTGATGAACATTTTTTGCATTAGATGAACAAATTTTGAATTTTGACGAACACTTTTTCAATCTGATGAACAAAAAACAAATTTTATGAACATTTTTACACATTGATGAACATTTTTTGAATTTGATACAAAAAATGTTCACAAATTTTGTAAGAACAGAAAAAAAGAAAACTTACAAATTTTAAATTTGATGAACAAATTTTGAAATCAACGAACAAATTTCAAATTTGGGAAACAATTTTTGGAATTGATGAACAATTTTTTAATTTGGTGAACATTTTTTCAATTCGATGAACAAATTCGGTATTTTCATGAACATTTTCTCAATCCGATGAAAAGAAAGGAATTTTATGAACAATTTTACAATCACTGAGCATTTTTACACATTGCGAACATTTTTTGAATTTGATACAAAAATATGTTCACGAATGTGGAAAGAAAAGAAAAAAAAAGGAAAGTGAAAAAGGGAAACAGAAAAGAAAAAAAAGAGAAAGAAAAAGAAAAATGAGAGCTGAAGAAAAAACGAAAACAAAAATAAATGGGATAAGGGCCGGCCCGTAAGAGCGGTCAGCTAGTGCGACTTCTTCCATCGTTTTTTCATCTTGTCTTCTTCTTTCCTTTCTTTTTTTCTTTTTCTGTTTCGTGAACTTTCTCGAGTTCATGAACATTTTTGTCAACCTTTCTTTGAATTCGTGAACTTTTTAAAAAATTGATGAACTCTTTTCAAGATTTGATGAACTTTTTCAAATTGATGAATTTTTTGTGAACCTTTCTTTAATTTTTTACTTTTTTCACAATCGATGAACTTTTGCAAACCGATGAACTATTTTTCAGAATAGATGTACTTTTTCTGAAGTCAATAGACTTTTGTCAAATTCAATAAACTTTTTTCAAATTCGGTGAACTTTTTACAATTCGATGAAATTTTCTTTACATTTGATGAACATTTTCAAGTTCAATGAACTTTTTTCAAATTTGATGAACTCTTTCCAAAATTAATGATCTTTTTTCAATTTGTGAACTTTTTTATATAGGGATGAACTTTAACAAAATGAATGAACTTTTTTAATTCGTGATTTTTCTTTATTTTTTTTGTTATTTTCGAAAATTACATTTAAAAAAAATCTATACAACATATATAATATATGTTATGTGCAGTATTTAAAGGGTTGAATAGTAAAGATTCCTGATTGTAGTCATCAAGTTGTGTCCGGTCTACTGGTTGCCAAGGCGGGTGTCACTCTACTGGTGCCGGGTTAGATTCCTCGCGTGCATAATTTTTCTTCGCATTTGTTTTCCAGCCTGTCGGTGGGCCGGCCCGGTAGGGCGTGCGCGCCGGTTTAGCTCGGCGGCGCTTAAAGCACCAGTTAGGAGCTCCCCGCCATAAGCTACATATAGGTTTTGTAACATCGCGTCAAGAATGTACCGGCGGGCCGGTCCTGTAATGCCACTTCCAGTCCAACTTTTTGGTATTTTCCTTTTTAAGGTTGCTTCATTCTTTTGTTTTACTTTTTCTAAAAAAAGTTGAAAATATTTAATATACATGTTTTCAAAAACATGCATTACTTCAAAAAAAAAATATGATCGAGAAACAGACTTTTTTTCAAGCCAATGTAATTGTTTTAGATAGCAAAAGTTAAAAGAAACGTTGATAGCTTTCAAAACTTATGCTTCCTACATTTAAAAAAATGCTCATATGTATCAAAAATGTACATGGGATGTTTATACAGTGTACAAAATGTCCGCGGTAATTCCAAAAATGAAATAAAAATTCTTCAGATGTATAAGAAAAATGTACGATTTGATCAGAATAAAGTAGATTTGAAACATATATACAATATATATAAAACGTTTTACATGTATACCAAGAATGTACAATGTGTATGAAAACAATAGACATAAAAAAACATATATTTAAAAAAGTTTTAATCATATTTAACAATGTTATATCTGTATGGAAAATTTTAAGCGTGGTATAAAATGTTTCAGATGTATAAGAAAAATATAATGTATGTGTACCAAGAAAAATAGACATCAGAACATATATTTGAAACAATATTCTTGTATATGAAAATTATAAACCTGTATAAAAGAAAGTTTTAGATATAATCCAAAAATGTACAATGTGTACAAATCAATAGGCATCTAACATAAATTTTGCAAACAAGTTGATCATTTATTCAAAAAACAATTAACATATATTAGTTTTTTTATGTATATGATAAATGTGGACATGTAAGAAAAAACAAAGAATATCAGTAAAATTTAGTGCGAAAGAATGGAAATCGGTGAAAACTGAGAAAGAAAGAAAGTACGATGAAACAGGCGAAAACAAAGAAAATGAAATATAAATAAGGAAAAAATGAAAGACCGAAGAAAACCCAATAATAAAACATAGAAAGAAACAAAACAAAATCAGAGAAAAAAAGATAAAAAACAATTAAAAACGAGAATGAAATGTAGAAAATCAGTGAAAAACAAATACAAAACAAAGAAACCAGTGAAGAAAGAAAAATCATAACTAGGAAGGAATGGAAACGGAATAAGGTTGTACTGCGAATGAGCGCTTGAATGGGCCGCCCAGTATTGTTCAGCCACACGACATACACGAATAAGGTTTAAGCAAGACATATGCTACTCCCGACGTAAGCAAGATATAGCACACACGTATAAGAGACCTCCTCTTTGGCGCCTTTAGGGTCGGGAAGCTCACCTAGCTGTCTGGGCTGGCCAAACAAAGGAAGAAAGATCGCTCTGGTCGGATGGGTCGCATAGTAGATCAATCGGTTAATGGTTGACCAGTCAACCGTTCACTGGATAGCCATTGACCGTTTGTGTTTCTTTAAACGGAGCGAAATTTTGTAAAAAAAACTTGGATTTTAAAAAAGTTCATAGACTTGAAAAATGGAAAAAGTCCAAAATATCATAAAAACTCATCAATTTGAAAAAAGTTCATCATTTTTGTAACAGAGTTCATGAATTTTAAAAAAGTTCATCGATTTTGAAAAGAAAGTCCAAAAATTTTAAAACAAAACTCGCCGATTTTTGAAAGAAAAGTTGATCGCGGGCATTTTGAAAAGAAATGTTCAAAAAATTGAAAACAAAACTCCCGACATTGAAAAAATCATGCATTCTCAAAAAGAATTAACTTCGAAAAAATTTCACCCATTTTGAAAAAAAATCATGGATTTGAGAAAAAGTTCACGAATTTATGAAAAGAAAACAAAATAAAAAGGTAAAAATTAATAAGGAAAGACCAAATTAAACCGTTTGGAAAACCGTAAAAGAAAAACCCTATCGAACCTTCTTGAAGCTTCCACAAACAGATCGGAAGGTTCTAGAAGCTTACGTAACGGGTTATCTTTTCACGAGAAAATAAACAGCTGCGTTGTTGGTCTATTTCACCGTGATGTGGTCAAGAAAAGAAAAGCTATGTCGGCTAACCCCGTTAGCTAGTCGTGGTCGGAGGGGGTAAGCGGCCGTCAAATAGATTTGGTAGGATCCGCCATGTTAATCTAGTTGCCCCAAGTTCTTCTTTAGGTCCTCTCGGCCCGGTCATTTAGAGCTGATCACAAGCAGTCTTCTTCCCAAATTGGCCTACCGAAAAGACTAAACGGTAGCACAATCGTATGGGATTTTTCTCATTATCTCTTGATTCGATTGAAATCGATGATCCTGTCTCGCCTATAGATCGACAATCAGAGAGGCAACCGTGGCACACCGGAACCGCACAAAAGTTGTAAGCACCGGCTCACGCCATTGCACCGGCCGACATGGTTGCATTGTCCCGAATCAAGACCATCGCTCAAGTAATTGGTGCCCCATGTGCTACAACTCCTCCCTTTAATTTTTTACTGATATAAAATATAAAAGCCTCATCACCGCTATCTCAGCTTATTAAAAAAATTGGAACAAATTTGGATTGTTTAGAATATAATGTCATGCACCCAAGATTTTCAAGTGGTTGATCGTTTAAAATCAAGGCTCATTCTATTTCTATTGTACTATCTTGTCAAGTCTATAATACATGGAGTTCCAATGCATTGATTGTATTTTTGTTTGGTTCAAATGCATTGATTTTCATGGCCGCTAATCATGAGGACGCACTTAAGAGTGCGTAATATAGAGATTGTTGGACCTCAATTGTGTTGCAAGTTACTTCTCATCATCCAGGGATCACTTAAGGATTATATGAGCCCACTTGATATTCTTGAGTTTCTGAAGAAGTGCCCCTTCTATCCTAAGAATGCTATAATTGCACACATAATTTTGTTAACCATTCCTATGAATGACAGTTGCATTTGCGGAAATAAGCTTTTCTAAACTCAAGTTGTTGAAATCATACTTGCGTTCTACTATGACAGAAGAAAGATACAATGGATTGGCAACAATAGCACATGAAAATGATGTCTTCGAGAATATTAATCATGAACACTAGTCATCAGCCCGTGCTACAGCACGGTCTAGCATCTAAAATAATCAGATGACTTTGTCTTGTAAAAACACTACTTGTAAAAAGCAGGTTGTTAGAATACTAAAACTCAAGGCCCTCAGAGGCTGTAAGGGACTTTTGAATGAGAAATGGGGATTGCAATCGGAAACTGTATTTCACGAACATCATAGGATATAATTTTCTCCTCCAAGTTTTGAGGAATCGGACGATGAAATCGAATGTCATGCAATGTTTTCTATAAGAGTGTGAATATAACTTCTATCCTTATCTGTTTTCTCTTTTAGCAGGTAGCACATATTTTCGAGGTAATTCATGTCTTTTTCCTACGCAAAATTTAAACACTAATTTCAAAGAAAAGCATGGGTTTGATATTCTTGTATTGTTCGACTGGCCATGTAATTGTAATTCAACTACCAGTTAAAAATATGTGTTCCAAAGTGGCCCTGTATATTGATTACGATATATTATGGCAGATTAGAAAATATATTGTTTGCCTTGGTTTACTTCTGACACTTCAGTTATTTTTTTATTAGACTTTTCATGTATTTATTGTTATTAGATTGACCTACAATATTTTTGGTGACTGTTTGACTAAAATATGCATTATCCTAATTTTAGTGACCTAATTAAATATAAACTATATTTAACAATCTAAATGAAGTATCTTTTTTGTGTGTTCTAAGTGACATCTTTTATATTTTATTTTGGTTCCTAGTTACACCAAACACAACTTGTGGATATTACATATGGCTGTGTTTTTATATCACATGCAGATTTTTTAGAATAATCACGTAAGGCTGTTGGAAGGTAAAGGCTTAACAGCTTATAGAATGTTCAGATCACGTGGGGCTGTTGGAAGGGTGTCTCGGATTTACATATGGAAATAGTTAGGACTCTTTTTCTGTCACATAA
>JAHIAL010000008.1:1100000-1120000 GCA_021605145.1 Aegilops bicornis
TAGTTTATTTTTTAGTATATGCTTATTTTGAACTAGTTGAATTCAATATAACTAGTTTATTTTTAGTAAATGCTTATGTTGAAACTAGTTGAATTAATAATATACATATATATATATATAACTAATTTCATTTTTAGTAAATGGCTTTAGTTGAAACTTAGTTGAATTAATATATAGAACTAATTATTTTTAGTATATGCCAGTTTTGAACCTAGCTTGAATTAATATAACTAGTTTATTTTTAGTAAAATGCGTTTAGTTGAACTAGTTGAATTAATATATATATAAATATATATATATATAGTATATATATATATATATATACAGAACTAGCTTATTTTTAGTAAATGCTTTTAAACTAATTGAATTAATATAACTAGTTTATTTTTTAATAAATGCTTAGTTGAATTAATGGAAGTAGTTGAATTAATTGAATTAGTAAGTGATTAATGTTTCTACTTAATGCACATGAACATATATGCTAGTGGAATAAGTCGTCTCCGATTTGACGGAGAAAAATTTCTGTATTATGTGTGAATACCGTGAAGACCAGGCGCGCCAAAGTACATGTAAATTTCCTTTGTTGATGGTAGGTGATTCAAGATCAAGTCGGGATTTGAGACTTTTTCAATTCAATACAAAGAAGCTTCACAAACGATAAAGTCTCTGGTTTCGTGAATTAAGCCATGACTTATATATGCTTCTATCGGCTCGGGACTTGGTAATTTTTAATTTTCAGTATTCTACTAGCTTATCCCGTGCCATGCAAGAATTAAATTTTTGTTCTTGATAAGATAGGTTTCAAAGATATGGAAAACTATGGAGTGTAAAGAGAGTCTGCTCAAACTCGAAAACTGGAGCATGATGGTTATACTTTCAACGCCAAAGTATACAATACAATAATAATATCAATGCATATTATATATTTTGAATGCAAAAAACTTGGCAAGCACTATGGGCAAGGTTTATGCATTTGAGCCCTGGGTATGGTTATCAATTTTGATATTCGGCCCTAAGATGATATTGAAGGTACTAGGGAGACATATAATGGCGGGTCGGATGTGAGTATGCTCTCGGGCACTTCTACCATTAGAGTGTGAGTTCTTCTCAAATCTATAGTTTTGTCTTTGATATTGCTTATCTCAAAAAATAACAATCACAAATCAATTTCTATTGATAGCTTATCTCCTTATTCGAACCGTAACATGTAAACCGACGCGCTGGTAGGTATGGTGACCCACTAACATCGTCTTGAAAGTTTAACTAAAACTCGCGTAGAGATAAGTCATTATGTTTCATGGCTTGAGGATCTTCACACCGCCAAAGACAAATTATCTTCCCGCAAGACTTAGAAAAAATGTTAGGTACTCAAAACGTATGACCAATAGTGCGATGTAGTGATTGAATCTACTGGGTCACATCTATTTAGGAAATGATGGTAAAGATATTTACTATTTGTCCGCTCAAAGGTATATTATTTTGCAGTACATAATTTTTTCATGCAAACTTTCATTGCTAAGTATACACTAAGTACTATATGTGAAGCAATGTTCTTTTTCAACAGGGACTCCCGGCGACGCTTGTCAGCCTCTCAGGGATCGTGACCAGGTTAAGGTCGATGTCAACTGTTAGCCACGCCAAAGATATCCCTTCGTGAGATTGCACATGAATGCATTCAGGATTTCTAGCTTAAGCCTTATGAATGCTTTACGGTGGAAAGATTGGAGTGAAAAATTGTTAACGATCGCAGAGAGAAGTACTAGGGGGGCAAGCACAGAGAAGCGCAGCCCATGGCTGTGCATTAGAGATGTGTTCATCGGCATGTCTCCCCAAAGATGATCGTGGAGAGCTATACATGTTCTATGCTATGGCGTTTACCAGAGAGAGAGCAGCAAGGTGGAGTGATTTAGCTTAGTTCTCTGCGTCATTTTAATTAGTGTACTTGTCCTTTCATGTCCGTGGTTCGCCTCAACTTAAGTGATTTTTCGCTTTTCGTGGTGTTATATATATGAACGCTTTGCTAGTAACAGTCATGGACAAAATCATGTTGAACTCCGATCGATAAATATTTCTTTTTTTTGCTTCGCACAAGTAGAATGTTTCTTCTTTAAGCTTAGTAGTGTGCCGTGGTGATTAGATAACTAGTTAATTATTATATTTCATTTAGTGAAAGAAACCGGTAGATTAAGCCAATGGATGAACTTCTACCTAGTTGAGTGGATCAAGTATATGCGCATATCCGTGATATATTTATATAGTTGATCAAGTATAATATGGATATGGCATATACCTAGCTGAAGAATAGCTATATACAGAGACATCCTGGTCAACAATGCATCCAAAATGGAACTAATCCATGGTACTTTCACTCAATGGTTATTTAACAACTCATTATAAATGTAAAAAACAATCAATACTAAATTAAATTTGAAACACAAAATTAAAGAAAATTAAAAAAACCTTAACATTTTCTAGTACCTGCTGGTTGGTTACCAACCGCACTACATGCCCTCCCACGCAAACGGCCTCGGTTTCAGGCTAATGCGGCCGTCGGGCATCTTTAGCGCCGGGTTATAACATTTTAACCGGCAGATTAAAGGTCCGGGACTCCAGCTTTACTCCTCCACTCTTAGTGCCGGGTTGGCAACTGCACCAGACCATTTGAAACTTGAAACATAACCGGCACTCAAAGCGCCGGTTCACGCAGTAAAGAGGTGGACTTTTAGTAACGGCTTTTGGGAATTTTAGTACTGCATCGTTCGCAGCTACTTAACTGCATTACGATAAAAGAAGATTTTAGTACCGGTTAAGTCAGGGCATGAACTTACATTTAAATAGGTTAAAGTGGCAGATCGCTATTTTTAGTCCCACCTCGCCTCCCCTAACAAGAATTTGACCTTCACCTTGGTATGTGTTACTTCTCAATCCATCCCAAGCATTTGGTCTTCATGGCTGAACCCCATGTGTAGGGATCCGTGGCTGCAAAATAGGAGTCTCTCACGCCTGCCTAACAGGTAGATTCCTCATTTGACGATTTAGATTCTATACAAAAAGATCAAGTTGGATGATCAATGCATTTTTTATATATGTAACTTCAAGTAGCAAGTAGCTGCTGCTTTGCACCGGAAAAGGGTACCGATCAATGGCTTTTTCTCTGTGTTCGTATGCACAATTTAAAGAAGAAGAAGAGGAGGAGGAGGAAGAGAGCAGGAGGAAGAAGAAGAAGAGGGAGGAGGAGGAGGAGAGAGGAGGAGGAGGAGAGAGGAGGAGGAGGAGGGAGGGAGGAGTGAGGAAGCAAAGCCACAGCTAACAGAAGAAGAAGAAGAAGGAAGAAGAAGGAGAAGAAGAGGAGGGAAGAAGAAGAGGTAGGAGAAGAAGGAAGGAAGAAGAAGAAGAGGGCTAAAGGCGCACCGTAATGACCAATGGTATTTTTCATGCTACCACGGATGCACAATTTAAAGAAGGTGAAGAAGAAGGAGGAGGAGGAGGAGGAGGAGGAGGAGGAAGGAGGAAGAAGAAGAAGAAGAAGAAGAAGAAGAAGGTAAGAAGAAGAAGAAGTAAGAAGAAGAAGAAGAAGAAGAAGAAGAAGAAGAAGAAGAAGAAGACGAAGAAGACGAAGTTAGTAAAGAAGAAGAAGAAGAAGAACAAGACTTGGCTAAAGGAAGAAGAAGAAGAAGGCAAGAAGAAGAAGAAGAAGAAGAAGAAGAAGAAAGAAGAAGAAGAAGAAGAAGAAGAAGAAGAAGAAGAAGAAGAGATAGAGGAGGAAGAAGAAGGAAGAGTAGAAGGAGGAGGGAAGAAGAAGAAGAGTAGGGAGAAGAAGAAGAAGAAGAGCAGGGAGGAAGCTGGAGGAAGTAGAAGAGGAAGAGGAGGAAGAAGAAGAATAAGAGGAGGAAGAAGAAGGAGAAGAAGAAGAAGAAGAAGAAGAAGAAGAAGAAGAAGAAGAAGAAGAAGAAGAAGAAGAAGAAGAAGAAGAAGAAGAAGAGGAAGGAGAAGGAGAAGGAGAAGGAGGAGGAGAAGGAGGAGGAGAAGCAGAAGAAGGAGAAGCAGAAGAAGAGGAAGAGGAAGAAGAAGGAGAAGAAGAGGAAGAGGAAGAGGAGGAGGAAGAATAGAAGAAGAAGAGGAGGAAGAAGAAGAGGAGAAGGAGGAGGAAGAAGAAGAAGAAGCAGAAGAAGAAGAAGAAGAAGAAGAAGAAGAAGAAGAAGAAGAGGAAGAAGAGAAGAAGAAGAGGGGAAGAAGAAGAAGAAGAAGAAGAAGAAGAAGAGGAAGATGAAGAAGAGGAAAAAAAGAAGAAGAGGAGGAGGAGGAGGAGGAGGAGGAGGAGGAGGAGGAGGAGGAAGAAGAAGAAGAAGTAAAGAAGAAGAAGAAGAAGAAGAAGAAGGAGAAGGAGAAGAAGAATAAGAGGAAGAAGAAGAAGAAGAAGAAGAAGAAGAAGAAGAAGAAGAAGAAGAAGAAGAAGAAGAAGAAGAAGGAGAAGAGGAGGAGGAGGAAGAAGAAGGAGAAGAAGAAGAAGAACAAATAAGGAAGAAGAAGAGTAGGAGAAGGAGTGGAAGAAGAAGACGAGGAGGAGGAAGAAGAAGGAGAAGAAGAAGAAGAAGAGGAGGAAGAAGGAGGGAAGAAGAAGAAGAGGAGAATATAAGAAGAAGAAGAGGAGGAAGAAGAAGAAGAAGAAGAGGAAGAAGAAGAAGAAGAAGAAGAAGAAGAAGAACAAATTACCTCTTAAATAAATAGAAGAAAAAACAAAGCAGTAAAAGAAATAAATTTATATAAACAAATTACTCAAAAAATAAATAGAAGAAAATAAATACTATTTAGAAATAAATAGAAGAAAAAAATAAAGCTAAAAGGAAATAACTATATAAACAAATTACTCCAAAAATAAGTAGGAAGAAAAAATAAAATGGTATTCGTAAATAAATAGAAGAAAATAATAAAGCAGTAAAATAGGAATTACTATATAAAAAATTACTCAAAAAATAAATAGAAGAAAATAAATACTATCCGTGAAATAAATAGGAAGAAAAATAAAGCGTGCCAGAAGGAATAATCTATGTAAAAAAATTACTCAAAATAAATAGAAGAAAATAGAATAATGCAAGAAAAGAAAAAATAATATAAAGCATGGGAGTGTAAGCAGGTCATCTCCAAGTGATGCGCCTGCTCACAGAAGACGCCCCATGTCACTCCCTGCCGACTAAGGGAGGATGGTCTACAGACCTCCCGCACCTCATGCCCGAAAGTGGAAGGCAACGAGCAACTACTTGTCTTCTCATGATAGCTATGTCCTACCGATAGAATTCACGTCGCCATTGTCCACACCGCCGGCCAGAGGAGCCTCACGTCCGGGCCACCGACTCCATTGTGGGAGCCTTCGAGCTCATACAGGTGATCCCCGTGGGAAAGGTGGCATCGACATGCTCGGCAATGCAAGTGTTCGGGTCGTTAGAAGGATGATGAATAGGATGAGATATTTTCATTCAAAACCGTAATTCATTCCTCTCATCTCCTTTTCTTCCTCTCTCTCTCTCTATTATCTCCCGCATGTAACTCTCCCTCGAGATCGATCAATCTTCGGGATTCTCTTCTTGTAACCCAAGGCATTACCAATATATATAACATATGCCCCGTAGACAAAGGGTTCACAACGCTTTTCAACCCAACTTACATGGTAATCTGAGCATCTTCCTCTCAGATCGAAGATCGATAGGCTAGCTACCTTCCCGCTGCACAGACTATCAATGTCTTCTCCGCAGGCCCTCATCTTCCACCATGGGCGCGCTTTCCACTCTCCATGTCTCCTCCACCTTCGACATCTATCATCCAAAGCAGCAAATGGTCTATTCCTCTCCTGACCGCCACCACAGGAGAAGCAATAAGGAAACTTCCTCTATGGAAGGCCGCTGCGTTCTTACAATGTAGAGAGGCGCGATGTGATGGAGCACCACCTTAACGGGAACAGCCCGAACCACCGCCACACTCCTCACCATCACCAAAGATGGCAAAGAAGAACAGGTCGCCAACTTCGGGCCAATCAACTCTCTGCACGCATACAACAAGAATAACCTGTAGGTATCTGGCGGGGATCTCTCGCCCGTCTGCAGATCCTTGCTTCGCTGTTGCTATGCTCCAGACGCCAGCCTGGCGTATGGAGCGCCATAAACAATCACCATGTTCGCCGCCTTACTAGAGCCAAGGTTAAGCCGCTTATCAACACCGTCATGGCCGAGCTCACGTAACCTCAAGAAAAGGTAAACATGTCCATGGCGTAATATCTTGGCAAAATCAAAACTATTACAGATGAAGTCGCGATGCTGCACTGGAGTCCTCTTCCCCGATCCCGAGATCGCCTCTCCAAGATCATGGCTGGCCTCATCCGGGTTATAATCCAGAACCGGTGGTCCGCTTGCGTTCCGCTAGGGTTGAGCCAGCCTTCCTGTTACCAGATGTAGCGCAGCTCTTGGAGAGCTTTGATGCTCGCCCCGCCTCCTTCACGGCAGCACCAACATCGTGACAATACTCCGGCCAACTCGGCGCGTCGTGGGATGCTGCCGCAGGGCGCAGCCACTCAGACAAAGTAAGGGCGGCGGTCGTGGTTGGGTCAGCTGCAATTACTGGCCAGGCTTATGCAGGGGGCGCTGCTCGTGGTGGCAAGAATCAGAGGCGGCGGTTTCAATAACAACAACATGGGAGGTGGCGGCTTAATAACAAATAACAGGCCGCTGGCTTCCTCAAACGCATCGGGCCGCCTCGGGCCGCCAATCTTATGCGTGAGAGGTGGTCGCCAAGCGAGGTTCATGGACTATTGGCACAGAGTATGACGTAAGACTTCGTCCCCCGGGACACGTCATTAAGCGCCGGGCCAACAAGCAGCCATCCGTGAAGGAGGGAGGAGGAGATGGCGCTGGTACGATGGACTCGGGTGCAAAAGATCATGTCACCGGAGAGTTAGAACAACTTGCGCCCGAGAGAGATACCACAACGGGCGCACTCAGATTCACACCTCGGCAAGTGGTGGAGGTATGGATATTTGGTCACATTGACAAAGCTTTCATTAATTCCCTAATCACAAATTTTTACACAATCGAGATCGCAAAGAAGGAAATCACCTTTAGGGCAGCCAAAGACATCCTGGCGGGGAAAACTGCTCGGCTACACAGTGCCACGAATGTAACCTCAAACGGGCGTTGACCATCTCAAGAGGTGGCCGTGGAGCGATCTCGGGTCGCCTCGGTGGTTGCCTCGCATCTTCTTGGAGCTCTCGGCTCGTGGGATCAGCCTCCTGCTGCCCCAGCCTTTCCAATATTATCGCAGATTTTTGCCTCGTTCTCCTTGGTCCATCATGAAACCTGATTTAATACTAGGAGTCCAACGAAGGAAAAAACACAATCGCAATGACAATGAAACAAAAAGAGAGTGAGGATCGTTATCGCTTGCAAAAGTTCTTTTTTTTTTTTTCTCTGAATTAAAAATATACCAACATCACGGATCCGCTTACCTTCCCTTCGTTGGGAGAGAAGAACAAAGGGCAGATGCGCAGTGTTGCCTTCTCTTGAAGATGGTGAGGGAGAAGGGGATTCAAATAAGAGTGAAATGATGGTTGCTTCTGTCCTGGCACAAACTTAGACTGTGGGAGGTGGGGTTTTGTGGATACGACGGCTCAAGCATCGGCCAGCCTTCTGACTGGGTGACTTCCTCACTGCATACATCGGCCTTCTAATTTGGTGGATGGCATTTTAGCCCAGCTACAATGCATGGGCTCCGCATGTCGGTGAACAAAAGTAATAACGGCATTCAGAGAGGGAGACGCTTCAATGACCTAGGAGGAGCCGGAAGCGGTGGAGTGTCTCCACTGCATTAGTAGTAATTGTTTTTCTCGGGTAGTCAGAGAGTGTCTCCACCGTACTAGTAGTAATTGTTTCTCTAGGCGCCACCCACACCCAGCACACCGCCCCGCCCCCAAAAATCACAGGTGCTCTTCTTCCTCCTCGCTCCCACCCACTCACGTCACTTCACTCGTACCCCAAATTCCTCACCTCACCCCATGTAAACCCCCGCCCTCCCCTTCTTACTCACTCCCTACAGAAAACCCCTCACCTCCTTCTTCTTCTTCACGTGACCACAACTAGGCTTGTCATTCATTACCTGCTCAACTGTGAGCGCTGACGCGACGCCTCGAGGAAAATGGAGTCGGCTGAACCCGCGCCAAGAAGATGAGGTTTCGCCTGCCAAGGCGTCATTCAGAGATCCCAGACCAGGCAAAGACGGGGAGAAGGCGATCTCGCCTCACCGGATCCCAGAACCTGTGAGAATCTCGGGTGGACCGCATCAGACGATCTCCGGACGCCATCCTTGGGAGATCATCTCGCTTCTCCCCACCAAGGATTGTCGCCGCACTCCAAGTCCTCTCAATTCGGTGAAGCTTCTATGGCAGCGCTTGCCCCTTAATCTCGATCGTCGCTACCTATCTCTTAAATGATTTTGAAATCCTCGAGCCATCATCTCCTCCCACTGTGGCTCCATTCAAAGCCTCTCGATCTCGACATGCTACCCGAGCAAGTATACCATGCCCCGCACGATGGACGCCTTTGGCTGAAATCCTCTAATTCACGCTAACTACAGCTGCTTGAGTTCTACTATCTCCCAAATCACATACCACATATCGAACGCCATGAACTTGTGCTCCTCGACCATGTCCATCTCATGGTTTTCTCTCTCCTCTCCACACCGCCACCTTTTGCATCAGGTTACCTACCACTGCATAACTGTACTAAACCTTCGACTCTTATTTCTCAAGAAACTTTCACTTGTGCGAAGTTCAGATATCGGAGGGCCTCATTGCACAAAGATCATCCACCTCCATTAGTTCTCTGCTGGAGTGCTTGGTGCTTGTTTTCACGCTTAGAATCGTTGTCTCCAAATAAAAGTCGCCTAACCTTGTAAGAATTGGAATTTCTTTTGACGGAAGGCAGCTTATCATCCAAGATGCCCTTCACTTCAAAGGTTGATCCTTGATTCTAGTTATTCACCTTGCAAATAAACTGCCCCTCTGCTCGCCTAAACCGAGACCTTGGGTGTAATACATGATCTCTGTGCTCATTTCAATATGGTGTTTGGCCCACAGTTCTTCGTGTACTTTATATTATCATCTACACTTGTAACCATAAGCTGCATTTTAAATTTCCGCGCATAATTTATATATCATCTTGGAGTACACATTTTGTACTAATATTATGTTCTATGCTCAATGAAGAGTTTCTCCATGGATGGCCTATCAATGGTGCTGGATTATGTCAAGATCTTATATATCCAGATGAATAGTTTTGATCTGAACAAGATTATTGGCTTGCTGCAATGCTTTCCATGTCTGGAGAAGTTGTATGTAAAGGTGATAATTTCACGCACATTGGAAGCCCGCATATAGTGTGTACTAGAATTAACTGCTCAGCTGTTGCTCTTTCGACACTCTCTTTTTAGACCTTAACTGCTTTTCAATCTTCATGTCTATTTAGGCAACAGTGACGGGTAAGAAAGTTATAACCAATCGGTGGATTCGTAAGCATCGGGATTTTTCTCACTTCTCATGAGATTCGATGAAGACAATAACGCCTAGAACGATATGTAGCCAACCGCAAAAACACAAGATTTGTCACATTCTTCCCGCTTGAATGCGTAGGTTACTATTGTCCATCGTGCTTAAGTTTATCAGCAAAGATGGTTTTGACGGATGGGTATGTCAAGAGCAAAAAAGGAGTTTCGTGTGGGCAAAAGAGTCTGTTGAATGTGTCGGGCTTCTATTTACAACATATTGTGGTCATAATCCAAAGAATTTTACGACCCAGATGTTCATTCTATGGACCTCGACCGATCCATTTGATCTGTGATCGCCAGTAAAGTGTTGGAGTTAGATATTGTCGCCACTTTTCAATCTGGGTTTTTTGTAAACCTGATGAACAATCAACCCTCGTGCTTTTGTACAGTTTGTAAGTCGGAGTTAGATGTTCCCGCTTTTCAACTCGGCCGTGGATTCATCATATTTTCTTTGAAACAAGGCAAATGGCTTGCCATTCGCTTAATTTAGAGTGAAATATTGTAACAAATCACAACCAAGGGAAATAACATCACTCACGCCTGCTGCTTGAGCTCACTCGTGCATTACGTAAGCCAAGTGATTAGCCCCACCAAAGACCTGCACAAACTTATTTCGAATTAGCACATATCAAATCGGTCAGAATTTTATAGGAAAGGCTGCATGACCGTGACAGCATTTGGATTCGACATTTGGGACCCGCGAGGAAATAGCCTATCCAAGGTGGTGTCAACTTACTAGCCACCAACAAACGATTTTGCATACCACCGCTGGATTGAGATCCAACATCCGCTGCGGTATCTTCTATCTCTTGTCTTCTTCTTTCCTCCAACCGCCCAAACTAAACCACCCTGGCTTGGCCCGCTTCTTTCTTCTCCCCTGCCTCCCATGGTTGGTTGCGCCCGCTGCCGCTACCGTGATGTACCTCCAACGCTGGGCTCCTCCCTCTATTCCCCACACGCCACGTTATTCACCGCGACGCCAGCCCCAACACGCACCTTGCGTTCTAAACCAACAACCTCGATTCTCCGCCGCGATTGACCGACCGCGATCTTCAACGGTTCTGCTCGTTACATCCGAGGCCTTGCTGCCGTTGCCCCTCCGCCTCTTGGCGGCCTTGGTTCGCTTTCGCGCGGTGCCGCCTTCTTGCGCTTGTCAACGCCACAACAACCGAGAGGAACAAGGAGATGATCAGACGTGGAGAGGATGACAAGAGGACCCACTCAAAGTGTCATGGCGTACATAAGCAAGTGCCTCTATAGTACAAGCCTAAAATTATGGTTCCTCCTAATGGTTGGATATCTCGCTCACGCCATTGTCAACGTAGTCAATAAACGAGAGAATTACACTACGAGGTACCGACACTGTGGACCCAAGAAGTCGCTGTAGTTTTTTTAGGAACAAGCAGCTTGTTATTTATACTAGTTTTAGCGACGGATCGTGGTAACAACGGGCTGTGCGGGGCTGTGGCCCGCCTAGCTGTGGTTTTATTTATGTTTACCACATCATGAGCCCAGCTTGTGTTTTTTTTTCTTGGCTGAAAATGGCTAGCTCAGCTTCTATTTTTTTAAAAGAAATACCCAAACAAGGCCTACTTGTTTTATCGAGTTCTCCGGGTCGCAAATCTTTCAAGACGATGAGAGTTTCCTTTGGTTTGCCAGAAATGGCCTGTACTTTTTTAAAACACATCAAACCCAGAATTAGTTTCAATTTTTTTCATTACAAGATCTTAAATTCCATTGATTTTTATGCGTGGAAAATTATTTGGATTTTATATTTATATAAATTATTTTTCAAAATAGTTTGAATGTGGATCGATATTTACGGATTAAAAGCACAATGACCGCATTCAAAATATGCAAAATTTCAGATACTTTTAAACCATGGCCACAATATGGGGTGTAATGCTAACAAAAAGAAGATGGGCTCCAAAAAACCCTTAAGAATTAGCAAATGGGATGTACATTATTAGAAATAATGGCGCATGGACCGTATGCTGTTTTCTTCAGATTTGAGGCTGACTTGTGCGCCTACTACAGGTTGACGCAGATGCTTTCATAAAAAAAAAGGTTGACGCGACGCAACGCCTTCGTTAACTTAGTCAACACACGAGAGTAGTGGATCAAGGATGTCCATCCAACGGCCGTCATGCTTCTTCAATCTCTCGCTCTTCATGCTCCAAACCGCTCAAACAAGCGCCAGGGACTGCTCGCTCTCCTCCTCCAAGGCACGGCTATGCTGCCGCACAGGCCTCACGGCCCCTCCTACTGATGTGGGTCATTTCAGGAATGGTACTTTTAAATACTTGAGGGACAGAGTATGGGAAAAGATTAAGGGGTGGATGGAGAAGCTGCTGTCTTATGCAGGGAAAGAGGTACTTATCAAGGCAGTTGCTCAAGCCATTCCATTATATGCTATCTCGTGTTTTAGATTGCCTAGAGGTATTTGTGAAAGTATTACTTCGATGATACGGCAATTTTGGTGGGGCCGTAAGAGGGGAAAGAGGAAACCTTGCTGGATTTTATGGGACATATGCACCAAGCCAAAACACTTGGGAGGGCTGGGTTTTCGAAATATAGAGATTTCAACTTGTCACTTCTTGCAAGACAAGCATGGCGTATAATTCAGGATCCGGTGTTTCTAAGTGCAAGAATATTACAGTGTAAAATATTATCCATCGTCATCCTTCATGGAGGCCGAAGTTGGGAAATAGTCCATCCCAAATTTGAGGGCCATTATTGATGGAAGGGAAGCTCTTGCACAAGGTGTGATCAGAGAATTGGGACAGGGGAAGGAACCAAAGTGTGGGATCACAACCGGATACCCTGCTCGGGGATGATGAGGCCAATTGTATCAAGTGCATGAAAAACCAAAGATGGGGTCTCTTGAATCGATTAACAGCTCATCGGCTAGTCCGGCATGAGGAGAAGGTGCGGTCAGATTCCTATCTCTGCTGATGCTGAAGCTATTCTCGTAATCCCACCGATTTTTGGGCATGGGGAGAAGATGACAGAGGATTTTTTCATTTAAATCGGTTTATAGATTTCTAGCACTAAGTTAAAGAATGAAGCTTTGTTGCAAATCAAGAAGTGGGCAAATGAACACTAATGATGATGAAAGGGCTCGACCTCACTCCTGAACATGAAAATTCCATCAAAGATAAAAGTGTTTTTTGTGGAGACTGGCATGAAACTATACCAATAAATGATTATCTGCATCACTGAAATATGTCCACCACGAGGGTGTGTGCTTTGATAGATTGTGTGATGGCAAGGAGTGTCTGGTCTCTATGCTCAGAAGAAACAGTGGAGGTTATGGTGGACAACTTGTCTATGAATGAAAGGAATTGGCTATTTACCATCCATGATGCATTACAACATGCAGATTTTACTCGGGTGGTGGTGACTCTTTGGGCGATTTTGAGAGCAAGGAGAAGAGCTATACACGAAGATATTTTCGAAAAGTCCCTTCGCAACCAATTCCTTTGTCAAATCTTATATCAATGAGCTCCAGCTCATGGAGGAAATTACACCGCACAACAATGAAGGCTTTGGTGCCCTACAACAAGCTACTTGGCTACCGCAAGCCTGAGGGTTTTGCAAAACTTAACACCGATATTTCAAAGGGAAGGTGACGGATCTTGTGGTGCAGCAAGCAGAAAGGGTATGCCGTGACTGTGGTGGCAGGTTCTTGGGAGCTTCAGCTATTAAGTTCAAATTTATAAATGCAAAGAACTACACTGAAGGCTCTAGCAATCCGAGAAGGGCAATCTTTGGCGAGAGGATCTATACGCCAACCAAATTCACATTGCCTCGGACTGCAAGAAGGTGGTGCAAGACATTGAGAAAAAGACGGCGACGGTACGGAGCTATAGTACAAGAAATAATAGAACGTGTAGCCTTTTCAATATTTATGTAGCATAGTTCATGAGGGTAGGAGCTCAATTTCGAGGCTCACAATCTCGCTGTAAGCATCGCTTTTTAACTCTTGGCTTGGGCCGCCATGTTTGGTTAGGCCACCGGTGAGCTGCATTTCATACCTGTAAACTTACATTTGAATGAATAAACGCTTGGCGAGATTTTCTCAAAAAAAAGTTTTTCTTAAATCGTTTTTTACTATTTTTTCTTTTCGTTTTTCTTCAAAATAATTCGTAATTTAGAAAATTGAATTTTGTAAAAAAAGTGTTCGTGATTTCAAAATAATGAACTTTTTTTGAATTTTCATGAAAATTTATTTATTTTGACAAACAATTTATATGAGCATTTTTCTAATAGTGATGAACATTTTTTTATCCTTGATGAACAAAATTTGAATACGGTGAACATTTTATAAACTTGATGACCAAAATTTCTGTTTAAGAATATTTTTTTGGAAAACGGATGAAGATATTTTGATTTCATTGAACAAATTTTGAAATCGGCCAACAAATTTTGAGTTTGGTGAACAATTTTTGAAACCGATGAACATATTTCGAATTTGATGAACATTTTTTGCATTTGATGAACAAATTTTGAATTTTGACGAACACTTTTTCAATCTGATGAACAAAAAACTAATTTTATGAACATTTTTACACATTGATGAACATTTTTTGAATTTGATACAAAAAATGTTCACAAATTTTGTAAGAACAGAAAAAAAGAAAACTTACAAATTTTAAATTTGATGAACAAATTTTGAAATCAACGAACAAATTTCAAATTTGGGAAACAATTTTTGGAATTGATGAACAATTTTTTAATTTGGTGAACATTTTTCAATTCGATGAACAAATTCGTATTTTCATGAACATGTTCTCAATCCGATGAAAAGAAAGGAATTTTATGAACAATTTTACAATCACTGAGCATTTTTACACATTGCGAACATTTTTTGAATTTGATACAAAAATATGTTCACGAATGTGGAAAGAAAAGAAAAAAAAAGGAAAGTGAAAAAGGGAAACAGAAAAGAAAAAAAAGAGAAAGAAAAAGAAAAATGAGAGCTGAAGAAAAAACGAAAACAAAAATAAATGGGATAAGGGCCGGCCCATAAGAGCAGTCAGCTAGTGCGACTTCTTCCATCGTTTTTCATCTTGTCTTCTTCTTTCCTTTCTTCTTTTTTTCTTTTTCTGTTTCGTGAACTTTTCTCGAGTTCATGAACATTTTTGTCAACCTTTCTTTGAATTCGTGAACTTTTTTAAAAAATTGATGAACTCTTTTCAAGATTTGATGAACTTTTTTCAAATTGATGAATTTTTTTGTGAACCTTTCTTTAATTTTTTTACTTTTTTCACAATCGATGAACTTTTTGCAAATCCGATGAACTATTTTTCAGAATAGATGTACTTTTTCTGAAGTCAATAGACTTTTTGTCAAATTCAATAAACTTTTTTCAAATTCGGTGAACTTTTTTACAATTCGATGAAATTTTTCTTTACATTTGATGAACATTTTTCAAGTTCAATGAACTTTTTTCAAATTTGATGAACTCTTTCCAAAATTAATGATCTTTTTTTTCAATTTGTGAACTTTTTTATATAGGGATGAACTTTAACAAAATGAATGAACTTTTTAATTCGTGATTTTTCTTTATTTTTTTTTATTTTCGAAAATTACATTTAAAAAAATCTATACAACATATATAATACATGTTATGTGCAGTATTTAAAGGGTTGAATAGTAAAGATTCCTGATTGTAGTCATCAAGTTGTGTCCGGTCTACTGGTTGCCAAGGCGGGGTGTCACTCTACTGGTGCCGGGTTAGATTCCTCGTGCGTGCATAATTTTTTCTTCGCATTTGTTTTTCCAGCCTGTCGGTGGGCCGGCCCGGTAGGGCGTGCGCGCCGGTTTAGCTCGGCGGCGCTTAAAGCACCAGTTAGGAGCTCCCGCCATAAGCTACATATAGGTTTTGTAACATCGCGTCAAGAATGTACCGGCGGGCCGGTCCTGTAATGCCACTTCCAGTCCAACTTTTGGTATTTTCCTTTAAGGTTGCTTCATTCTTTTGTTTTACTTTTCTAAAAAGTTGAAAATATTTAATATACATGTTTTCAAAAACATGCATTACTTCAAAAAAAATATGATCGAGAAACAGACTTTTTTCAAGCCAATGTAATTGTTTTAGATAGCAAAAGTTAAAAGAAACGTTGATAGCTTTCAAAACTTATGCTTCCTACATTTAAAAAAATGCTCATATGTATCAAAAAATGTACATGGGATGTTTATACAGTGTACAAAAATGTCCGTGTAATTCCAAAAAATGAAATAAAAAATTCTTCAGATGTATAAGAAAAATGTACGATTTGATCGTAACAAAGTAGATTTGAAACATATATACAATATATAAAAACGTTTTACATGTATACCAAGAATGTACAATGTGTATGAAAACAATAGACATAAAAAACATATATTTAAAAAAGTTTTAATCATATTTAACAATGTTATATCTGTATGGAAAATTTTAAGCGTGTATAAAAATGTTTCAGATGTATAAGAAAAATATACGATGTGTACCAAGAAAAATAGACATCAGAACATATATTTGAAACAATATTCTTGTATATGAAAATTATAAACCTGTATAAAAGAATGTTTTAGATATAATCCAAAAAATGTACAATGTGTACAAATCAATAGGCATCTAACATAAATTTGGCAAACATGTTGATCATTTATTCAAAAAACAATTAACATATATTAGTTTTTTATGTATAATGATAAATGTGGACATGTGTAAGAAAAACAAAGAATATCAGTAAAATTTAGTGCGAAAGAATGGAAATCGTTAAAACTGAGAAAAGAAAGAAAGTACGATGAAACAAAGCGAAAACAAAGAAAATGAAATATAAATAAGGAAAAAAAATGAAAGACCAAGAAAACCCAATAATAAAAACATAGAAAGAAACAAAACAAAATCAGAGAAAAAAAGATAAAAACAATTAAAAACGAGAATGAAATGTAGAAAATCAGTGAAAAACAAATACAAAACAAAGAAACCAGTGAAGAAAGAAAAAAAATCATAACTAGGAAGGAATGGAAACGGAATAAGGTTGTACTGCGAATGAGCGCTTGGAATGGGCCGGCCCAGTATTGTTCAGCCACACGATTACACGAATAAGGTTTAAGCAAGACATATGCTACTCCCGACGTAAGCAAGATATAGCACACGCGTATAAGAGACCTCCTCTTTGGCGCCTTTAGGGTCGGGAAGCTCACCTAGCTGTCTGGGCTGGCCAAACAAAGGAAGAAAGATCGCTCTGGTCGGATGGGTCGCATAGTAGATCAATCGGTTAATGGTTGACCAGTCAACCGAATGGCCATTGACCTTTTGTCTTTCTTTAAACGGAGCAAATTTTTGTAAAAAAAACTTGGATTTTGAAAAAGTTCATAGACTTGAAAAATGGAAAAAGTCCAAAATATCATAAAAAAACTCATCAATTTGAAAAAAGTTCATCATTTTTGTAACAGAGTTCATGAATTTTAAAAAAGTTCATCGATTTTGAAAAGAAAGTCCAAAAATTTTAAAACAAAACTCGCCGACTTTGAAAGAAAAGTTGATCGCATTTTGAAAAGAAATGTTCAAAAATTGAAAACAAAACTCCCGACATTGAAAAAAATCATGCATTCTGAAAAAGAATTAACTTCTCAAAAAAATTTCACCCATTTTGAAAAAATCATGGATTTGAGAAAAAGTTCACTTAATTTATGAAAAGAAAACAAAATAAAAAGGTAAAATTAATAAGGAAAGACCAAATTAAACCGCTTGGAAAACCGTAAAAGAAAACCCTATCGTGAACCTTCTTGAAGCTTCACAAACAGATCGGAAGGTTCTAGAAGCTTTACAGAACGGGTTGGGTCTTTTCACGAGAAAATAAACAGCGTTGTTGGTCTATTTCACTCGTATGTGGTCAAGAAAGAAAAAGCTATGTCGGCGAACCCTGTTAGCTAGCTGTGTCGGAGGGGGTGGGCGGCCGTCAAATAGATTTCGGGTAGGATCTGCCTATGTTAACTAGTTGCCTGAAGTTCTTCTTTAGGTCCTCTCGGGCCTGGTCATTTAGAGCTGATCACAAGCAGTCTTCTTCCCAAATTGGCCGGCTGAAAGACGAAACGGTAGCACAATCGTATGGGATTTTCTGCCTATCTCTTGATTCGATTGAAATCGATGATCTGTCTCGTCTATAGATCGACAATCTGTAGGCAACCGGTGGCACACCGGAACTGCACAAAAAGTTGTAAGCACCGGCTCACGCCATTGCACCGGCTGACATGGTTGCATTGTCCCGAACTGAAGACCATCGTTCAAGTAATTGGTGCCCTACAAAGCTACAACTCCTCCTTTTTAATTTTTACTGATATAAAATATAAAGCCCTACTGCTGCCATCTCAGTTTATTAAAAAAAATTGGAACAAATTTGGATTGTTTGGGGAATATAATGTCATGCACCCAAGATTTTCAGTGGTTGATCGTTTAAAATCAAGGCTCATTCTATTTCTATTGTACTATCTTGTCAAGTCTATAATACATGGAGTTCCAATGCATTGATTGTATTTTTGTTTGGTTCAAATGCATTGATTTTCATGGCCGCTAATCATGAGGACGCACTTAAGAGTGCAGAACATAGAGATTGTTGGACCTCAATTGTGTTGCAAGTTACTTCTCATCATCCAGGATCACTTAAGGATTATATGAGCCCACTTGATATTCTTGAGTTTCAAGAAGTGCCCTTCTATCCTAAGAATGCTATAATTGCACACATAATTTTGTTAACCATTCCTATGAATGACAGCTTGCATTTATGAAATAAGCTTTTCTAAACTCAAGTTGTTGAAATCATACTTATGCTCTACTATGATGGTAAGAAAGATCCAATGGATTGGCAATAATAGCACATGAAAATGATGTCTTCGAGAATATTAATCATGAACACTAGTCATCAGCCCGTGCTACAGCACGGTCTAGCATCTAAAATAATCAGATGACTTTGTCTTGTAAAAACACTACTTGTAAAAAGCAGGTTGTTAGGAATACCAAAACTCAAGGCCCTCAGAGGCTGTAAGGGACTTTTGAATGAGAAATGGGGGATTGCAATCGGAAACTGTATTTCACGAACATCATAGGATATAATTTTCTCCTCCAAGTTTTGGAGGAATCGGACGATGAAATCGAATGTCATGCAATGTTTTCTATAAGAGTGTGAATATAACTTCTATCCTTATCTGTTTTCTCTTTTAGCAGGTAGCACATATTTTCGAGGTAATTCATGTCTTTTTTTCCTACGCAAAATTTAAACACTAATTTCAAAAGAAAAGCATGGGTTTGATATTCTTGTATTGTTCGACTGGCCATGTAATTGTAATTCAACTACCAGTTAAAATATGTGTTCCAAAGTGGCCTCAGTATATTGATTACGATATATTATGGCAGATTAGAAAATATATTGTTTGCCTTGGTTTACTTCGACACTTCAGTTATTTTTTATTAGACTTTTCATGTATTTATTGTTATTAGATTGACCTACAATATTTTTTGGTGACTGTTTGACTAAAATATGCATTATCCTAATTTTGTGTGACCTAATTAAATATAAACTATATTTAACAATCTAAATGAAGTATCTTTTGTGTGTTCTAAGTGACATCTTTATATTTTATTTTGGTTCCTAGTTACACCAAACACAACTTGTGGATATTACATATGGCTGTGTTTTTATATCACATGCAGATTTTTTAGAATAATCACGTAAGGCTGTTGGAAGGTAAAAGGCGAACAGCTTATAGAATGTTCAGATCACGTGGGGCTGTTGGAAGGGTGTCTCGGACGTACATATGGAAATAGTTAGGACTCTTTTTCTGTCACATAAGTAGAGAAATAGGACACCTTTTCTAACACTTCCGTATAGAAATAGGACTCTTTTTCTGTCATGTTATCTCAGCTGCATAATTATGATCCGAAAGCTATTATTAGGCCTTTTCTAGAATTAACGTGGAGGCTTCAATGGTGCCTCCAATTAGTAAATATAAGATATAGTTGAAGATTTCATTTCAAGGAACACAAGAAGAAAGACACTTTTCGATTTAACATCAATTTATTGACTTAGTTATACTTTTAATCTTTTGCATTGATATTTGATAAATTTTAGAAATTATACAGAATAATGCTTGAGTAAAAAAAAGATTACAAATTTTATTACCCCATTTTCTTTTTCGCAATGGGCCCTCAATTTCTAGAGACTGCCCTGTCACTTAAGATTTGAGGCTTACATAGCTAACTAAATACTGAATCAGTGTACCTGTAATTGTTATGTCTATCAATAAAGTTACAGGTGTTTCTCAAAAAAATATACAAGAAGGAAAGGATAAATGATTTAGTGGAATCATGCCGCCCGATGCACATGGTCACTGTTGGCCGGTAGAGTGAAAGGGGCAAAGAGAAT
>JAHIAL010000008.1:1125000-1142500 GCA_021605145.1 Aegilops bicornis
AATATAACTAGTTTATTTTAGTAAATGTTTAGTTGAACTAGTTGAATTAATATATATAGAGAACTAGTTTATTTTTAGTAAATGCTTAGTTGAACTAGTTGAATTAATATATAGAACTAGTTTATTTTTAGTATATGCTTATTTTGAACTAGTTGGAATTAATATAACTAGTTTATTTTTAGTAAATGTTTAGTTGAACTAGTTGAATTAATATATATATATATATATAACTAATTTATTTTTAGTAAATGCTTAGTTGAACTATTTTAATTAATATATAGAACTAATTATTTTTAGTATATGCTTAGTTTGAACTAGTTGAATTAATATAACTAGTTTATTTTTAGTAAATGTTTAGTTGAACTAGTTGAATTAATATATATATATATATATATATATATATATATATATATATATATATATAGAACTAGTTTATTTTTAGTAAATGCTTTAAACTAATTGAATTAATATAACTAGTTTATTTTAATAAATGCTTAGTTGAATTAATGGAAGTAGTTGAATTAATTGAATTAGTAAGGATTAATGTTTCATTAATATGAACATAGGAAATGTCGTTCCATTTACGGAAAAAATTTCATTATGTGTGAATACTGTGAAGACCAGATGCTGCCATATGCATGTAAATTTCTTTGTTGATGGTAGGTGATTCAAAGATCGTCGGATGAGACTTTCAATTCAATACAAGAAGTCACAACGACAAGTCTGTTTTCGTAATTAAGCATGACTTATATATGCTTCATTTGCCTCGACTTATAATTTTTAATTTTCAGTATTCTACTAGCGCATCCCGTGCCATGCAAGAATTTTTGTCTTGGATAAGATAGGTTTCAAAGATATGGAAACTATGGAGGTAAAGAGAGCTTACCCGAAAACTGAGCATGATGGTTATACTTTCAACGCCAAAGTATACAATACACACATCGTGACACATATTTTGAATGCAAACTTGGCAAGCACTATGCAAGGCTTATGCATTTGAGCCTCGTATGGTTATCACCTTTGATATTCGTCCTAAGATGATATTGAAGGTAATAGAGACATATGGGTCGTATGTGCGATGCTCCCAGCTTCTACCATTATGTGAGTTCTTCTCAACTATATTTTTGTCTTTGATATTGCTTATTCAAAAATAACTCACAACTAATTTCTATTGATAGCTTATCTCCATTCAACCGAACATGTCCGACGCTTGGTAGATGTGGACCTACTACCGTCCCGAGCTGAACTAAATCATGAGGAGATAAGTCATTATGTTTCATGGCTTGAGGATCTTCATACATGCCAAGACAAATTATCTTCCTCGCACTTAGAAATGTTAGTACTCAAAACGTATGCACCAATAGTGATGGTATTGAACTACGGTCACATCTATTTAGGAATGATGGTAAGATATTTACTATTTGTCCTCAAAGTGCATATTTTGCATACATAATTTTTTGCTAAACTTTCATTGCTAAGTATATTAATTAAGTACTATACAATGTTCTTCAACAGGACTCCCTGGCGACAACTTGTGCCTCAGTGGATCGAGACTAAAGGTCGATGTCAATTGTTAGCTTACGGCCAAGATATCCCCGTGCATTGCACATGAATGCATTCAGGATTTCTAGAAGCGATGAATGCTTAATAGTGAAAGATTGAGGAAAATTGTTAATGATCGCAGAGAAGTACTAGGGGGCAGCAATGAGAAGCGCAGCCCACGATTAGGAGACAGTGTTCATCGGCATGCTCCAAAGATGATCAATCAGAGAGCTATACATGTTCTATGCTATTTTACCAGAGAGAGAGCTAGCAGAGTGATTTAGCTAGTTCTTCATGCTGCTCTTAATTAGTACTTGTCCTTTCATGTCCGTGTTCTTCGCTCAACTTAAGTGATTTGCTTTTTGTGGTGTTATATATGAACGCTTATAATATCATGACAATCATGTTGAACTCGATCGACAATATTTTGCTTCCTCGCACAAGTGAATGTTTCTTCTTAAGCTAGTAGTGCCGGTGGTGATTAGATAACTAGTTAATTATTATATCATTTAGTGAAGAAACCGCAGATTAGTTTCAATGGATGAATCCTACCTAGCTAAGTGATCAAGTATATGCCATATCCAGATATATTATATAGTTGATCAAGTATAATATGGATATGGCATATACTCTAGCTAGCTAGCTATATAGAGATATCCAATAATGCATCCAAATAAACTAATCCATGGTACTTTCACCTAATGGTTTAACAACTCATTATAATGTAAAACAATCACTAAATTAAATTGAAAACACAAAATTAAAGAAAAATTAAAAAACTTAAATATTTAGTACCGCTGGTGTTACCAACCGCACTAATGCCTCCACGCGAACGGCCTGCTCAGGTTAATGCGGCCGCACTTTAGCGCCGGGTTCAGGATTTAACCGTACTAAAGGTCGGGGACCTTTACTCCCACTCTTTAGTGCCGGGTTGGCAAACTTGCACTAAAGTTTGCACATTTAACCGGCACTAAAGGCCGGGTTCTCGCACTAGTGAGGTGACTTTAGTACCGGTTCTTTGGGAATTTTAGTACTGCTCGTGCTACCTTAACCTAAGATTACAGATGCCAAGATTTTTAGTACCGGGTTCGTGGCATGAACCGTACTAAATAGGTTGTAAGGCAGACGCTTATTTTTAGTCCCACCTCGCCTCCCTAACAAGAATTTGACCACCTTAAGTATGTTACTTCTCAATCCATCCCAAGCATTTGGTCTTCATTGAACTCTATGTGTAGGATCTGTGGCTGCAATAGGAGTCTTCACGCTTCTTAAATTGGTGGTAGATTCCTATTGACGATTTAGATTCTATACAAAAGATCGCTGATGATCAATGTATTTTTATATGTACTTCTATGTAGCAAGAGCTGCTGCTTTGGCTGAAAGGCGGTACTGATCAATGTATTTTTTCTGTGTTCAGATGCACAATTTAAAGAAGAAGAAGAGGAGGAGGAGGAAGAGAGCAGGAGGAAGAAGACGAAGAGGAGGAGGAGGAGGAGGAGGAGGAGGAGGAGGAGGAGGAGGAGGAGGAGGAGGAAGAAGAAGAAGAAGAAGAAGAAGAAGAAGAAGGAGAAGAAGAGGAGGAAGAAGAAGAGTAGGAGAAGAAGAAGAAGAAGAAGAAGAGGGCTAAAAAAGGCGGTAATCGATCAATGTATTTTTTCAAGGCTCAGATGCACAATTTAAAGAAGAATAAGATGAAGATGAGGAGGAGGAGGAGGAGGAGGAGGAGGAGGAAGAAGAAGAAGAAGAGGAAGAGGAAGAAGAGGAAGAGGAGGAAGAAGAAGAAGAAGAAGAAGAAGAAGAAGAAGAAGAAGAAGAAGAAGACTAAGAAGAAGAAGAAGAAGAAGAAGAAGAAGAAGAAGAAGAAGAAGAAGAAGAAGAAGAAGAAGAAGAAGAAGAAGAAGAAGAAGAGGAGGAGGAGGAAGAAGAAGGAGAAGAAGAAGAGGAGGAAGAAGAAGAGTAGGAGAAGAAGAAGAAGAAGAGTAGGAGAAGGAGGAAGAAGAAGAGGAAGAGGAGGAAGAAGAAGAAGAAGAGGAGGAAGAAGAAGGAGAAGAAGAAGAAGAAGAAGAAGAAGAAGAAGAAGAAGAAGAAGAAGAAGAAGAAGAAGAGGAAGAAGATGAAGAAGAAAAAGAAGAACAAGAAGAAGAAGAGGAGAGGAGGAGGAGGAAGAAGAAGAAGAAGAAGAAGAAGAAGAAGAAGAAGAAGAAGAAGAAGAAGAAGAAGAAGAGGAGGAGTAAGAAGAAGAAGAAGAAGAGGAGGAAGAAGAAGAGGAGTAGGAGGAAGAAGAAGAAGAAGAAGAAGAAGAAGAAGAAGAAGAAGAAGAAGAAGAAGAAGAAGAAGAGGAAGAAGAGGAAGAAGAAGAGGAGGAAGAAGAAGAAGAAGAGGAAGAAGATGAAGAAGAAAAAGAAGAAGAAGAGGAGGAGGAGGAGGAGGAGGAGGAGGAGGAGGAGGAGGAAGAAGAAGAAGAAGAAGAAGAAGAAGAAGAAGAAGAAGAAGAAGAAGGAGAAGGAGAAGAAGAATAAGAGGAAGAAGAAGAAGAAGAAGAAGAAGAAGAAGAAGAAGAAGAAGAAGAAGAAGAAGGAGAAGAGGAGGAGGAGGAAGAAGAAGGAGGAGAAGAAGAAGAACAACAAGAAGAAGAAGAGTAGGAGAAGGAGGAAGAAGAAGAGGAAGAGGAGGAAGAAGAAGGAGAAGAAGAAGAAGAAGAGGAGGAGAAGGAGGAAGAAGAAGAAGAGGAGGAAGAAGAAGAGGAGGAAGAAGAAGAAGAAGAGGAGGAAGAAGAAGGAGAAGAAGAAGAAGAAGAAGAAGAAACTACCTTTAAATAAATAGAAGAAAAAATAAAGCGTAAAAGAAATAACTATATAAACAAATTACTCAAAAATAAATAGAAGAAAATAAATACTATTCAGAAATAAACAGAAGAAAAAAATAAAGCAGAAAAGGAATAACTATATAAACAAATTACTCAAAAATAAGTAGAAGAAAATAAATGGTATTCAGAAATAAATAGAAGAAAATAATAAAGCAGAAAAGGAATAACTATATAAGAAAATTACTCAAAAATAAATAGAAGAAAATAAATACTATTCAGAAATAAATAGAAGAAAAAAATAAAGCAGAAAAGGAATAACTATGTAAAAAAATTACTCAAAAATAAATAGAAGAAAATAAATAATGCAGAAAAGAAAAAAATAATATAAAGCATGGGAGGTAAGCAGGTCATCTCCAGAGATGCGCTCACAGAAGACGCCTCATTACCCCGACTAAGGGAGATGGTCTACAGGACCACCCGCACCTCATGCCCGAGTGGAAGGCAACGATAACCACTTGTCTTCTCGCGGATAGCTATGTCCGGCTCGATAGAATTCACGTCGTCATTGTCCACACCGGCGAGAGGAGCCTCGTCGCCGTCACCGACTCCATTGTGGAGCTCGAGCTCATACAGGGATCCGGGGAAAGGTGGCATCGACATGTCGGCAAGCAGCTGGCTGTGTTAGAGTATGAATAGGATAGAGATATTTTCATTCAAACTGTAATCTATCTCTATCTCCTTTTCTTCCTCTCTCTCATTATCTCCTGTACCGAACTCTCCCTGAGATCGATCCTTCTCGATCTCTTCTTGTACTCCAAGGCATTACCAATATATATAACATGCGGCCCGAGACAAAGGGTTCAACGCTTTCAACCCAACTTACATGGTAATCAGAGCATCTTCCTCTCAGATCAAGATCGTGATATAGCTACCTTCCCGCTGCCGAGATCATGTCTTCCTCCGCAGCCCTATCTTCCACCATGGGCGCGCTTCCACCTCCATGTCCTCCACCTTCGTGATCATCATCCAAAGAAGCAGCCTATTCCTCTCGGACCGCCACCACAGGAGAAGCTAACAAGGGGAAACTTCCTTCTATGGAAGGTCAGCCGCTGTTCTCCGCAGATCGTGAGGCGCATGATGGAGCACCACCTTAACGGAACAGCCCGAACCACCGGCCACCCTCACCATCACCAAAGATGGCAAAGAAGAACAGTCGCCAACTTCGCCCAACTCTCCGGGTACGCACAACAAAGAACAACCTGTGGGTATCCGATGGGATCTTCCGCCCCGTGAGATCCTTGCTCGTTGCCATGCTCCGCACGCCACCAAGTATGGAGCGCCATCAACGCCATGTTCGCCGCCAGAGCCAAGTCAAGCCATCAACACTGCCGCTGAAAGCTCACGAATCCTGAAGAAAGGTAACATGTCCATGGCGTAATATCTTGGCAAAATCAAAACTATTACAGATGAAGTCGCATGTCGCACCGGAGTCCCCTTCCCGATCCCGAGATCGCTCTCAAGATCATGGCTGGCCTCGACCGGGTTACAATCCAGTCGTGGTCCGCTATGTCTCGCTAGGGTTGAGCCGCCTCGGTTCAGAGATGTATAGCCAGCTCTTGAGCTTTGATGCTCGCCTCGCCTCCTTCACGGCACCAACATCGACATAGCCCTTCCGCCAACTCGGGCGTTGCCTGGGCGCTGGCCGTATGCGCAGCCACTGTGGACAAAGTAGCGGGCGGCGGTCGCGGGTCACGCTGGGTAACTACCTGTGGCGTAGGGCGCTTTGTTCCGTGGTGGCAGCAACTCAGAGGCGGCGGTTTCAACAACAACATGGGAGGTGGCGGCTTTAACAACAAATAACAAATTACCGCTTCTCAAATCGCCGCCCTCGCTGCCAACTATGCAAGAGGTCGGGCCATGAGGTCATGGACTATTGGCACAGATATGACGAAGACTTCGCCCCGACGTCATTATGTCCGCCGCAGCCATCCGTGAAGGAGGAGGAGGAGATGGCGCTGGTACGTGGACTCGTGCAAAAGATCATGTCACCAGAGAGTTAGAACAACTTGCGCCCGAGAGAGATACCACAACGGCGTACTCAGATTCACACTCGGCAAGTGGTGGAGGTATGGATATTTGTCACATTGGACAAGCTTTCATTAATTCCCTAATCACAAATTTTTACACAATCGAGATCGGCAAAGAAGGAAATCACCTTGGGCAGCTCAGCGTGGGGCACACATCCTCGAAGGGGGAAAAACTGCTCGCAGTGCCACGGGGTCAGAATCTCAAACGGGCGTTGACCATCTCAAGAGGTGGCCGTGAGCGATCTGGGTCGCCGGTGGTTGCCTCCATCTTCTTGGAGCTCTGTCTCGTGGGATCAGCCTCCCGCCTCGCCTTCCAATATCGGCAGATCTTTGCCCGGTTCTCCTTGGTCCATCATGAAACCGACGAATACTAGGAGTCCACCGAAAGGAAAACACAATCGCAATGACAATGAAACAAAAAAGAGAGTGAGGATCGGTTATCGCTTGCAAAAAGTTCTTTTTTTTTTTTTTCTCTCGAACGAAAATATACCAACATCACGGATCCGCTTACCTTCCCTTCGCTGGGGAGAGAAGAACAAGGCGTATGCGAGTGTTGCCTTTCTTGAAGATGGTGAGGGAGAAGGGATTCAGCGAAGAGTGAAATGATGGTTGCTTGGCCCCACAAACTTAGACTGCGGGAGGTGGGGTTTTGTGATACGACGGGCTCACATCGCCAGCCACGACCTGGGTGACTTCCGCCTCGCATACTGCCTTCTAATTTGGTGGATGGCATTTGGGCCCGCTACCGCATGGCCCGCATGTCGGTGAACAAAAGTAATAACGGCATTCAAGAGAGGAGACGCTTCAATGACCTAGGAGGAGCCAAGCGGTAGAGTGTCTCCACTGCACTAGTAGTAATTGTTTTTCCGGTAGTCAGAGTGTCTCCACCGTACTAGTAGTAATTGTTTCTCTAGGCGCCACCCACACCCAAAGACACCGCCCCGCCTCTAAAAAAATCCTGGTGCTCTTTCTTCCTCCTCGCCTCCCACCCACTCACGCCACCGCTTCACTGCAGACTTCAAATTCCTCACCTCACTCCTACAGAAAACCCCAGCTCCCCTTCTTACTCACTCCTACAGAAAACCCCCAGCTCCCCTTCTTCTTCGCTCGCACTACAACTAGGCTTGTCATTCATTACTCTGCTCAAATCCGTGAGCGCGACGCGACGCCCTCGAGGAAAATGGAGTCGGCTGACCCCGGCGCCAAGAAGATGAGGCTCCTGCCAGCGGCGACGCCTGTTGTAGATCCCGCACCCGGCAAAGACGGGAGAAGCGGCGATCACTTCCACCGGATCCCAGGAACCTCAGAATCTCGGTGGACCGTGATCAGCGATCTCGGACGCCATCCTTGGGGAGATCATCTCGCTTCTCCCACCAAGGATTGCCGCCGCACTCAAGTCCTCTCAATCTCGGTGGCGCCTCTATGGCGCCGCTGCGTTCTCTTTAATCTCGATCACGTCACTACTATCTCTTAAATGATTTTGAAATCCTCGAGCCATCATCTCCTCCCACCGTGGCTCCATTCAAAGCCTCAGATCTCGACATGCTACCCGAAAGCAAGCATACCATGCCCCGCACGATGGACGCTCGGCTGAAATCCTCGAATTCACGTAACTACAGCCGCTTGAGTTCTACTATTCCCCGGAAATCACATACCACATATCGAACGCCATGAACTTGTGCCCTCAAAGACCGATGTCCATCTCATGTTTTCCTCCTCTCTCCACACCGCCACCTTTGCATCAGGCTACCTACTGCATAACTGTACTAAACCTTCGACTCTTATTTCTCAAGAAACTTTCACTTGTGCGAAGTTCAGATATCGGAGGCTCTCATTGCACAAAGATCATCCACTCCAGTTGCCCTGCGTTGGAGTGCTTGGTGCTTGTTTCACAGTTAGAATCGGTTGTCTCCAAATAAAGTCGCCTAACCTTGTAAGAATTGGAATTTCTTTTGACGGAAGGCAGCTTATCATCCAAGATGCCCCTTCACTTCAAAGGTTGATCCTTGATTCTAGTTATTCACCTTTGCAAATAACCGTCTCTCGCGCCTAAACCGGAGACCTTTGGGTGTAATACATGATCTCTCAGGCTCATTTCAATATGGTGTTTGGCTCCACAGTTCTTGTGTACTTTATATTATCATCTACACTTGTAACCATAAGCTGCATTTTAAATTCTCCGCCAAGACAATTTATATATCATCTTGGAGTACACATTTTGTACTAATATTATGTTCTATGCTCAATGAAGAGTTTCTCCATGGATGGCCTATCAATGGTGCCGGATTATGTCAAGATCTTATATATCCGTGATGAATAGTTTTGATCTGAACAAGATTATTGGCTTGCTGCAATGCTTTCCATGTCCGGAGAAGTTGTATGTAAAGGTGATAATTTCACGCACATTGGAAGCCCGCATATAGTGTACTAGAATTAACCGTTCACCTGTTGCTCTTCGACACTCTTCTTTTAGACCTTAACTGCTTTCAATCTTCATGTCTATTTAGGCAACAGGACGGGTAAGAAAGTTATAACCAATCGGTGGATTCGTAGCATCGGGATTTTCTCACTTCTCATGAGATTCGATGAAGACAATAACGCTTAGAACGATATGTAGCCAACCGTGCAAACACAAGATTTGTCACATTCTTCCCTGGGCCGAATGCGAGGTTACTATTGTCCATCGTGCTTAAGTTTATCGAAGAGCATGGTTTTGACGGATGGGTATGTCAAGAGCAAAAAAGGAGTTTCTGTGGGCAAAAGAGTCATTGAATGTGTCGGGCTTCTATTTACAACATATTGTGGTCATAATCCAAAGAAATTTTACGACCCAGATGTTCATTCTATGGACCTGACCGATCCATTTGACTCGTGGATCGCCAGAAACAAGGTTGGAGTTAGATATTGTCGCCTTTTCAATCTGGGTTTTTTGTAAACCTGATGAACAATCAACCTCGTGCTTTTGTACAGCTTTGTAAGCTGGAGTTAGATGTTCCCGCTTTTCAACTCGGGCCGTGGATCGCTATATTTTCTTTGAAACAAGGCAAATGGCTTGCCATTCGCTTAATTTAGAGTGAAATATTGTAACAAATCACAACCAAGGGAAATAACATCACTCACGCCGCTGCTTGAGCTCACTGCGGCATTACGTGGCCAAGTGATTAGCCCCCACCAGCACCCACAAACTTATTTCGAACTAGCACATCAAATCGGCTGTAAATTTTATAGGAAAGGCTGCATGACCGTGACAGATTTGGATTCGACATTTGGGACCCAAGCGAGGAAATAGCCTATCCAAGGTGGTGTCAACTTACTAGCCACCAACAAACGATTTTGCATACCACCGTTGGATTGAGATCCAACATCCGTCGTGTATCTTCTATCTCTTGTCTTCTTCTTCCTCCAAATTACCGCCTAAAACCAAACCACCCCTGGCTTGGGCTCCGCTTCTTCTCCTCGCCTCCCATGGCTGGTTGCGCCCGCCGCCTCTACCGTATGTACCTCCAACGCTGGCCAGTCCTCCTCTATTCCCCACACGCCACGTTATTCACCGCGACGCCAGCCCAACACGCACCTGCGTTCAATCCAGCCAACCTCAGATTCTCCGCCGCGACCGACCGGGCGATCTTCAACGGCTCTCGCTCGTCTGGCCCGAGGCCTTGTTGCCGCCCTCCGCCTTTGGCGGCCTTGGTTCGCTTCGCCGCGCTGTGTGCCGCCTTCTGGCGTTGTCAACGCCGCTAACAACCGAGAGGAACAAGGAGATGACTGTGACGTGGAGAGGATGATGAGGGACCCACTCAAAGGTCATGGCAAAGACATAAGCAAGTGCCTCTATAGTACAAGCCTAAAATTATGGTTCCTCCTAATGGTTGGACATCTCGGCTCACGCCATTGTCAACGAAGTCAATAAACGAGAATTACACTACGAGCGGTCGACACCTGTGACCCAAAGAAGTCGCGTAGTTTTTTTAGGAACAAGCGCTTGTTATTTATACTAGTTTTAGCGACTTGATCGTGGTAACAACGGGTCAAAGGGGGCCGTGGGCCCGCCCAGCTGTGGTTTTATTTATGTTTACCACATCATGAGCCCAGCTTGTGTTTTTTTTTCTTGTCAAAATGGCTAGCCCAGTTCTATTTTTTAAAAGAAATACCCAAACAAGGCCTACTTGTTTTATCGGTTCTGTGGCCATGCAAATCTTTCAAGACGATGAGAGTTTCATTTGGTTTGCCCAGAAATGGCCTGTACTTTTTTAAAACACATCAAACTGGGAATTAGTTTCAATTTTTTTTCATTACAAGATCTTAAATTCCATTGATTTTTATGCGTGGAAAATTATTTGGATTTTATATTTATATAAATTATTTTTCAAAAATAGTTTGAATGTGAATCGATATTTCGATTAAAACAGTTGACCGCACTAAATATGCAAAATTTCAGATACTTTTTTAACCATGGCCACAATATGGGGTGTAATGCTAACAAAAAGAAGATGGGCTCCAAAAACCCTTAAGAATTAGCAAATGGGATGTACATTATTAGAAATAATGGCGTATGGACTGTATGCTGTTTTCCACAGATTTGAGGCTGACTTGTGCGCCTACTACAAAGTTGACGCAGACATGCTTTTCATAAAAAAGGTTGACGCCAAGACGCAACGCCCCCTGTCAACTTAGTCAACACACGAGAGTAGTGACTGTTGGATGTCCATCCAACGGCTGTCGTGCTTCTTCAATCTTCGCTTTCATGCTCCAAATTACCAAACAAGCGCGCCAAGGACTGCTCGCTTCCTCCTCCCGCTGCCGGCTATAAGCCGCACAGCCTCACGGCCCCACCAGCATTCCCATCGCTGCCCAGCCATCCCTCTACTCACCCACATGCCGTTATTCTCCGCACACGGCAGACATTTAACCAAGAAACCTCAGACTCCTGCGGGAAACAACTGCCGAGTATTCCTCGGTTCGTCGTTCCTTCCTAGGCCTCGCCGCCCATCGCCATCGCTTCGTGCTCTCGGCGCCTGGTCAACGTAGTCAATGAACGACATCCATAGGAAGTGGATCAGATGCGGAGAGGCCGATACCAGCTGGGTCCATGGCCGCACGCAAGGAAATGCCTCCTTATTACGCTGCAAAATAATGATTCCTCCACCGATACCTAGGACCCATGTGAAGGGCCTTCAGATTTCGCAAAAAAACGTTCTCCCGGCCGATGTGTCGCACCCACCAGCTATATCTTCGCATCGCAAGGAAGTGCCTCCTTATTACGCCCAAAAATGAATACCCTCGCTAGCTGGGACCCACCATATTGTTGGGCTGACTTGTGGGCCTACTAAGTTGACGGGACGGAGGGCTTTGTCAACTTAGTCAATACTCCAGGACCGCATGATGTCCATCCAACGGCCATAGTGCTTCTTCAACCTCTGGTCTTCTTGCTCCAACCCGCCCAAAGTAGCACGGCCGTGTTACCGCCTTCCCCGCCTCCCGTGGCCCGGGTTCGCATCGTTCCCTTCCTAGTCCTCGCCGTCATTCCACCGGGCCAGGTGCTCTCGGCGCCGCGTGCTCAATGTGATCAACGATCGACTTCCATCGGAAGAGTATCGTATGTGGAGAGGTCGATACCGGGTCCACGGCAGCCGCAAGGAAGTGCCTCCTTATTACGCGGAAAATAATTATTCCTCCACCTGACAGTGGGGACCCACCGGACGGGCCGACAGTACTTTATGAAAAAAATTGTTTCCCCCTGACTGCTGGGACCCACCGGACGGGCCACCGTATTTCGCAAAAAAAACTTTCTCATTGCCAGCTCGGACCCACCGGAAGTGCCTCCTTATTGCGCATAAAAATTAATACCCCCGGCTAGCCGGGACCCACCTTGGTGGAGGCTGTCTTAGGGGCTACTAAGTTGACGGGGACGAAGGGCTTTCTCAACTTAGTCAATATGAACGATTCTAGCTCCAGTGACCGTACGTTGTCCATCCAACGGCCGTAGTGCTTCTTCAACCTCTGGTCTTCTTGCTCCAGCTGCCCAAAGCAGCGCCGTGTTGCAAGATGCTCCCGCCTCCCGTGGCCGGGTTATGCTGTCAGCGGAGGCCTCACCGCCCCTTTACTATTCTCACTGCTGGCCAAAGTTCTCGCGCGACGGTAGCCTCACACTGCAGCCGAATCCAAGGAACCTCAGATCTTCTCCGCTCGGGCTTCCACCGCCGCTGTTTTCCCTGCTCAAGGCTGTCCCCTTCCTAGGCCTCGCTGCCGCCCACCGCTGCGTGGTGCTCTTCATGGCGTGGTCAACGTGGTCAAGGAACGACTTCCATCGGAAGAGTATCAGACGTGGAGAGGCTGACAACTGGGTCCACGGCCACAGCCCAGTTTTTTTGTGATTTTCCAAGTAAGTCGCTTTGTCAGGCCTGTTGGGCTGCAAATCTTTCAAGACGAGGAGAGGTTTCATTCGGCTGGCCGAGAAAATGGCCCATCAGTAATGAGAAATGGACTATACATTTTTAAAACACATCAAACCGACAATTAGTTTCAAATATATTTTTTTCATTTCAAGATTTTAAATTACATTAATTTTTATGCGTGGAGAATTTGTTGGATTTTATATTGATATACATTTATTTTAAAATCAGTTTGAATGTGAGTCGTAAATTTCGGGATTAAAATAGTTCGGACCGCACCAAATATGCAAAATTTCAGATAATTTTTAACCGTGGCCACAATATGGGCTGTAATGCTAACAAAAGAATATGGGCTCCAAAAAACCTTAAGAATTAGCAAATGGGCTGTAAATTATTAGAAATAATGGCAGATGGGTTGTATGTCAAGCTTTCCATGATTTGAGGCTTTCCTAAAAAAAAGGTTGACGACAGCAAAGGATGGTTGGATGTCCATCCAACGGTCACCGTCAGGCTTCTTCAATCTCTGCTCTTCCCGCCCAAATTACCAAACAAGCTACCGCAGGACTGCCTCGCTTCCTCCTCATGCTGTCATTGTGTTGCCAAGGCAGCCTCACCGCCCCCACTCCAATCACCGCTGGCCTAGCCATCCCTCTACTCCCCACACTTGTTGTTATTCTCCGGCGACGGCAGATTTAACCAAGAAACCCTCAGACAACAGATTCCTCCGTGGGAAACAACTACCGAAGTCTTCCCCGCCTCCGTGTTGTCCCCTTCTTAGGCCTCGGGCTGCCCACCGCCGTGGTGCTCTCGTGTGGCGGTTCAATGTGGTCAACGACCGACTTTCATCGGAAGAGTATCGTATGCGGAGAGGTCGACAGCCGGGTCCACGGTCAGCAGCAAGGAAGTGTCTCCTTATTACGCGAAATAATTATTCTCCACCGACAAATGGGGACCCACCGGACGGGCCACCGATTTCACAAAAAACGCTTCCTCGACCGCCGGGACCCACCAGTTACACCTTCGCACGCAAGGAAGTGCCCCGTCAAAAAATGATTCGCTTCGACTGCCGGGACCCACTAGCTACATCTTTGCACGCAAGGAAGTGCGTCCGGCAAAAAATGATTCGCCCCGACCGTTGGGGACCCACCAGTTACATCTTCGCAGTAAGGAAGTGCTCGATACCGGACCCACCTGGTCGAAGCGCACGTGAAGCGTTGTCATTCTGGTCGCGAACGCCTACGATATATATACCGGTGGATGTAGAGGCGCCGCACGCAGTCGCAAGAGAGGCGCCGCGACGCAGCATGTACACGCACGCACAAATGCCGTGGTGCAAGAAAGAAAATACGCCACGTATGTGTACATACGGGCGGGTCTCGAACGCTTACTCGCGCATACGTACGGCGAGGGCTCGTGTACATGGCTGGGTCGGAACGGAGAAACGGCGTCGTCGTCGTGTTCATGGGGAGGCAACGGAATGCGTCGTGTTCATGGGGAGGCAACGGAAGCGTCGTGTTCATCGGGAGGCAACGAATCGCGTGGGGGTCAACCGGCTGGGTCGGAAAGGAATGCGTGGTCGTGTTCATCGGGAGGGCTTGGACGGAACAGGCGCTGGAAACGAGGCCTGGCGTACCGCGGAATGGAGGAAACGGACCTCCTACGTTCGGAACGGGGTCCTGTTGATCGGGAGGGGTGTGGCGTACCGCAAAACGGACGAAACGGACCTCCTACAGTCGAAAAAGGGGTCCTGTTCATCGGGAGGGGTGTGGCATACCGCAAAACGGACGAAATGGACCTCCTACGGTCAAACGGGGTCCCGTTTATCGGGAGGTGTGTGGCGCATCGCAAAACGGGACTCCACGGGATACCGTTCATCTCCACCGCCGGCCTCCTCCAGCCTCCACGGGCTACCGTCGACCTCCTCCAGCCTCCACGGGCTCCTCGCTCATCCAGCCTCCATCGCCGCTTACTCCACCGGCCATCGCTCAACCACCTCCACGGGCACCCTCCACCGCTCATCGCTCATCCAGCCCTCCACACCACGGGTCCCGTTTCAACCACCCCTCCACGGCCACCCTCCACCGCTTCATCGCTCGCTCAAATTCTCCACACCACGGGTCCTGTTCATCCAGAGGCAACGCCACCGCCACTATTCATCCACCCCGCAACACTCACTATTCATCCAATCGATCGGCTTCAGCTTAGCGAAAGCAATGGGCGAATCGCCCATCGGGTTCGCCATCAGCCATCGATCGATCGCCGGGTTCGCTTACGCCAGAGCTCGCAAAGGCAATCGCCGCTGCTCGCTAGAGCCCAACGCCTCGCTTCGGGTTCGTTAGAGCCAACGCCGCACACACGCCACCGTATGTGTACGTAGAGAAACGCCAGATCGCCGCCCCGACCTCCCACCGTGAATCCGCAACTCCCCAAATTTTCCTCCTCGCTTCTACCACGGTTTTTTCCGTCATGGACGGCCCAAAGAATGTCATGCAGCTGCGTCTCCGCCCGCCCAGACGAAAAAGCCCATTTTCTCGCCATGATTTTTGTCATAGAAGTAGGAGCTCACCACATCTATGATGATACCGGTTTTGTCACAATTATCGCCATAGAAGTGTCATATGTATGATAGAAAAAATTTCGTTCGGCCCAAAATGTCACGGATGTGTCTTTTTTTTGTACTGGTGACTAATATGGAAGAAGTGCTGGAGCATATTCCTACAAAGGTCACCCATGAGATGAATGCCATCTTATGTGCTTCTTACACCGAGGAGGAGGTTAAAACCGCTGCTATTTCTCGGATGTTTCCCACCAAGTCTCTGGGCCTGTATGGTTTCCCCGCACACTTCTATCGTGAGGCATTGGGATGTTTGTGGAGACGAGGTTACAAAGGCAGTCCTTCAATAGTTAGAGGAGAAGATAGCCCAGGTGCATTAATGATAATGCTTTTTGGTCTTAATCCCTAAGGTAATGAGCCCAACTCTTTTGTCTCAATTTAGACCTATAAGCCTATGCAACGTGCTATACAAAATTGCTTCAAGGTGATTGCAAATAGGTTGAAGAAATTGTTGCCGATATAATTTCGTGAGGAGCAATCAGCTTTCGTCCCTAGAGATTGACCAATGATAATATCATTACCGATTATGAGTGTTTGCATTTTATGAAGCGGAGCAAGTCAAAAGGTAATAGTCATTGTGCTTTTAAAACTTGATATGATGAAGTCTTATGATAGGCTTGAATGAGATTATGTTAAAGAAATCATGGTGAAGCTTGGTTTCAAGGCGCCACATTGGATAAGTGTGGTGATGAATATGATAACATCTGTTTCATTCTCAGTCCTTTTCAATAGAGAACAATTGCAGAAATTCAGACCTACGAGAGGTATTCGACAGGGAGATCTGATTTCCCCTTATCTCTTCTTGATAGCAGCGGAGGGCCTTTCGTGCCTACTTAAATCTGCTCCTCAATCGTCAGCCTTTGTTGGAGTTCGTGGCACCGAGAGCCCCAGCTTGTCAACCACTTGCTTTTTGGTCGATTTATAGCCTCGCTACTTTTCAAGGCTAGTAATGAGGGGGCAATGGTGGTGTCAAACCTGCTAAATACTTGTTGCAATGCGTCGGGACAAAGAGTTAACAATGACAAATCATTGATTTTTTTTCAGTAAGGGGTGTCCTCAATCAGTTTGGGACAGTATTAAGAAGTCCCTACATGTTTATGATGAGCAACTAAGTGACAGATAACTGGGCATGCCTACTGATGTGGGTCATTCCAGGAATGGTACTTTTAAATACTTGAGGGACAGAGTATGGGAAAAGATTAAGGGTGGATGGAGAAGCTGTCATTGCCTTATGCAGGAAAGCGGTACTTATCAAGGCAGCTTGCTCAAGCCACCCATTATATGCTATCTCGTGTTTTAGATTGCCTAGAGGTATTTGTGAAAGTATTACTTCGATGATACGGCAATTTTGGTGGGGCCGTAAGAGGGGAAAGAGGAAACCTTGCTGGATTTTATGGGACATATGCACCAAGCCAAAACACTTGGGAGGGCTGGGTTTTCGAAATATAGAGATTTCAACTTGTCACTTCTTGCAAGACAAGCATGGCGATAATTCAGATCCGTGTTTCTAAGTGCAAGAATATTACAGTAAAATATTATCCATCGCTATCCTTCATGGAGGCCGAAGTTGGGAAATAGTCCATCCCAAATTTGGAGGGCCATTATTGATGGAAGGGAAGCTCTTGCACAAGGTGTGATCAGAGAATTGGGACAGGGAAGGAACCAAAGTGTGGGATCACAACTGGATACCTCGTTCGGGGATGATGAGGCCAATTGTATCGTTGGTGCATGAAAAACCAGCATGGGGTCTCGGAACTGATTAACAGCTCATCGGCTAGCTGGCATGAGGAGAAGGTGCGGTCTGTATTCCTATCTGTTGATGCTGAAGCTATTCTCAGAATCCCACTGATTTTTGGGCGTGGGGAGAAGATGACAGAGGGATTTTTTCATTTAAATCGGTTTATAGATTTCTAGCAGACCTGAAGTTAAAGAATGAAGCTTTGTTGCAGCTTTGTTGGCGGCAATGAACACTAATGATGATGAAAGGGCCTCGACCTCACTCGAACATGAAAATTCCATCAAAGATAAAAGTGTTTTTATGGAGATCGTGCCATGAAAC
>JAHIAL010000008.1:1147500-1170000 GCA_021605145.1 Aegilops bicornis
CTTGAGGATCTTCATACTGCCAAGACAAATTATCTTCCTGCACTTAGAAATGTTAGTACTCAAAACGTATGCACCAATAGTGATGGTATTGAACTACGGTCACATCTATTTAGGAATGATGGTAAGATATTTACTATTTGTCCTCGCATATTTTGCATACATAATTTTTTTGCTAAACTTTCATTGCTAAGTATATTAATTAAGTACTATACAATGTTCTTCAACAGGACTCCCCGATGGCGACAACAGCTTGTGCCTCAGGGATCGAGACTAAAGGTCGATGTCAATTGTTAGCTTACGGCCAAGATATCCTCAGATTGCACATGAATGCATTCAGCATTTCTAGAAGCGATGAATGCTTAATAGTGAAAGATTGGAGGAAAATTGTTAATGATCGCAGAGAAGTACTAGGGGGCAGCAATGAGAAGCGCAGCCCACGATTAGGGAGACAGGTTCATCGGCATGCTCCAAAGATGATCAATCAGAGAGCTATACATGTTCTATGCTATTTTACCAGAGAGAGAGTAGCTAGCAGGTGAGTGATTTAGCTAGTTCTTCATGCTGCTCTTAATTAGTACTTGTCCTTTCATGTCCGTGTTCTTCGTTCTAAACTTAAGTGATTTGCTTTTGTGGTGTTATATATGAACGCTTATAATATCATGACAATCATGTTGAACTCGATCGATAATATTTTTGCTTCGCACAAGTGGATGTTTCTTCTTTAAGCTAGTAGTGCTGGTGGTGATTAGATAGCTAGTTAATTATTATATCATTTAATGAAAGAAACCGCAGATTAGTTTCACTGGATGAATCCTACCTAGTTAAGTGATCAAGTATATGCCATATCCGTATATATTATATAGTTGATCAAGTATAATATGGATATGGCATATACCTAGCTAGCTAGCTATATATAGAGATATCCAATAATGCATCCAGTCGAAACTAATCCATGGTAATTTCATCTAATGATTTAACAACTCATTATAATGTAAAACAATCACTAAATTAAATTGAAAACACAAAATTAAAGAAAAATTTAAAAAAAACCCAAACATTTAGTACCGTTGGTGTTACCAACCGTACTAATGCCTCCACGCGAACGTGGCTCGCTCGTAAACGTGGTCGGCACTTTAGCGCTTCTAAGCCAGGATTTAACCGGACTAAAGGTCGGGGACCTTTACTCCCACTCTTTAGTGCCGGTTGGCTTAATCGGCACTAAAGTTCAAGCTATTTAACCGCAGTAAAGGCCGGTTCTCGCACTAGTGAGGTGACCTTTAGTACCGGTTCTTTGGGAATCTTTAGTACCGTTCGTGCTACCGAACCGGTATTACAGATGTTGAAGATTTTAGTACCGGTTCGTGGCATGAACCGGTACTAAATAGGTTGTGGCAGGCGCTATTTTTAGTCCCACCTCGCTCCCCTAACAAGAATTTGACCACCTTAAGTATGTTACTTCTCAATCCATCCCAAGCATTTGGTCTTCATTGAACTCTATGTGTAGGATCTGTGGCTGCAATAGGAGTCTTCGCCGGTTCTTAAATTGGTGGTAGATTCCTATTGACGATTTAGATTCTATACAAAAAGATCGTTGATGATCAATGTATTTTTTATATGTACTTCGTAGCAGATGGCGCTGCTTTGGCTGAAAAAGGCGGTACTGATCAATGTATTTTTTCCGTGTTCGATGCACAATTTAAAGAAGAAGAAGAGGAGGAGGAGGAAGAGAGGAGGAGGAAGAAGAAGATGAGGAGGAGGAGGAGGAGGAGGAGGAGGAGGAGGAGGAAGAAGAAGAAGAAGAAGAAGAAGAAGAAGGAGAAGAAGAAGAGGAGGAAGAAGAAGAGTAGGAGAAGAAGAAGAAGAAGAAGAAGAAGAGGGCTAAAAGGCGGTACTGATCAATGTATTTTTTCTGCGTTCAGATGCACAATTTAAAGAAGAAGAAGAAGAGGAGGAGGAGGAGGAGGAGGAGGAAGAAGAAGAAGGAGAAGAAGAAGAGGAGGAAGAAGAAGAGTAGGAGAAGGAGGAAGAAGAAGAGGAAGAGGAGGAAGAAGAAGAAGAAGAGGAGGAAGAAGAAGGAGAAGAAGAAGAAGAAGAAGAGGAAGAAGAAGAAGAAGAAGAAGAAGAAGAAGAAGAAGAAGAAGAAGAGGAGAGGAGGAGGAGGAAGAAGAAGAAGAAGAAGAAGAAGAGGAAGAGGAGGAGGAAGAAGAAGAAGAAGAGGAGGAAGAAGAAGCGGAGAAGGAGGAAGAAGAAGAGGAAGAAGAAGAAGAAGAAGAAGAAGAAGAGGAAGAAGAGGAAGAAGAAGAGGAGGAAGAAGAAGAAGAAGAGGAAGAAGATGAAGAAGAAAAAGAAGAAGAAGAAGAGTAGGAGAAGGAGGAGGAGGAGGAAGATGAAGAAGAAGAAGATGTAGAAGAAGAAGTAGAAGGAGAAGGAGAAGAAGAATAAGAGGAAGAAGAAGAAGGAGAAGGAGAAGAAGAATAAGAGGAAGAAGAAGAAGAAGAAGAAGAAGAAGGAGAAGAAGAGGAGGAGGAGGAAGAAGAAGGAGGAGAAGAAGAAGAACAAGAAGAAGAAGAAGAAGAAGAGTAGGAGAAGGAGGAAGAAGAAGAGGAAGAGGAGGAAGAAGAAGGAGAAGAAGAAGAAGAAGAGGAGGAGAAGGAGGAAGAAGAAGAAGAAGAGGAAGAAGAAGAGGAGGAGGAGGAAGAGGAAGAAGAAGAAGAAACTACTCAGAAATAAATAGAAGAAAAAATAAAGCAGAAAAGAAATAACTATATAAACAAATTACTCAAAAATAAATAGAAGAAAATAAATACTATTCAGAAATAAAATGTAAGAAAAAAAATAAAGCGTAAAAGGAATAACTATATAAACAAATTACTCAAAAAATAAGTAGAAGAAAATAAATGGTATTCTTAAATAAATAGAAGAAAATAATAAAGCGTAAAAGGAATAACTATATAAGAAAATTACTCAAAAATAAATAGAAGAAAATAAATACTATTCGTAAATAAATAGAAGAAAAAAATAAAGCAGAAAAGGAATAACTATGTAAAAAAATTACTCAAAAATAAATAGAAGAAAATAAATAATGCAGAAAAGAAAAAAATAATATAAAGCATGGGAGGTAAGCAGGTCATCTCCAGTGATGCGCCCGTTGTGAAGACGCCCCCGTCACTCCTGACTAAGGGAGATGGTCTACAGGACCTCCCGCACCTCATGCCCGAGTGGACGGCAACGACAACCACTTGTCTTCTCGCGGATAGCTAGGTCCGGCTCGATAGAATTCACGTCGTCATTGTCCACACCGGCGAGAGGAGCGTCGTCGCCGTCACCGACTCCATTGTGGAGCTCGAGCTCATACAGGGATCCGGGGAAAGGTGGCATCGACATGTCGGCAAGCAACCGGCTGTGTTAGAGTATGAATAGGATAGAGATATTTTCATTCAAACCGTAATCTATCTCTATCTCCTTTTCTTCCTCTCTCTCATTATCTCCTCAGACTGAACTCTCCCTGAGATCGATCCTTCTCGATCTCTTCTTGTACTCCAAGGCATTACCAATATATATAACATGCGGCCCGAGACAAAGGGTTCAACGCTTTCAACCCAACTTACATGGTAATCAGAGCATCTTCCTCTCAGATCGAAGATCGCATATAGCTACCTTCCCGCGGCCGAGATCATGTCTTCCTCCGCAGCCCTATCTTCCACCATGGGCGCGCTTTCCACCTCCATGTCCTCCACCTTCGCATCATCATCCAGCAGCAGCTCTATTCCTCTCGGACCGCCACCACAGGAGAAGCTAACAAGGGGAAACTTCCTTCTATGGAAGGTTGTCGTGCTCCCGTAGATCAGAGGCGCACAGATGGAGCACCACCTTAACGGGAACAGCCCGGAACCACCGGCCACCCTCACCATCACCAAAGATGGCAAAGAAGAATAGGTCACCAACTTCGCCCGAACTCTCTGGTACGCACAACAGCAATAACCTGTGGGTATCTGATGGGATCTCTGTCCCATGAGATCCTTGCTCAAGTTGCCACGCTCCAGACGCCGCCTGAAGTATGGAGCGCCATCAACGCCATGTTCGCCGCCTAGAGCCGAAGTCAAGCCATCAACACCTGCGTCGAGCTCACGAACCTGAAGAAAGGTAACATGTCCATGGCAGAATATCTTGGCAAAATCAAAACTCTTACAGATGAAGTCGCATGCTGCACCGGAGTCCCCCTTCCCGATCCTGAGATCGTCTCCAAGATCATGGCTGGCCTCGATCTGGGTTACAATCCAACCGTGGTTCGCTGCGTCCGCTAGGGTTGAGCCAGCCTTGCTCAGAGATGTATAGCCAGCTCTTGAGCTTTGATGCTCGCCTCGCTCTCCTTCACGGCACCAACATCAGACAGTCCTCTGTCAACTCGGCGGCTCGTGGGCGCGGCCGTGGGCGCAGTCACCAGGGACAAAGTAGCGGCGGCGGTCGTGGCCGCGGCAACTACCAGGGCGAGGGCGCTCGTTCTGGTGGTGGCAGCAACTCAGGAGGCGGCGGCTTCAACAACAACATGGGAGGTGGCGGCTTTAACAACAACAACAGCCAAGGCTTCTCAAATCGCCGCCCTCGCTGCCAACTATGCAAGAGGTCGGGCCATGAGGTCATGGACTATTGGCACAGATATGACGTAAGACTTCGCCCCGACGTCATTATGCTGCTGCAGCCATCCGTGAAGGAGGAGGAGGAGATGGCGTTTGGTACGTGGACTTGGGTGCAACAGATCATGTCACCAGAGAGTTAGAACAACTTGCGCTCCGAGAGAGATACCACAGCGGCGACCAGATTCACACCCTGGCAAGTGGTGGAGGTATGGATATTTGCCACATTGGACAAGCTTTCATTAATTCCCCTAATCACAAATTTTTACACAATCGAGATCGGCAAAGAAGGAAATCACCTTGGGCAGCTCAGCGGGGGGGGGGGGGCACACATCCTCGAAGGGGGAAAACTGCTCTCGCAGCCACGGGGCTGTAACCTCAAACGGGCGTTGACCATCTCAGTAGTGGCCGTGGAGCGATCTCGGGTCGCCTCGGTGGTTGCCTCCATCTTCTTGGAGCTCTCGTCTCGTGGGGATCAGCCTCCTGCTCTGCTCCAATATCGGCAGATCTTTGCCCGGTTCTCCTTGGTCCATCATGAAACCGATTTAATACTAGGAGTCCACCGAAAGGAAAACACAATCGCAATGACAATGAAACAAAAAGAGAGTGAGGATCACATCGCTTTGGTAAAAGTTCTTTTTTTTTCTCTGAACGAAAAATATACCAACATCACGGATCCGCTTACCTTCCCTTCGCTGGGAGAGAAGAACAAAGTGGCGTATGCGAGTGTTGCCTTTCTTGAAGATGGTGAGGGAGAAGGGATTCAGCGAAGAGTGAAATGATGGTTGCTTCGTCCCGTCAAACTTAGACTCATGGGAGGTGGGGTTTTGTGATACGACGGCTCGTTATCGCCAAGGCCACGACCGGGTGACTCTCCGCCGTGATACTGCCTTCTAATTTGGTGGATGGCATTTGGGCTCACAGGCTGCATGGCCCGCATGTCGGTGAACAAAAGTATAACGGCATTCAAGAGAGGGAGATGTTTCAATGACCTAGGAGGAGCCAAGCGGTAGAGTGTCTCCACTGCACTAGTAGTAATTGTTTTTCTGGTAGTCAGAGAGTGTCTCCACTGTACTAGTAGTAATTGTTTCTCTAGGCGCTACCCACACCCAAAGACACCGCCTCCCCCCAAAAAATCCTGGGTGCTCTTCTTCCTCCTCGCTCCCACCCACCTCACGCCACTCGCTTCACTGTACCCCCAAATTCCTCACCTCACTCCTACAAAACCCCAGCCTCCTTCTTACTCACTCCTACAGAAAACCCCAGCCTCCCCTTCTTCTTCGTCAAGACTACAACTAGGCTTGTCATTCATTACTCTGCTCAAATCCGTGAGCGACGCTGACGCCTCGAGGAAAATGGAGTCGGTGACCCCGGCGCCAAGAAGATGAGGTTTCGCCAATGGGCGACGCTGCTAGATCCCGCACCCGGCAAAGACGGGAGAAGCGGCAACCCCGCCCCCACCGGATCCAGTGAACCTCAGAATCTCGGGTGGACCGTGATCAGCGATCTCAGACGCCATCCTTGGGAGATCATCTCGCTTCTCCCACCAAGGATTGCCGCCGCACTCAAGTCCTCTCAATTTGGTGGCGCTCTATGGCGCAGGCCGTGCTTAATCTCGGCGTAAATTGCCGCCTATCTCTCTTAAATGATTTTAAATCCTCGAGCCATCATCTCCTCCCACCGTGGCTCCGCTCAAAGCCTCAGATCTCGCCATGCTACTCGAGCAAGCATACCATGCCCTCGCATGATGGACGCCTGGCTGAAATCCTCAATTCACGTAACTACAGCTGCTTGAGTTCTACTATTCTCCGGAAATCACATACCACATATCGAACGCCATGAACTTGTGCCCTCAAAGACCGATGTCCATCTCGCGGTTTTCCTCCTCTCTCCACACCGCCACCTTTGCATCAGGCTACCTACCGCATAATCTGGTACTAAACCTTCGACTCTTATTTCTCAAGAAACTTTCACTTGTGCGAAGTTCGTGATATCGGAGGCTCATTGCACAAGATCATCCACTCCAGCTTGCCCTGCATTGGAGTGCTTGGTGCTTGTTTTCACAGCTTAGAATCGGTTGTCTCCAAATAAAGTCGCCTAACCTTATAAGAATTGGAATTTCTTTTGACGGAAGGCAGCTCATCATCCAAGATGCCCCTTCACTTCAAAGGTTGATCCTTGATTCTAGTTATTCACCTTTGCAAATAACTGTCCTCTCTGCGCCTAAACCGAGACCTTGGGTGTAATACATGATCTCTGTGCTCATTTCAATATGGTGTTTGGCTCCACAGTTCTTCGTGTACTTTATATTATCATCTACACTTGTAACCATAAGCTGCATTTTAAATTTCACAAGATAATTTATATATCATCTTGGAGTACACATTTTGTACTAATATTATGTTCTATGCTCAATGAAGAGTTTCTCCATGGATGGCCTATCAATGGTGCCGGATTATGTCAAGATCTTATATATCCGTATGAATAGTTTTGATCTCGAACAAGATTATTGGCTTGCTGCAATGCTTTCCATGTCTGGAGAAGTTGTATATAAAGGTGATAATTTCACGCACATTGGAAGCCCGCATATAGTGTACTAGAATTAACCATTCAGCTATTGCTCTTCGACACTCTTCTTTTAGACCTTAACTGTTTTCAATCTTCATGTCTATTTAGGCAACAGGACGGGTAAGAAAGTTATAACCAATCGGGTGGATTCGTAAGCATCGGGATTTTCTCACTTCTCATGAGATTCGATGAAGACAATAACGCTAGAACGATATGTAGCCAACCGTGCAAACACAAGATTTGTCACATTCTTCCCGCTGAATGCGAGGTTACTATTGTCCATCGTGCTTAAGTTTATCAAAGCAGCATGGTTTTGACGGATGGGTATGTCAAGAGCAAAAAAGGAGTTTCGTGGGCAAAAGAGCTTCGAATGTGTCGGGCTTCTATTTACAACATATTGTGGTCATAATCCAAAGAATTTTACGACCCAAGATGTTCATTCTATGGACCTCGACCGATCCATTTGACTGCGGATCGCCAGAAATGTTGTTGGAGTTAGATATTGTTGCCCTTTTCAATCTGGGTTTTTGTAAACCCGATGAACAATCAACCTCGTGCTTTTGTACAGCTTTGTAAGCTGGAGTTAGATGTTCCTGCCCTTTTCAACTCGGGTCAGACTGTCATATTTTCTTTGAAACAAGGCAAATGGCTTGCCATTCGTTTAATTTAGAGTGAAATATTGTAACAAATCACAACCAAGGGAAATAACATCACTCACGCCGGCTACTTGAGCTCACTGTGCATTACAGAAGCCAAGTGATTAGCCCCCACCAGCACCCACAAACTTATTTCGAACTAGCACATCAAATCGGCTGTAAATTTTTATAGGAAAGGCTGCATGACCGTGACAGATTTGGATTCTGACATTTGGGACCCGCGAGGAAATAGCCTATCCAAGGTGGTGTCGACTTACTAGCCAGTCAACAAACGATTTTGCATACCAGCCGTTGGATTGAGATCCAACATCCGTCAGGTATCTTCTATCTCTTGTCTTCTTCTACCTCCAGCCGCCCAAACCAAACAACACCGTCCGCTCCGCATTCTCCTGCCTCCCAAGGCTGGTTGCGCCTCTGCCGCCTACCGTATGTACCTCCAACGCTGGCCAGTCCCTCCTCTATTCCCCACACGTCATGTTATTCACACCGACGTCAGCCCCAACACGCACCTGCGTTCGAACCAGCCAACCTCAGATTCTCCGCCGCGACCGGACCGGCGCGCATCTTCAATGGCTCTCGTTCGTTCTGTCCGAGGCCTCGCCGTCGTCCTCCGCCTTGCGGCCTTGGTTCGCTCGCCGTGCGCGGTGTGCCGCCCTCTTGCGTTGTCAACGTCGTCAACAACCGAGAGGAACAAGGAGATGACTGTACGTGGAGAGGATGACAGTAGGGACCCACCAGTGTCATGGCAGTACGTAAGCAAGTGCCTCTATAGTACAAGCCTAAAATTATGGTTCCTCCTAATGGTTGGACATCTGGAGCTCACGCCATTGTCAACGTAGTCAATAAACAAGAGAATTACACTATGAGCGGCTTACACTAGGGACCCAGCAGGTCGCGTACTTTTTTTGAGGAACAAGTAGTTGTTATTTATACTAGTTTTAGCGACGAATCAGGGTAACAACGGGCTGTAAGGGGTCAGGCCCGCCTAGCTGTGGTTTTATTTATGTTTACCACATCATGAGCCCAGTTGTGTTTTTTTCTTGCTGAAAATGGCTAGCCCAGTTCTATTTTTTTAAAAGAAATACCCAAACAAGGCCTATTTGCTTTATCGGTTCTCATTGGCTGCAAATCTTTCAAGACGATGAGAGTTTCATTCGGTTTGCCCGTAAATGGCCTGTACTTTTTAAAACACATCAAACCGGGAATTAGTTTCAATTTTTTTCATTACAAGATCTTAAATTCCATTGAAATTTATGCGTGGACAATTATTTGGATTTTATATTTATATAAATTATTTTTCAAAATAGTTTGAATGTGAATCGATATTTCTGGATTAAAAACAGTTGACCGCACCAAAATATGCAAAATTTCAGATACTTTTTAACCATGGCCACAATATGGGGTGTAATGCTAACAAAAAGAAGATGGGCTCCAAAAAACCTTAAGAATTAGCAATGGGCTGTACATTATTAGAAATAATGGCAGATGGACCGTATGCTGTTTTCCACATATTTGAGGCTGACTTGTGCGCCTACTACAGGTTGACGCCAGATGCTTTTCATAAAAAAGGTTGACGCCAGCACGCAACGCCTCGTCAACTTAGTCAACACACGAGAGTAGTGATCGTTGGATGTCCATCCAACGGTCAAGTCGTGGCTTCTTCAATCTCGCTCTTCATGCTCCACCGCTCAAACAAGCGCCGGCCGGACTGCTCGCTTCCCTCCTCCCGCTGCCGGCTATGTTGCCGCACAGCCTCACGGCCCCACTGCATTCCCATCGCTGGCCTAGCCATCCCTCTACTCACCCACACATGTCGTTATTCTCCGGCGACGGCAGACGAACCAAGAAACCTCGTACTCCTCCGCTGGGAAACAACCGCCGAGTATTCCTCGCTCGTGTCGCTCCTTCCTAGGCCTCGCCGCCGCCCATCGCTCGCGTGCTCTCGGCGCGCCCGGTCAACGTAGTCAATGAACGACATCCATAGGAAGTGGATCAGACGTGGAGAGGCCGATACCGGGTCCACGGCCGCACGCAAGGAAATGCCTCCTTATTACGCATAAAATAATGATTCCTCCACCGACAGCTAGGACCCACAGGAAGGGCCTCAGATTTCGCAAAAAACGTTCCCCGATGACAGTCAGGACTCCACCAGCTATATCTTCGCACGCAAGGAAGTGCCTCCTTATTACGCCTAAAAATGAATACCCTCGCTAGCCGGGACCCACCATATTGTTGGGCTGACTTGTGGGCCTACTAAGTTGACGGGACGGAGGGCTTTGTCAACTTAGTCAATACTCCAAGGACCGCATGATGTCCATCCAACGGCCATAGTGCTTCTTCAACCTCTGGTCTTCTTGCTCCACCACCGCCTAAAGCAGCGCCGGCCGTGCCGCTTCGCCTCGCCTCCCGTGGGTCGGCCCGCATCGTTCCCTTCCTAGTCCTCGCTGCCGTCCACCGCCGTGGTGCTCTCGGCCAAGGCGTGCTCAATGTGGTCAACGACCGACTTCCATCGGAAGAGTATCAGATGTGGAGAGGCTGACAGCTGGGTCCACGGCAGCCGCAAGGAAGTGCCTCCTTATTACGCGGAAAATAATTATTCCTCCACCTGACAGTGGGGACCCACCGGACGGGCCGACAGTACTTTATGAAAAAAATTGTTTCCCCCTGACTACTGGGACCCACCGGACGGGCCACCATATTTCGCAAAAAAAACTTTCCCCCCGCTGTCAGCTCGGACCCACCGGAAGTGCCTCCTTATTGCGCAAAAAAATTAATACTCCCCCGGCTAGCTGGGACCCACCTTGGTGGGAGGCTGTCTTGTGGGGCTACTAAGTTGACGGGGACGAAGGGCTTTCTCAACTTAGTCAATATGAACGATTCTAGCTCCAAAGTGACCGTGACGTTGTCCATCCAACGGCCAGAGTGCTTCTTCAACCTCTGGTCTTCTTGCTCCACTACCCAAAGCAGCGCCGGTCGTCGCATGCTCCCGCCTCCCGTGGCGGTTATGCTGCCGCGAGGCCTCACCGCCTTTACTATTCTCACCGCTGGCCAGGCCACTGCGGCGACGGGCAGCCTCACACCGCAGCCGAACCAGTGAACCTCGTATTCCTCCGCTCGGGCTTCCACCGCCGCTTTCCCGGCTCCGTCGTCCCTTCCTAGGCCTCATCGCCGCCCACCGCTGCGGTGCTCTCACAAGGGCGTGGTCAACGTGGTCAAGGAATGACTTCCATCGGAAGAGTACTGTACGATGGAGAGGTCGACAACCGGGTCCACGGCCACATCCCGCCTTTTTGTGATTTTCCAAGTAAGTCGCTTTGTCGTGCTGTTGGGCTGCAAATCTTTCAAGACGAGGAGAGCTTTCATTCTGGCCGAGAAAATGGCCCATCAGTAATGAGAAATGGGCTATACATTTTTAAAACACATCAAACCGGCAATTAGTTTCAAATATATTTTTTTCATTTCAAGATTTTAAATTACATTAATTTTTATGCGTGGAGAATTTGTTGGATTTTATATTGATATACATTTATTTTACAAATCAGTTTGAATGTGAGTCGAAATTTCGGGATTAAAAATAGTTCGGGCCGCACCGAAATATGCAAAATTTCGTATAATTTTTTAACCGTGGCCACAATATGGGATGTAATGCTAACAAAAAGAATATGAGCTCCAAAAACCTTAAGAATTAGCAAATGGGTCTGTAAATTATTAGAAATAATGGCAGATGGGTTGTATGCTGTTTTCCACAGATTTGAGGCTTTCCTAAAAAAAGGTTGACGCACAAGCAGTGATGGTTGGATGTCCATCCAACGGCCGTCATGCTTCTTCAATCTCTGCTCTTCCTGCTCCAAATTGGCCAAACAAGCGCCAAGGGACTGCTCGCTTCCTCCTCCTCACATGCCGGGTCAGGTTGCCGCCAAGAGCCTCACCGCCCACCAGACTCCCATCGCTGGCCTAGCCATCCCTCTACTCACCCACACTTGCTGTTATTCTCCGCGACGGCAGATGAACCAAGAAACCCTCAGACAACAGATTCCCCTCCGTGGGAAACAACTACCGAAGTCTTCCCTGCCTGTGTCGTCCCCTTCTTAGGCCTCGCCGTCGTCCACCGCCGTGGTGCTCTCGGTGCGGCGTGTTCAATGTGGTCAACGACCGACTTCCATCGAAGAGTAATCGCGCGTGGAGAGGTCGATACCTGGGTCCACGGCCGCAGCAAGGAAGTGTCTCCTTATTACGCCGCGAAAATAATTATTCCTCCACCGACAATGGGACCCACCGGACAGGCCACCGTATTTCACTTAAAAACGCTTCTCCTCGATCGCTGGGACCCACCATACACCTTCGCACGCAAGGAAGTGCGTCCCGTCAAAAAACGATTCGCTTCTCGACCGGGCCGGGACCCACCAGCTACATCTTTGCACGCAAGGAAGTGCGTCCGCAAAAAAATGATTCGCCCGACCGCTGGGACCCACCAGCTACATCTTCGCAGTAAGGAAGTGCTCGGCGGTCGGACCCACCTGGTCGAAGCGTCACGAAGCGTTGTCATTCTGGTCGCGAACGCTCACGCATATATATATACCGTGGATGTAGAGGCGCGACGTGTCGTAGTAGAGGCGCCGCACGCAGCATGTACACGCACGCATAGCCGCCAGGGTGCAAGAAAGAATACGCCACGTATGTGTACATACGGGCGGGTCTCGAACGCCTACTCGCGCGATACGTGACGGCGAGGGCTCGTGTACATGGCTGGGTCGAACGGAGAAACAGCGCCGTCGTCGTGTTCATGGGGAGGCAACGGAATGCGCCGTGTTCATGGGGAGGCAACGGAATGCGTCGTGTTCATCGGGAGGCAACGTAAACGCGTGGGGTCAACCGGCTGGGTCGGAACGGAATGCGTGGTCGTGTTCATCGGGAGGGCTTGGGACGGAACAGCGATGGAACGAGGCCTGGCGCATCATGAATGGAGGAAACGGACCTCCTACGCTCGAACGGGTCCTGTTGATCGGGAGGGTGTGGCGATCGCATAAACGGATTTAAACGGACCTCCTACAACGAAAAAGGGGTCCCGTTCATCGAGGGGTGTGGCATACCGCAAAACGGAGGAAATGGACCTCCTACGGTCGAACGGGGTCCCGTTTCATCGGAGGGGTGTGGCGTGACCGCAAAACGGACTCCACGGATACTGTTCATCTCCACCGTCGGCCTCCTCCAGCCTCCACGGGCTACCGTCGACCTCCTCCAGCCTCCATCGCGCTACTCCACCGCCACTGCTCAACCACCTCCACGGGCACCCCTCCACCGCTCACTGCTCATCCAGCCCTCCACACCACGGGTCCTGTTCAACCACCCTCCACGGCCACCTCCATCGCTTCATCGCTCGCTCAGCCCTCCACACCACGGGTGCTGTTCATCCGCAGGCAACGCCACCGCCACTGTTCATCCAACCCCCGCAACGCCACTATTCATCCAATCGATCGGCTTCGCTTAGCGCAGCAGCGAAGCGAATCGCCCATCGGGTTCGATTAACGCCCATCGATCGATCGCCGGGTTCGATTCGCCACGCTTTAGCTCGCGGTGCAATCGCCGCGTTCGATTAGAGCCCAACGCCTCGCTTTCGGAACGAGCCAACGCCGCACACACACGCCAGCAGCGTATGTGTACGAGAGAACGCGCATCGCTCGCCCCCGACCTCCCACCGTGAATCGCAACTCCCCGAAATTTTCCTCCCTCGCTTCTACCACGGTTTTTCCGTCATGGACGGCCCAAAGAATGTCATGTACCAAGTCTCCGCCCGCCTGTGACGAAAAGCCCATTTTCATCATGATTTTTTGTCATAGAAGTAGGGAGCTCACCACATCTATGATGATACCGGGTTTTGTCACAATTATCGTCATAGAAGTGTCATATGTATGATAGAAAAAATTTCGTTCGGCCCAAAATGTCACGGATGTGTCTTTTTTTTGTACTGGTGACTAATATGGAAGAAGTGCTGGAGCATATTCCTACAAAGGTCACCCATGAGATGAATGCCATCTTATGTGCTTCTTACACCGAGGAGGAGGTTAAAACCGCGTTATTTCGGATGTTTCCCACCAAGTCTCTGGGCCCAGATGGTTTCCCTGCACACTTCTATCAGAGGCATTGGGATGTTTGTGGAGACGAGGTTACAAAGGCAGTCCTTCGAATAGTTAGAGGAGAAGATAGCCCAGGGTGCATTAATGATACGTTTTTGGTCTTAATCCCTAAGGTAATGAGCCCAACTCTTTTGTCTCAATTTAGACCTATAAGCCTATGCAACGTGCTATACAAAATTGCTTCGAAGGTGATTGCAAATAGGTTGAAGAAATTGTTGCCAGATATAATTTCAGAGGAGCAATCAGCTTTCGTCCCCGGTAGATTGACCAATGATAATATCATTACCGATTATGAGTGTTTGCATTTTATGAAGCGGAGCAAGTCAAAAGGTAATAGTCATTGTGCTTTGAAACTTGATATGATGAAGTCTTATGATAGGCTTGAATGAGATTATGTTAAAGAAATCATGGTGAAGCTTGGTTTCGCGCCACATTGGATAAGTGTGGTGATGAATATGATAACATCTGTTTCATTCTCAGTCCTTTTCAATAGAGAACAATTGCAGCAATTCAGACCTACGAGAGGTATTCGACAGGGAGATCCGATTTCCCCTTATCTCTTCTTGATAGCAGCGGAGGGCCTTTCGTGCCTACTTAAATCCGTTCCTCAATCGTCAGCCTTTGTTGGAGTTCAGGTGGCACCGAGAGCCCCAGTTGTCAACCACTTGCTTTTTGCTGACGATAGCCTGCTACTTTTCAAGGCTAGTAATGAGGGGCCAATGGTGGTGTCAAACCTGCTAAATACTTATTGCAATGCGTCAGGACAAAGAGTGAACAATGACAAATCATTGATTTTTTTTCAGTAAGGGGTGTCCTCAATCAGTTTGGGACAGTATTAAGAAGTCCCTACATGTTTATGATGAGCAACTAAGTGACAGATAACTGGGCATGCCTACTGATGTGGGTCATTCCAGGAATGGTACTTTTAAATACTTGAGGGACAGAGTATGGGAAAAGATTAAGGGGTGGATGGAGAAGCTGCTGTCTTATGCAGGGAAAGCGGTACTTATCAAGGCAGTTGCTCAAGCCAGTCCATTATATGCTATCTCGTGTTTTAGATTGCCTAGAGGTATTTGTGAAAGTATTACTTCGATGATACGGCAATTTTGGTGGGGCCGTAAGAGGGGAAAGAGGAAACCTTGTCGGATTTTTATGGGACATATGCACCAAGCCAAAACACTTGGGAGGGCTGGGTTTTCGAAATATAGAGATTTCAACTTGTCACTTCTTGCAAGACAAGCATGGCGTATAATTCAGGATCCGGTGTCTCTAAGTGCAAGAATATTACAGGCAAAATATTATCCATCGTCATCCTTCATGGAGGCCGAGTTGGGAAATAGTCCATCCCAAATTTGGAGGGCCATTATTGATGGAAGGGAAGCTCTTGCACAAGGTGTGATCAGGAGAATTGGGACAGGGGAAGGAACCAAAGTGTGGGATCACAACTGGATACCTCGTTCGGGGATGATGAGGCCAATTGTATCGTTGGTGCATGAAAAACCAGCATGGGGTCTCGAATCGATTAATGTACTCATCGGCTAGGCCGCATGAGGAGAAGGTGCGGTCTCAGATTCCTATCTGCTGATGCCTGTTATTCTCGAAATCCCACTGATTTTTGGGCGTGGGGAGAAGATGATGAGGGATTTTTCATTTAAATCGGTTTATAGATTTCTAGCAGACTGAAGTTAAAGAATGAAGCTTTGTTGCACTGTTGGCGGGCGAATGAACACTAATGATGATGAAAGGGCTCGGACCTCACTCTGGAACATGAAAATTCCATCAAAGATAAAAGTGTTTTTGTGGAGACTGCCATGAAACTATACCAACAAATGGATTTATCGTGCATCACCGAAATATGTCCACCACGAGGGTGTGTGCTTTGATAGATTGTGTGATGGCAAGGAGTGTCTGGTCTCTATGCTCGTAAGAAACAAAGTGGAGGTTATGGTGGACAACTTGTCTATGAATGAAAGGAATTGGCTATTTACCATCCATGATGCATTACAACATGCAGATTTTACTCGGGTGGTGGTGACTCTTTGGGCGATTTTGAGAGCAAGGAGAAGAGCTATACACGAAGATATTTTCGAAAGTCCCTTCGCAACCAATTCCTTTGTCAAATCTTATATCAATGAGCTCCAGCTCATGGAGGAAATTACACCGGCACAACAGAAGGCTTTGGTGCCCGACACGCTACTTGGCTACCGCACCTGAGGGTTTGCAAAACTTAACAATCGATATTTCAAAGGAAGGTGACGGATCTTGTGGTGCAAAGAAGCGGTGGTATGCCGTGACCAGGGTGGCGAGTTCTTGGGAGCTTCAAATATTAAGTTCAAATTTATAAATGCAGCAACTACACTGAAGGCTCTAGCAATCCGAGAAGGGCAATCTTTGGCGAGAGGATCTATACGCCAACCAAATTCACATTGCCTCGGACTGCAAGAAGGTGGTGCAAGACATTGAGAAAAAGATTTATGACGGTGTACTTGAGCTATAGTACAAGAAATAATAGAACGGTCTAGCCTTTTCAATATTTATGTAGCATAGTTCATGAGGGTAGGAGCTCGAATTTGAGGCTCACAATCTCGCTTAAGCATCGCTTTTAACTCTTGGCTTGGGCTGCCATGTTTGGTTAGGCCAGCGAGAGCCGCATTTCATACCTGTAAACTTTCATGTGAATGAATAAACGCTACGAGATTGTCTCAAAAAAAGTTTTTCTTAAATCGTTTTACTATTTTTCTTTTCGTTTTTCTTCAAAATAATTCGTAATTTAGAAAATTAAATTTTGTAAAAAGTGTTCGTGATTTCAAAATAATGAACTTTTTGAATTTTCATGAAAATTTATTTATTTTGACAAACAATTTATATGAGCATTTTTCTAATAGTGATGAACATTTTTTATCCTTGATGAACAAAATTTGAATACGGTGAACATTTTATAAACTTGATGACCAAAATTTCTATTTAAGAATATTTTTTTGGAAAAGGGATGAAGATATTTTGAATTCATTGAACAAATTTTGAAATCGGCCAACAAATTTTGAGTTTGGTGAACAATTTTTGAAACCGATGAACATATTTCGAATTTGATGAACATTTTTTGCATTAGATGAACAAATTTTGAATTTTGACTTAACACTTTTTCAATCTGATGAACAAAAACAAATTTTATGAACATTTTTACACATTGATGAACATTTTTTGAATTTGATACAAAAAATGTTCACAAATTTGTAAGAACAGAAAAAAGAAAACTTACAAATTTTAAATTTGATGAACAAATTTTGAAATCAACGAACAAATTTCAAATTTGGGGAAACAATTTTTGGAATTGATGAACAATTTTTTAATTTGGTGAACATTTTTTCAATTCGATGAACAAATTCTGTATTTTCATGAACATTTTCTCAATCCGATGAAAAAAAAGGAATTTTATGAACAATTTTTCAATCACTGAGCATTTTTACACATTGCGAATATTTTTTGAATTTGATACAAAAATATGTTCACGAATGTGGAAAGAAAAGAAAAAAAAGGAAAGCGAAAAAGGGAAACAGAAAAGAAAAAAAAGAGAAAGAAAAAGAAAAATGAGAGCTGAAGAAAAAACGAAAAAAAAAATAAATGGGATAAGGGCCGGCCCATAAGAGCGCTCAGCTAGTGCGACTTCTTCCATCGTTTTTTCATCTTGTGATCTTCTTTCATTTCTTCTTTTTTTCTTTTTTCTGTTTCGTGAACTTTTCTTGAGTTCATGAACATTTTTTGTCAACCTTTTTTTGAATTCGTGAACTTTTTAAAAAAATTGATGAACTCTTTTCAAGATTTGATGAACTTTTTTCAAATTGATGAATTTTTTTGTGAACATTTCTTTAATTTTTTTACTTTTTTCACAATCGATGAACTTTTCGCAAAACCGATGAACTATTTTTCAGAATAGATGAACTTTTTCTGAAGTCAATGGACTTTTTGTCAAATTCAATAAACTTTTTTCAAATTCGGTGAACTTTTTTACAATTCGATGAAATTTTTCTTTACATTTGATGAACATATTTCAAGTTCAAAGTACTATTTTCAAATTTGATGAACTCTTTTCAAAATTAATGATCTTTTTTTTCAATTAGTGAACTTTTTTATATAGGGATGAACTTCTACAAAATGAATGAACTTTTTTAATTCGTGATTTTTCTTTATTTTTTTTGTTATTTTCGAAAATTACATTTAAAAAAAATCTATACAACATATATAATATATGTTATGTGCAGTATTTAAAGGGTTGAATAGTAAAGATTCCTGATTGTAGTCATCAAGTTGTGTCCGGTCTACTGGTTGCCAAGGCGGGGTGTCACTCTACTGGTGCCGGGTTAGATTCCTCGTGCGTGCATAATTTTTTCTTCGCATTTGTTTGTCCAGCATGTCGGTGGGCCGGCCCGGTAGGGCGTGCGCGCCGGTTTAGCTCGGCGGCGCTTAAAGCACCAGTTAGGAGCTCCCCGCCATAAGCTACATATAGGTTTTGTAACATCGCGTCAAGAATGTACCGGCGGGCCGGTCCTGTAATGCCACTTGCAGTCCAACTTTTTGGTATTTTCCTTTTTAAGGTTGCTTCATTCTTTTGTTTTACTTTTTCTAAAAAAAGTTGAAAATATTTAATATACATGTTTTCAAAAACATGCATTACTTCAAAAAAAAATATGATCGAGAAACAGACTTTTTTTCAACCCAATGTAATTGTTTTAGATAGCAAAAGTTAAAAGAAACGTTGATAGCTTTCAAAACTTATGCTTCCTACATTTAAAAAAATGCTCATATGTATCAAAAAATGTACATGGGATGTTTATACAATGTACAAAAATGTCCGTGTAATTCCAAAATATGAAATAAAAAATGCTTCAGATGTATAAGAGAAATGTACGATTTGATCGTAACAAAGTAGATTTGAAACATATATTTTCAATTTTTTAATCATGTATACAATATATAAAAACGTTTTACATGTATACCAAGAATGTACAATGTGTATGAAAGCAATAGACATAAAAAACATATATTTAAAAAAGTGTTAATCATATTTAACAATGTTATATCTGTATGGAAAGTTTTAAGCGTGTATAAAAATGTTTCAGATGTATAAGAAAAATGTACGATGTGTACCAAGAAAAATAGACATCAGAACATATATTTGAAACAATATTCTTGTATATGAAAATTATAAACCTGTATAAAAGAATGTTTTAGATATAATCCAAAAATGTACAATGTGTACAAATCAATACGCATCTAACTTAAATTTGGCAAACATGTTGATCATTTATTCAAAAACAATTAACATATATTAGTTTTTTATGTATATGATAAATGTGACATGTGTAAGAAAAACAAAGAATATCAGTAAAATTTAGTGCGAAAGAATGGAAATCGGTGAAAACTGAGAAAGAAAGAAAGTAATGATGAAACAAAGCGAAAACAAAGAAAATGAAATATAAATAATGAAAAAATGAAAGACCGAAGAAAACCCAATAATAAAACATAGAAAGAAACAAAACAAAATCAGAGAAAAAAAGATAAAAAAAAATTAAACCGAGAATGAAATGTAGTAAATCAGTGAAAAACAAATACAAAACAAAGAAACCAGTGAAGAAAGAAAAAAATCATAACTTGGAAGGAATGGAAACGGAATAAGGTTGTACTGCGAATGAGCGCTTGGAATGGGCCGGCCCAGTATTGTTCAGCCACACGATTACACGAATAAGGTTTAAGCAAGACATATGCTACTCCCGCCGTAAGCAAGATATAGCACACGCGTATAAGGGACCTCCTCTTTGGCGCCTTTAGGGTCGGGAAGCTCACCTAGCTGTCTGGGCTGGCCAAACAAAGGAAGAAAGATCGCTCTGGTCGGATGGGTCGCATAGTAGATCAATCGGTTAATGGTTGACCAGTCAACTGCTCAATCGGATAGCCATTGACCGCTTGTGTTTCTTTAAACGGAGCGAAATTTTGTAAAAAAACTTGGATTTTAAAAAGTTCATAGACTTGAAAATGGAAAAAGTCCAAAATATCATAAAAAAACTCATCAATTTGAAAAAAGTTCATCATTTTTGTAACAGAGTTCATGAATTTTAAAAAAGTTCATCAATTTTGAAAAGAAAGTCCAAAAATTTTAAAACAAAACTCGCCGACTTTGAAAGAAAAGTTGATCGTGCATTTTGAAAAGAAATGTTCAAAAAATTGAAAACAAAACTCCCCGACATTGAAAAAAATCATGCATTCTGATAAAGAATTAACTTCGAAAAAATTTCACCCATTTTGAAAAAAGATCATGGATTTGAGAAAATGTTCACGAATTTATGAAAAGAAAACAAAATGAAAAGGTAAAAATAATAAGGAAAGACCAAATTAAACCGTTCGGAAAACCAGAAAAAGAAAAACCCCTATCGGAACCTTCTAGAAGCTTCACAAACAGATCGGAAGGTTCTAGAAGCTTTACAGAACGGGTTGGGTCTTTTCACAATAAACAGCGTTGCTGGTCTATTTCACTCGTATGTGGTCAAGAAAGAAAAAGCTATGTCGGCGAACCCTATTAGCTAGTCAGGTTTGAGGTGGTGGGCACCCGCTTGTCAAAACTCCTTTAAACGGTGCTACGGCCACAAATAGATTTTGGGTAGGATCTGCCTATGTTAACTAGTCGCCTGAAGTTCTTCTTTAGGTCCTCTCGGCCTGGTCATTTAGAGCTAATCACAAGCAGTCTTCTTCCCAAATCGACCGGTGAAAAGATCTAAACGGTAGCACAATCGTATGGGATTTCCTGCCTATCTCTTGATTCGATTGAAATCGATGATCTGTCTCGCTCTATAGATCGACAATCAGAGGCAAACCTGGCACACCGAATCGCACAAAAGTTGTAAGCACTGCTCACGCCATTGCATCGCCGACATGGTTGCATTGTCCCGAATCAAGACCATCGCTCAAGTAATTGGTGCCCTACAAAGCTACAACTCCTCCCTTTTTAATTTTTTTTACCGATATAAAATATAAAGCCCTACCGCTGCCATCTCAGTTTATTAAAAAATTGGAACAAATTTGGATTGTTTGGGAATATAATGTCATGCACCCAAGATTTTCAGTGGTTGATCGTTTAAAATCAAGGCTCATTCTATTTCTATTGTACTATCTTGTCAAGTCTATAATACATGGAGTTCCAATGCATTGATTGTATTTTTGTTTGGTTCAAATGCATTGATTTTTCATGGCCGCTAATCATGAGGACGCACTTAAGAGTGCAGAACATAGAGATTGTTGGACCTCAATTGTGTTGCAAGTTACTTCTCATCATCCAGGGATCACTTAAGGATTATATGAGCCCACTTGATATTCTTGAGTTTCTGAAGAAGTGCCCCTTCTATCCTAACAATGCTATAATTGCACACATAATTTTGTTAACCATTCCTATGAATGACAGTTGCATTTGCGGAAATAAGCTTTTCTAAACTCAAGTTGTTGAAATCATACTTGCGTTCTACTATGACAGAAGAAAGATCCAATGGATTGGCAATAATAGCACATGAAAATGATGTCTTCGAGAATATTAATCATGAACACTAGTCATCAGCCCGTACAAAGACGGTCTAGCATCTAAAATAATCAGATGACTTTGTCTTGTAAAAACACTACTTGTAAAAAGCAGGTTGTTAGGAATACCAAAACTCAAGGCCCTGTAGGCTGTAAGGGACTTTTGAATGAGAAATGGGGGATTGCAATCGGAAACTGTATTTCACGAACATCATAGGATATAATTTTCTCCTCCAAGTTTTGGAGGAATCGGACGATGAAATCGAATGTCATGCAATGTTTTCTATAAGAGTGTGAATATAACTTCTATCCTTATCTCTGCTTTCTCTTTTAGCAGGTAGCACATATTTTCGAGGTAATTCATGTCTTTTTTCCTACGCAAAATTTAAACACTAATTCCAAAGAAAAGCATGGGTTTGATATTCTTGTATTGTTCGACAGGCCATGTAATTGTAATTCAACTGCCAGTTAAAAATATGTGTTCCACAGTGGCCCTGTATATTGATTACGATATATTATGGAAGATTAGAAAATATATTGTTTGCCTTGGTTTACCTCTAAATGAAGTATCTTTTTTGTGTGTTCTAAGTGACATCTTTATATTTTATTTTGGTTCCTAGTTACACCAAACACAACTTGTGGATATTACATATGGCTGTGTTTTTTATATCACATGCAGATTTTTTTTAGAATAATCACGTAAGGCTGTTGGAAGGTAAAGGCCGAACAGCTTACAGAATGTTCAGATCACGTGGGGCTGTTGGAAGGGTGTCTCGGACGTACATATGGAAATAGTTAGGACTCTTTTTCTGTCACATAAGTAGAGAAATAGGACTCCTTTTCTAACACTTCCGTATAGAAATAGGACTCTTTTTCTGTCATGTTATCTCAGCTGCATAATTATGATCTGAAAGCTATTATTAGGCCCTTTCTAGAATTAACATGGAG